>CM038365.1:730087-1032587 GCA_021464625.1 Proterorhinus semilunaris | reverse complement strand
CCCCCCTCCTCTCTCTCTCCCCCCTCCTCTCTCTCTCCCCCCTCCTCTCTCTCTCCTCCCTCCTCTCTCTCTCCTCCCTCCTCTCTCTCTCCTCCCTCCTCTCTCTCTCTCCTCCCTCCTCTCTCTCTCCCCACTCCTCTCTCTCTCTCCTCCCTCCTCTCTCTCCCCCCCCCTCCTCTCTCTCTCTCCTCCCTCCTCTCTCTCTCCCCACTCCTCTCTCTCTCCTCCCTCCTCTCTCTCTCCTCCCTCCTCTCTCTCTCCTCCCTCCTCTCTCTCTCTCCTCCCTCCTCTCTCTCTCCCCACTCCTCTCTCTCTCCTCCCTCCTCTCTCTCTCCTCCCTCCTCTCTCTCTCTCCTCCCTCCTCTCTCTCTCTCTCTCTCTCCCCCCCTCCTCTCTTTCTCTCTCTCCCCCTCCTCTCTCTCTCTCCCCCCCTCTCTCTCTCCCCCTCCTCTCTCTCTCTCTCCTCCCCCCTCCTCTCTCTCCCCCTCCTCTCTCTCTCTCTCCCCCCTCCTCTCTCTCTCCCCCCCTCCTCTCTCTCTCTCCCCCCCTCTCTCTCCCCCCCTCCTCTCTCTCTCTCCCCGCCTCCTCTCTCTCTCTCTCCCCCCTCCTCTCTCTCTCCCCGCCTCCTCTCTCTCTCTCCCCCCCTCTCTCTCCCCCCCTCCTCTCTCTCTCTCCCCGCCTCCTCTCTCTCTCTCCCCCCCTCTCTCTCCCCCCCTCCTCTCTCTCTCTCCCCGCCTCCTCTCTCTCTCTCCCCCCCTCTCTCCCCCCCCCCCTTTCTCCCCCCCCCCCTCTCTCTCCGGTGAATCGTGTCTGTCTCGTGCCTAATTGATTCCGTGTCGCACATAACGCGCCTCATTAGCGTCGGTCGCGGCTCGCGGCGTTAATTGCCCCGAGAGCGAGTGCTTTCTGCCCGGATGCCGTCCCCCCTGCCCCCAACACCCCCTCCTCCCTTTCCACTGCGCATTACGCGCGCCTCCCGTTCCGTTCCGTCCGCGCCTCTCGCTCATAAATCACTCAGTATTTCAATATTTTAACATTTTTACAGTGCGCCTCCCGCCCTCCTCCGCGCCACCTCCTCCTCCTCCCCTCCGCGCCTCCTCCTCATCCCCCCCCCCCCCCCCCTCTCCCCGCGGCACGTGCCCTCCCTGTCTCGCTCACGCGCATTATTCCGCGGCATTAGCGCCATCAGGAGCGACAAGTTCATCCTTCAGCGGCGCCGCCTCCACCGCCGCGCGCGCGTGCACCCCGGTCCGGCCCCGTGTGCACGCGCCTCTGTCATAAATCCCGCGCTTAATTAACCGGACGCGCGCGTGACACGAGCGGGATTTTAATTAAAGGTCCCGGTGCGCGCGCGGCCGTGTTTTATCGCAGTCATTAACGGGACATTATCAAGGCGCGTGCGGAGAGATATTAACGGAGGATATTACGGTAACGGGAGGATATTACGGGGACTCTCCGCCAGTGGAACAGGGATTTTTGAGCTTTAAATAAGAAATATATAAATATATATATATAAAATTCAAACTTTTAGGATTTATTTATCCCTTTAAACGCAGTAAGATGTTTATTCCCGGTGTCACGGATCTGAACGTGACTTTTCCAGCGCGGGTGACGTCGGTCTCGTGGAGCCTAAATGATGAGGAGGAGGTTTTTCAGATTAATGACTTTCATAATGAATCACTGATGAATGTTTCTATAATCACCTCTTCAGACCCGACTCAGACTCGACTCAGACCCGACTCAGACCCGACTCAGACCCGA
This sequence comes from Proterorhinus semilunaris, assembly GCA_021464625.1. Classification (NCBI taxonomy): domain Eukaryota; kingdom Metazoa; phylum Chordata; class Actinopteri; order Gobiiformes; family Gobiidae; genus Proterorhinus; species Proterorhinus semilunaris. Next base: position 1,030,826 of record CM038365.1, on the reverse strand, counting down.
CTCAGACCCGACTCAGTCCCGACTCAGACTCGACTCAGACTCGACTCAGACCCGACTCAGACCCGACTCAGTCCCGACTCAGACCCGACTCAGACCCGACTCAGACCCGACTCAGTCCCGACTCAGACCCGACTCAGACCCGACTCAGTCCCGACTCAGACTCGACTCAGACTCGACTCAGACCCGACTCAGACCCGACTCAGTCCCGACTCAGACCCGACTCAGACCCGACTCAGTCCCGACTCAGACTCGACTCAGTCCCGACTCAGACCCGACTCAGACCCGACTCAGACCCGACTCAGTCCCGACTCAGACCCGACTCAGACCCGACTCAGTCCCGACTCAGACTCGACTCAGTCCCGACTCAGTCCCGACTCAGACCCGACTCAGTCCCGACTCAGTCCCGACTCAGTCCCGACTCAGACCCGACTCAGTCCCGACTCAGACTCGACTCAGACCCGACTCAGACCCGACTCAGACCCGACTCAGTCCCGACTCAGACCCGACTCAGACCCGACTCAGTCCCGACTCAGACCCGACTCAGACTCGACTCAGTCCCGACTCAGACCCGACTCAGTCCCGACTCAGACCCGACTCAGACCCGACTCAGACCCGACTCAGTCCCGACTCAGACCCGACTCAGACTCGACTCAGTCCCGACTCAGACCCGACTCAGACCCGACTCAGACCCGACTCAGACTCGACTCAGTCCCGACTCAGACCCGACTCAGACCCGACTCAGACCCGACTCAGTCCCGACTCAGACCCGACTCAGACCCGACTCAGTCCCGACTCAGACTCGACTCAGTCCCGACTCAGTCCCGACTCAGACCCGACTCAGACCCGACTCAGTCCCGACTCAGACTCGACTCAGTCCCGACTCAGACCCGACTCAGACCCGACTCAGTCCCGACTCAGACTCGACTCAGTCCCGACTCAGACCCGACTCAGACCCGACTCAGACCCGACTCAGTCCCGACTCAGACCCGACTCAGACCCGACTCAGTCCCGACTCAGACTCGACTCAGTCCCGACTCAGTCCCGACTCAGACCCGACTCAGACCCGACTCAGTCCCGACTCAGACTCGACTCAGTCCCGACTCAGACCCGACTCAGACCCGACTCAGTCCCGACTCAGACTCGACTCAGTCCCGACTCAGACCCGACTCAGACCCGACTCAGACCCGACTCAGTCCCGACTCAGACCCGACTCAGACCCGACTCAGACCCGACTCAGTCCCGACTCAGACCCGGCTCAGACCCGACTCAGACCCGACTCAGTCCCGACTCAGACTCGACTCAGTCCCGACTCAGTCCCGACTCAGACCCGACTCAGACCCGACTCAGTCCCGACTCAGACTCGACTCAGTCCCGACTCAGTCCCGACTCAGACCCGACTCAGACCCGACTCAGACCCGACTCAGTCCCGACTCAGACTCGACTCAGTCCCGACTCAGACCCGACTCAGACCCGACTCAGTCCCGACTCAGTCCCGACTCAGACCCGACTCAGTCCCGACTCAGACTCGGCTCAGACCCGACTCAGACCCGACTCAGACCCGGCTCAGACCCGACTCAGACCCGACTCAGACCCGACTCAGACCCGACTCAGTCCCGACTCAGACCCGACTCAGACCCGACTCAGTCCCGACTCAGACTCGACTCAGTCCCGACTCAGACCCGACTCAGTCCCGACTCAGACCCGACTCAGACTCGACTCAGACCCGACTCAGTCCCGACTCAGACTCGACTCAGTCCCGACTCAGACCCGACTCAGACTCGACTCAGTCCCGACTCAGACTCGACTCAGACCCGACTCAGTCCCGACTCAGACTCGACTCAGTCCCGACTCAGACCCGACTCAGTCCCGACTCAGTCCCGACTCAGACCCGACTCAGACCCGACTCAGACCCGACTCAGACCCGGCTCAGACCCGGCTCAGACCCGACTCAGTCCCGACTCAGACCCGACTCAGACCCGACTCAGACCCGACTCAGTCCCGACTCAGACCCGGCTCAGACCCGGCTCAGTCCCGACTCAGACCCGACTCAGACCCGACTCAGACCCGACTCAGACCCGGCTCAGACCCGGCTCAGACCCGACTCAGTCCCGACTCAGACCCGGCTCAGTCCCGACTCAGACCCGACTCAGACCCGACTCAGACCCGACTCAGACCCGGCTCAGTCCCGACTCAGACCCGACTCAGACCCGACTCAGACCCGACTCAGACCCGGCTCAGACCCGACTCAGACCCGACTCAGTCCCGACTCAGTCCCGACTCAGACCCGACTCAGACCCGACTCAGACCCGACTCAGACCCGGCTCAGACCCGACTCAGTCCCGACTCAGACCCGGCTCAGTCCCGACTCAGACCCGACTCAGACCCGACTCAGACCCGACTCAGACCCGGCTCAGACCCGACTCAGTCCCGACTCAGACCCGACTCAGACCCGACTCAGTCCCGACTCAGTCCCGACTCAGTCCCGACTCAGACCCGACTCAGTCCCGACTCAGTCCCGACTCAGTCCCGACTCAGTCCCGACTCAGTCCCGACTCAGTCCCGACTCAGTCCCGACTCAGACCCGACTCAGTCCCGACTCAGTCCCGACTCAGACCCGGCTCAGACCCGACTCAGTCCCGACTCAGTCCCGACTCAGACCCGACTCAGACCCGACTCAGTCCCGACTCAGTCCCGACTCAGTCCCGACTCAGACCCGACTCAGACCCGACTCAGACCCGACTCAGACCCGGCTCAGACCCGGCTCAGACCCGACTCAGTCCCGACTCAGACCCGGCTCAGTCCCGACTCAGACCCGACTCAGTCCCGACTCAGTCCCGACTCAGACTCGACTCAGTCCCGACTCAGTCCCGACTCAGACCCGACTCAGTCCCGACTCAGACCCGACTCAGTCCCGACTCAGTCCCGACTCAGTCCCGACTCAGTCCCGACTCAGACCCGACTCAGTCCCGACTCAGTCCCGACTCAGACCCGGCTCAGACCCGACTCAGTCCCGACTCAGTCCCGACTCAGACCCGACTCAGACCCGACTCAGTCCCGACTCAGTCCCGACTCAGTCCCGACTCAGACCCGACTCAGACCCGACTCAGACCCGACTCAGACCCGGCTCAGACCCGGCTCAGACCCGACTCAGTCCCGACTCAGACCCGGCTCAGTCCCGACTCAGACCCGACTCAGACCCGGCTCAGACCCGGCTCAGACCCGGCTCAGACCCGGCTCAGACCCGACTCAGTCCCGACTCAGACCCGGCTCAGTCCCGACTCAGACCCGACTCAGACTCGACTCAGACCCGACTCAGTCCCGACTCAGACCCGACTCAGACCCGACTCAGTCCCGACTCAGACCCGACTCAGACCCGACTCAGTCCCGACTCAGTCCCGACTCAGACCCGGCTCAGACCCGGCTCAGTCCCGACTCAGACCCGACTCAGTCCCGACTCAGTCCCGACTCAGACCCGACTCAGACCCGACTCAGTCCCGACTCAGTCCCGACTCAGTCCCGACTCAGACCCGACTCAGTCCCGACTCAGACCCGACTCAGACCCGACTCAGTCCCGACTCAGACCCGACTCAGACCCGACTCAGTCCCGACTCAGACCCGACTCAGACCTGACTCAGTCCCGACTCAGACTCGACTCAGTCCCGACTCAGTCCCGACTCAGACCCGACTCAGTCCCGACTCAGTCCCGACTCAGTCCCGACTCAGACCCGACTCAGTCCCGACTCAGTCCCGACTCAGACCCGACTCAGTCCCGACTCAGTCCCGACTCAGTCCCGACTCAGACCCGACTCAGACCCGGCTCAGACCCGGCTCAGTCCCGACTCAGACCCGACTCAGTCCCGACTCAGTCCCGACTCAGACCCGGCTCAGACCCGACTCAGTCCCGACTCAGACCCGACTCAGTCCCGACTCAGTCCCGACTCAGACCCGACTCAGTCCCGACTCAGACCCGACTCAGTCCCGACTCAGACCCGGCTCAGTCCCGACTCAGACCCGACTCAGTCCCGGCTCAGTCCCGACTCAGACCCGACTCAGACCTGACTCAGTCCCGACTCAGTCCCGGCTCAGACCCGACTCAGACTCGACTCAGACCCGGCTCAGTCCCGACTCAGTCCCGACTCAGTCCCGGCTCAGACCCGACTCAGACTCGACTCAGACCCGACTCAGACCCGGCTCAGTCCCGACTCAGACCCGACTCAGTCCCGACTCAGACCCGGCTCAGTCCCGACTCAGACCCGACTCAGACCCGACTCAGTCCCGACTCAGTCCCGACTCAGTCCCGACTCAGTCCCGACTCAGACCCGACTCAGTCCCGACTCAGACCCGACTCAGACCCGACTCAGTCCCGACTCAGTCCCGACTCAGACCCGACTCAGTCCCGACTCAGACCCGACTCAGTCCCGACTCAGTCCCGACTCAGTCCCGGCTCAGTCCCGACTCAGACCCGACTCAGTCCCGGCTCAGACCCGGCTCAGTCCCGACTCAGACCCGACTCAGTCCCGACTCAGACCCGGCTCAGTCCCGACTCAGTCCCGACTCAGTCCCGACTCAGACCCGGCTCAGTCCCGACTCAGTCCCGACTCAGTCCCGACTCAGTCCCGGCTCAGTCCCGACTCAGTCCCGGCTCAGACCCGACTCAGTCCCGACTCAGACCCGACTCAGTCCCGACTCAGTCCCGACTCAGTCCCGACTCAGACCCGGCTCAGTCCCGACTCAGACCCGACTCAGACCCGACTCAGACTCGACTCAGACCCGACTCAGACCCGACTCAGACTCGACTCAGACTCGACTCAGACCCGACTCAGACCCGACTCAGACCCGACTCAGTCCCGACTCAGACCCGACTCAGTCCCGACTCAGTCCCGACTCAGTCCCGACTCAGACCCGGCTCAGTCCCGACTCAGACCCGACTCAGACCCGACTCAGACTCGACTCAGACCCGACTCAGACCCGACTCAGACTCGACTCAGACTCGACTCAGTCCCGACTCAGACCCGACTCAGTCCCGACTCAGTCCCGACTCAGACCCGGCTCAGACCCGACTCAGTCCCGACTCAGACCCGACTCAGTCCCGACTCAGTCCCGACTCAGACCCGACTCAGTCCCGACTCAGACCCGACTCAGTCCCGACTCAGACCCGACTCAGACCCGACTCAGACCCGACTCAGACCCGACTCAGACCTGACTCAGTCCCGACTCAGTCCCGACTCAGACCCGGCTCAGTCCCGACTCAGACCCGACTCAGTCCCGACTCAGTCCCGACTCAGTCCCGACTCAGTCCCGACTCAGTCCCGACTCAGACCCGACTCAGACCCGACTCAGTCCCGACTCAGACCCGACTCAGACCCGGCTCAGTCCCGACTCAGTCCCGACTCAGTCCCGGCTCAGACCCGACTCAGACTCGACTCAGACCCGACTCAGACCCGGCTCAGTCCCGACTCAGACCCGACTCAGTCCCGACTCAGACCCGGCTCAGTCCCGACTCAGACCCGACTCAGACCCGACTCAGTCCCGACTCAGTCCCGACTCAGACCCGACTCAGTCCCGACTCAGACCCGACTCAGTCCCGACTCAGACCCGGCTCAGACCCGACTCAGTCCCGACTCAGTCCCGACTCAGACCCGACTCAGACCCGGCTCAGTCCCGACTCAGTCCCGACTCAGTCCCGACTCAGACCCGGCTCAGTCCCGACTCAGACCCGACTCAGTCCCGACTCAGACCCGGCTCAGTCCCGACTCAGACCCGACTCAGACCCGACTCAGTCCCGACTCAGTCCCGACTCAGACCCGGCTCAGTCCCGACTCAGTCCCGACTCAGTCCCGACTCAGACCCGGCTCAGTCCCGACTCAGTCCCGACTCAGTCCCGACTCAGTCCCGGCTCAGTCCCGGCTCAGTCCCGGCTCAGACCCGACTCAGTCCCGACTCAGACCCGACTCAGTCCCGACTCAGTCCCGACTCAGTCCCGACTCAGACCCGGCTCAGTCCCGACTCAGACCCGACTCAGACCCGACTCAGACTCGACTCAGACCCGACTCAGACCCGACTCAGACTCGACTCAGACTCGACTCAGACCCGACTCAGACCCGACTCAGACCCGACTCAGTCCCGACTCAGACCCGGTCCGGAGTTGACCGTCGGCCTCGTGCTGTTGTCACAGTTGGTCCTTTATTATTAACCTCTTAACCCCCGCCTTCACCGAGCACATTTTATCCAGCTCGACTTTACCCAAATCTAAAGGCTTAAAAAAAAAGTCAAAATAGCGACAAAAACGTGATGAAAATGCGGAAAAAAGACAAAAAGTGGCGACAACATGAGAAAAAATCTTACATCCGTTTTGTAGGCCTTAGCTTTCAAATGAGGCATTACACTGGCTGTTAGCTCCAGTCGAAAAGCTTTTAGATTTAGGTAAAGCCGAACTGGAGAAAGTCTGGTTCAGGTGGTTAAGGGGTTAAACGGCCCACGCGCTTTATGTACGGGGTCCGTATGGACCAATCAGAGAGCAGTGCGTCGCGAGGGAAGGGGGCGGGGCTGGGCAAAAAAATCCACCGGAGCGGTAGGTTTAGCTCCATTACGCACCGGAGACGCGAAGCGGAGAGAGGTCAGCGCGCAACGAGGACGCGGCAGGGACGGAGCAGACGCGTGCACGAGAGAGGCACGAGCAGCACGCGGGACACACGGACAGCGCGAGGACACGGGACAGCGCGCGAGGACAAGACAGAAGGAGAGAAAGAGAGAAAAGGAAAGGAGGATGGATTGGACTAAAGTTCACTGAGTTACATAAAAACTCAAACTGGGACTAAACAGAGATCAAGGCTAGACTTTATCGGGACAGACCCGGGACCACCTGGGCCAAAGTGGGACAAAGCTCCAAATCAAAACAGGAACGATTTGAGCCAAGAATGATTTCGTGAAGCGCCTGGAAACGGCCGAGCGCGCGCGGGTCAACGCAGCCAAACCGGGCTGGACCCAAACCCGGACTAAAACCAGGACCTAACGGAGTCCGACATGTGTCTAAACAACCCCCGCCGCTCCTGAAACGCGGGACCTTCAACTCCGCCGAACAGATGCGCGCGTAAAACCAGACTCCAAACTGGTTTATCCACCGGAGCCACGCGCTGCGGAGAACCGAGCCGAACCGGGACAAATCCAAAGAGTCAAAGTGAAGCGAGTCTCACGCGGTGCCAAGTCTTTGCGCGTGAAAACTGGCCCGGACTCTGCGCTCGGACGCGGCGCGTTCGCGGCGACGCTGATTCTAAAGTAACGGGAGTATTTTCCTCACGCCTTTGAGTAAATCTTTATCTGAACTGAATGATTTTACTTGAAACTTTCTCCCCTTTTTTCCTCTTTTTTCTGGAGTGTTTTCCGGAAATATCATAAATCCTTTTCCGCTTCTACTCCAGTAAATCCACTCAGTCTTTTTAACTTGTACTCGAGTAAACTCTGTGACCGGGACCATGGCGATGCCGCGGCCCGTGTGCGCCTCCGCCTTCAGTATCGAATCCCTGATATCGAACACGAACCCGGGCCACGGCTCGGGCACGGCGCCGTTCGTCTACAGCTACCCCATGTTCGTGCCGTACCGCTCCGTGCTGCTGCCGCCGCCGCTGCCGCCGCCGCACGGCTACGGCATGACGCTCACCTCCGCCGTGTTCCCGCCGCCCGCCGGGCACACGCACGGGGCCCACGAGACCGCGGCCACGAGCGCGAGGAAGTTCGGGTTCGACAAGGGTCACGAGGGCGAGCTGGAGCCCAAGGGGTTAATGCCGATGGCGCAGAAGGAGCCGTTCCACGAGGAGCAGGTGCTGATCCAGGGCGGCGCAGGTGAGCTTTTACGCACAAGGTTTACGCGCGGGAGGAACGGGTTTTACGCGCGGGAAAGCAAACGTACATCTGCAGCAATCCACGTTCTCTTTAACCTCTTAACATTTCCTCCAGTTTGGCTTTACCCAAATCTAAAAGCGTCTTCAAAAACGAGGACGAAAACACCACAAAAAAAGCAACAAAACACCACAAAAAAGCAACAAAACACCACAAAAAAATACCAAAAGACAAAATAAAAAGAGAGAAAACGCGGCGACAATGTGACAAAAAAGTTACGATCACGTTCGTCGATATTTTGACACTTTTTAGTTGAAGCTTTTAGATTTGGGTAAAGCCGAACTGGCGAAAACGCGCTCGGTTCAGGCGGGGCTTAAGAGTAAAATGAGAAAAGGCTGATGGGGTTTGAAGATGATGTCACAGATACTGTCCTGACTTTTACGCACAGTGAACACGAGCCTGAAAAACATTTTACTTTATTTAGAAACACGGAGACACGTGCGCAGAGCGGCCGCAACATAAACGTTATTACGTCATAAATAACGAACCTGCACATGCACGCGCAGGATCAGACACACCGTAAACTGCGTCTGAATACGGAAATAAAAACGTTTTGATTCCTCACATTTCGGCCTTTTTTAATGAACACGGATTATCCTCAGCGAATCACCGAAGGCCCGGATTGAGATTTGAGTTTTCTCTAATCCGGAGGAAAATGTCCCGTTTTCCCCAAATCTGAATTTATAAAAACTCTAAACAAATAAGAGGAAGGTTTTGGACACGCGCGTTTACCGGAAAAGGACAAAGACTCTTTTTACGCACGGAGTCACGGACATTTAAACCGCCGAAGTGTGTGTGTGTGTGTGTGTGTGTGTGTGTGTGCGCGTGTGCGTGAGAGAGGAGAGTTCAGCCTCTCCCCTCTGATGATCCGCTTTACATTTGAAGTGTTTTAATTACAAACTGATTTTCTTTCGTTTAACCCGAATCTAAACGTGTACAGCCTGTAGGCCAGCTGGCGCGGCATTTGAAAGCTAAGACCTACAAAAACTCATCGAAACGGATCTTTTTCCTCGTGTTGTCTTAACCCTTTTTTGACATTTCTTTTCATTGCTTTAAAAAAAAAAAAAAAGTGTTTATTTGTTTCGTCTCATTGTTGTCGTTATTTTGACACTTTTTTCCACAAGAGGCTTTTAGATTTGGGTAAAGCCAAACCGGAGAAAATGCTCGGCTCCGGTGAGAGGGTAAACGCGCGTCGGTCGTGCGTGAAAATGCCGACGTAAAAACCGTGTGTGTGGAGCTGCCGTCGGGCCTCGTTGATCGAGGTTTTCCGGTGTTTGACGGAATCACACGAACAGGTCAAAGTCTAATTCATAACGTGGATCCTCGAGGCCAGACTCTCCGCACGCGCCGCTGAATAAACGCGTAAACGGCGCCGCGTTCATCCAAAGGTTTAAATCAAATGAAGCGCAAAACGATCCGGATTTCGGCCTTGACGGCCGCCGCTTCCCCGTGACCTCTGACCCCGGAATAAACGAAGCCTTAACGGGGCGAGGAGGAAACACACGCGCCGCTTTTTATTTCTGTCCGAGGCCGTTTTTATCCCGGTAAATCACCCACAATAACGCATCACTTAAATCTACGCGTCGTCCGCTTTTATTATATTTAAACATAAAGTGTCACGTGTTGAGTGACAGAGGTGACCCCCCCCCCCCCCCCCCCCCTCCGCGCGCGGCGAACTCTCACGTTCAATAAGGAATTGTCCATTAAAGCTCCGTCCACTCCCCCGGGGGTCCTCTCCCCTCTCCTCCCCCGGGAACAGTCTCCTCTCCAGCGGCCTCACCGTCCTCTCCTTCCCCCGGGGGACCCCTTCCACCGCTCCCCGCGCCCCCCTCTCCGCTGGGCCGTGTCGCCGCTCGCTCCTCTCCGGTAACTCTCCATTAGCGCTCGACTTTTACGCGCTGTCGATCAACGTCGGGTCGATTTAAAAGCGATCAGCGCCACTTAATCAATACTAATAAATACCTTTTCGGCCGCAAATGTCACGCGGAAAGAGCGCGCGGGCCTTCACGCGCGGCCGCGTCTCCAAAAAGGAACTTGTCAATGTTTCAGCGCGAGACAATTTATGCCTTTGCGGAATAATGACGCGTTAATGCGGCGCATTGGCGTTTGTGCGACGCGTCAGTCGATGATGTTTAGCCCCGGACACACGCGCACACACACACACACACACACACACACACACACACACACACACACACACCGAGGTTATATTACATTTGTAACGCGAGGCCAGACAACTACACTGGTATTTCAGTGGAGGTTAAATAAACAAAACGAAACAAATAATCCTGGACACGATGAGGCGACTCTCCCTGAAGCGCAGGTTCAGCTTTACACAAATCGAAAAGCTTCTTGAAAACGCAACAGAAATGTGACAAAAACGTGACAAAAAATACCACAAAAGTGACGACAGGAGGAAAAATCTAACCCTCGATATTTGAACCCGAGGTCTTTGTTTCCAAGTCAAAAACATGAGATGAAAAAGTGAGGGGGAAAAGGACAAAGCAGCGATTTAAAACAGATGAAAACACGCGGCTAAAGGCAATGAAAGAGCAACACAAAAGTAATTATCAGTTTTGTAGGTCTTAGCTTTCAAATAGTGAACTGTATTGGATTATGGTGATTATGGTAATTGTTTTATATGAATGGTTATACTGTGTGTGTGTGTGTGTGTGGCAGCTGCAGAGACAATAAAGGTTATCAATCAATCAATCAAAATAGAGATTATATTCGATTTCCAACACGAGGCCAGAGAACTATACTGATACTTGAGCGGAGTTTGTCAGACTTATATATCTATGTGTCAGACTTATATCTATGTGTCAGACTTATATCTATGTGTCAGACTTATATCTATGTGTCAGACTTATATCTATGTGTCAGACTTATATATCTATGTGTCAGACTTATATCTATGTGTCAGACTTATATTATATCTATGTGTCAGACTTATATTATATCTATGTGTCAGACTTATATTATATCTATGTGTCAGACTTATATATCTATGTGTCAGACTTATATATCTATGTGTCAGACTTATATATCTATGTGTAAGACTTATATTATATCTATGTGTCAGACTTATATTATATCTATGTGTCAGACTTATATATCTATGTGTCAGACTTATATATCTATGTGTCAGACTTATATTATATCTATGTGTCAGACTTATATATCTATGTGTCAGACATATATATTTATGTGTCAGACTTATATATCTATGTGTCAGACTTATATTATATCTATGTGTCAGACTTATATATCTATGTGTCAGACTTATATATCTATGTGTCAGACTTATATTATATCTATGTGTCAGACTTATATTATATCTATGTGTCAGACTTATATATCTATGTGTCAGACTTATATATCTATGTGTCAGACTTATATATCTATGTGTCAGACTTATATTATATCTATGTGTCAGACTTATATTATATCTATGTGTCAGACTTATATATCTATGTGTCAGACTTATATATCTATGTGTCAGACTTATATATCTATGTGTCAGACTTATATATCTATGTGTCAGACTTATATATCTATGTGTCAGACTTATATTATATCTATGTGTCAGACTTATATTATATCTATGTGTCAGACTTATATATCTATGTGTCAGACTTATATATCTATGTGTCAGACTTATATATCTATGTGTCAGACTTATATATCTATGTGTCAGACTTATATATCTATGTGTCAGACTTATATTATATCTATGTGTCAGACTTATATATCTATGTGTCAGACTTATATTATATCTATGTGTCAGACTTATATTATATCTATGTGTCAGACTTATATTATATCTATGTGTCAGACTTATATTATATCTATGTGTCAGACTTATATATCTATGTGTCAGACTTATATTATATCTATGTGTCAGACTTATATTATATCTATGTGTCAGACTTATATATCTATGTGTCAGACTTATATATCTATGTGTCAGACTTATATATCTATGTGTCAGACTTATATATCTATGCGTCAGACTTATATCTATGTGTCAGACTTATATATCTATGTGTCAGACTTATATTATATCTATGTGTCAGACTTATATTATATCTATGTGTCAGACTTATATTATATCTATGTGTCAGACTTATATTATATCTATGTGTCAGACTTATATTATATCTATGTGTCAGACTTATATTATATCTATGTGTCAGACTTATATTATATCTATGTGTAAGACTTATATTATATCTATGTGTCAGACTTATATTATATCTATGTGTCAGACTTATATATCTATGTGTCAGACTTATATATCTATGTGTCAGACTTATATATCTATGTGTCAGACTTATATATCTATGTGTCAGACTTATATATCTATGTGTCAGACTTATATATCTATGTGTCAGACTTATATATCTATGTGTCAGACTTATATATCTATGCGTCAGACTTATATCTATGTGTCAGACTTATATTAAGGGAAAAGCAAATCCTGCTCATGAATATTAATGAGCAACAACAAGTCCCTCCGGAGCCGGACAAGTCCCCCGAGACTGGGGCCAAAGCAAGAATAAACCGGGGCTAGACTGGGGCCAAACCAAGAATAAACCGGGGCTAGACTGGGGCCAAAGAGGGGCCAAACCAAGAATCAACCGGGGCTAGACTGGGGCCAAACCAAGAATAAACCGGGGCTAGACTGGGGCCAAACCAAGAATAAACCGGGGCTAGACTGGGGCCAAACCAAGAATCAACCGGGGCTAGACTGGGGCCAAACCAAGAATCAACCGGGGCTAGACTGGGGCCAAACCAAGAATAAACCGGGGCTAGACTGGGGCTAAACCAAGAATAAACCGGGGCTAGACTGGGGCCAAACCAAGAATCAACCGGGGCTAGACTGGGGCTAAACCAAGAATAAACCGGGGCTAGACTGGGGCCAAACCAAGAATCAACCGGGGCTAGACTGGGGCTAAACCAGGGTTAAACCGAGGACTGAATCAGGGAAAAACTGAGCTGCACTCGGGTTAAGCGATAAAGCAAAATGCAATTGAAACTTTTGGCGGCCATTTTAACGACAGCAAATACAGGGATTATTTTAAATACGTCGGAGACTGAAGGCCCTGGATTAACTCTGGATAAAACATCTCCTCTTGGATAGGGAATACTTGACTTGCTTTGGCTCATACACTGATCTGGACACACTCCCTGATACACTCTTTCCCTATGTGAGCCTCATGACTCCTCCTCATCTTGGAATAACCTGGTCGTTTCTGAACCGAGACCGGACCGCAGATCAGAGTCTGGGAATGGGAAAAAACGGGAAAAAGTTAATAAATGATTTCCCCCATTTCCCCCCAATATTTTACTTATTTTTGCCTACATTTTTTCTTGTTTTCCCAATTTTTCATGACTATTTTCCCCCATTATTCCACATTTTGCCCAATTTTTTTTTGCCACAATTTCCCCAATTTATAATTTTTTCTATAATTTTTCTTTATTTTGCCACAATTTCTAAACATTTCCTCCGTTTCTCACACACTTCTTGACATTGGAGATGAACCCGATACTGCAGATCTTCCACACGTTATTGTTCTGTTTTCTGGTTCTAGACGACGCATATTTTGGTATCGGTATTGAACAGAGTATCGGTATCGGGTATCGATATCGAACAAAATGTAACGATGTCAGAAATGTCTTCATCCAAGCTCTTTAGGCCGTTTATCAAAGTCAGGACAAAGTGTTTGTCCAGAGCTTACAGGTAAAGGTGGCGCGGACTGGCAGCCTCTCTCCTGTGTGTCTGCCCCATGGCGTCTGTGGCTCACCCTCCTGTCTCCTCTTTTTCAGGCCGCGGTCTGTCCAAAGACCTGGACCTGGATGTGGACCCGCGCAGAGACGAGTCCTTCTCCCTGGACTCGGACCTGGACTACAGCTCCGACGAGAACCAGCCCCAGTCCGGCTCCAAAGACCGCAGCCCGGACCGCGACCCGACCCGCGACCCGAGCCGCGGCGGAGGGGGCGGGGCCAAGAACAGGCGGCGACGCACGGCCTTCACGTCGGAGCAGCTGCTGGAGCTGGAGAAGGAGTTCCACTGTAAGAAGTACCTGTCCCTGACCGAGCGCTCGCAGATCGCACACGCGCTCAAACTCAGCGAGGTCCAGGTCAAGATCTGGTTCCAGAACCGCCGCGCCAAGTGGAAGCGCGTCAAGGCGGGAAACGCCAACAACAAGAGCGGGGAACCCCAGAGGAACCCCAAGATTGTGGTGCCCATCCCCGTGCACGTCAGCCGCTTCGCCATCCGGAGCCAGCACCAGCAGATGGAGCAGACCCGGCCCTGATACGGAGCTACGGCCGGACCGGACTCTGATACGGCCGGACCAGACTCTAATATGACCGGACCGGACTCTGATACGGCCGGACCAGACTCTGATACGGCCGGACCAGACTCTTATATGACCGGACCGGACTCTGCTACGGCCGGACCGGAGTCTGATACGGCCGGACCGGAGTCTGATACGGCCGGACCGGACTCTGCTACGGCCGGAGTCTCATACGGCCGGACCGGACTCTGCTACGGCTGGACCGGAGTCTGATACGGCCGGACCGGAGTCTGATACGGCCGGACCGGACTCTGATACGGCCGGACCGGACTCTGATACGGCCGGACCGGACTCTGATACGGCCGGACCGGACTCTGCTACGGCCGGACCGGAGTCTGATACGGCCGGACCGGACTCTGATACGGCCGGACCGGAGACTTTTAGGGCCTTGAACTGAACTACCACCGCACCCTGGCCTGGAGTAATATGGGCCGTGAACTTAAATACGACTGGACCGGGTACTATCCGGGCCCGGTGTTACAGGCCGACTTACCCCCCGTCTAGATTAAACCCCAGAGTTTTTATTCCCGTCACAAAAACTCAGTTCTAAATTGGATTATTAAATATTAATATTATTAAAAACAAACATTCAGAGTTTAAAATGACGCTCGCACTGGGAGTCATGTGACTGCGGCGGCCATTGTTCGTGACTTCATTTTGTTCTCGCAGCTCTCGGTGTAAGAACAAAGCTCTGGCGTTTGACGAAGTATGAATGAGCCTTGAAAGTACAAATACTTCTGCTGAATGAGTAGCACGACGGGAACAAACCTTCCTCCTCGCTGTGCGTCAGCGCCACCTGCTGTTCATAGAGTGTCATTATTGGGCTTTTGGACAAATGTGGAAAGTGTTGTATTTATCTTTC
Source organism: Proterorhinus semilunaris (assembly GCA_021464625.1). NCBI lineage: Eukaryota > Metazoa > Chordata > Actinopteri > Gobiiformes > Gobiidae > Proterorhinus > Proterorhinus semilunaris. The sequence goes on along the minus strand of CM038365.1, from coordinate 1,015,706 downwards.
AAGTTCTCGACACGGGTTTAGTCCAGACGGGGGCGCTGTTCGGCCTGTGACACCCCAGGAACGACTCGTTCAGATTCAGCCCCAGATCTTTGTGACTTTTGAGTGAAACTGTGGAAAAGCCGCGGGAGTCGAACCCTCGACCGGACGTTTGGGCGAAGGGGTTAAAGTGTCGTGTCTGTGAATCTGTCTGTGTTTTTATTTATTTATAATAAAAATGTGTGAGTCCAACAAACGCCATCAGACTGGAGTCGCTTCCTTTTGTTTCTTCACTTCGGTTCTGGAAACAGACGTCCAGATGTTTCAGGGCTGGTCCAGATGTTTCATAGCCTGGAAAAATCCAGACTCACCGCTGTACCAGCCGGTGAGTCTGGTCACTGTTGCGTCGAATCCATTTTCCACAGCGGTAGATACGCCAGCAAACAGGAAGCGGAGTGAACCAATCAGCGAAGGGCGGGCGTCTGCTGTTGATGTGGTGTTATTAGCGGTTTTGCGTTAATATTTGCGCAGGATTATGAATAACGAAACTCACCTACTGTCGATGTGTTTTTTGGTCATTTACCGCCGACTGGAGACACGCTTTCTCTCTTTCGTGCATCTTCGTAGATTGTTATTGAGGGACTTCCGCGTCCCGTGAGTGACGTCGCTCGCTAACAACACGTCACGGCAAATAAACGATTCAGATTGGACGTGAACGGATTAATTTTGCGGAAGGCGCGAGCGTTGACTGGGTGACCAGACTGATCCCCCGCTGGATAAAAAAATACAGAGGGGAATCATTCTGGTCTCACCAGGCTAGATGTTTCAGGGCTTATTCGATCACGATGAAGCGATATTTATTTGGAAACATCTGAAACCTGAAACATCAGGGCAGAAAAATCACAGTCCACATATTTCCACCATTTTCTCCACACCAACTATTTCCCCAAATCCCAATTCCCTCCAATAATTATTCAATAAATTCACATTTTTCTTTTTTATAGATTTCTTTCCATTTTCCCAGTTTCTTGACACTGGAGACAAACTGGATTCTGGATTTGACCTCGTAGTCGACACAGCTGTAAAATCCAGATGTGCCTCAGCGAGTTCCGATGAAAACATTTACGTTTTATTTAATCGAGGTCCAGTTCCCAGATAACTTTGCCTTAAACGTATTCCTAATCAGAGTAGTGTATTCTGAATACTTTAAATACTTTCACATTTATAAACTCACTCTGTCGGCCAATGGAGCGGCAGATCCAGCATCATGTGACACGCGTGTTCTAGAAACAAACGGATCCGTGCGGTAAAAGAATCGGTGTCTTTATTGACGTCAACAGCGACTGTACAGACAAACGGACATGATTCCAGTGGGCGGAGCTTCAAACACCTGGCAGGTAAAGTGGGCGGGGCTCGGACAGGTCAAATATACACTTTATTTACAAAACACGTGACATGGAGTAAACGGAAATGTACCAGTTACGGCGAGAAAAGAGGAGAATCAAAACCACGACGATGTGTTTTTCACCAGACGAGCGGTTAGGCGGGAGCACATGCACATTTAGGCGTTCAGTATTTAAGTGTTCAGGAAAATAACATTTAAACCAAGTGCTTTAGTGGAGGAAACATGGCACGTCACAAAACAAAACAATAAATTAAAGGTTCGGGTTCGAAAAACGATGATATTGCTTTAGTAGGTTTTTCAAAGTAAAACAGGAAACGGGACGGACACAGGGACAGGTTTCAGAGTAAAAGAGTTTAGAGCTTCGGTCACAAACATTCACTTCACACGTCAATGCTTTCAATCCATGACCTGATTTTTAAATCCATGATGTGATTTTTAAATCCATGATGTGATTTTTAAATCCATGATGTGATTTTTAAATCCATGATGTGATTTTTAAATCCATGATCTGATTTTTAAATCCATGATCTGATTTTTAAATTCATGATCTGATTTTTAAATCCATGATCTGATTTTTAAATCCATGACCTGATTTTTAAATCCATGATCTGATGGTTTTATTGCTTTCCGTTTGAGTCGAGACGCTGCCGGAGAAACACGGACCAAACGTAGATAAACTTCTGCTAAAGAGAAGCTGCAGTTTCGGCTTTACCCAAACCAGCGACAGCTTCTTGGAAAAAACGTCAAAAACAAGACGAAAACAAGGAGGAAAAATGTGACCGAAAACGTGAACACATATTTGGGTAAAGCCGCGAGGCCACTTTCAGATTTTAAACGGAGAATTCAAAACTGAATGTGTAAAACTGACGATGGAACGTTTTCTTTCAAAATGTTAATTTTTATTTTTTCTACTTTTAGGAGCAAATTCAAGCCAGAATTAAACTGAATTTGAATATTCGTTAAAAAAGTTACATTTTCTACATTGTTAAGGTGAAAGTTTCACCATATGCTCTAAAAATTCAAACGTCCCCTTTTTTTAGGGGGTTTAAAGCTCATGTTAGTGAATGAAGAAGCAAAGTGAATGAACAGACCAGCCATGTTGGAGGAACATTTACAAACTGTTCAAAATCTTCAAAAAAAAATTCCCCTCCAAAATGTTTTATTCTTTCCAAATTGTTCAAAACGTTAAAAAAATTTTCTAAATTGTAAATTTTTCTTTTAAATATTTTTTTCAACATTTGAATATTTATTTTTTATTTTGATTTTTTGTGTTCTCAAACTTTTTCCCAATTTAATTCAACTTTTAATACTTTTCCAAACTGTTCCAAAATGTTGACTTATTTTATTATCATTTTAGTTTTTTATGTAAATTTTTTTTCTAACTTTTCCAACTTTTTCCAAAGTGTCTCCTACAAAGGAAATGCCCATATTTGGATTCCAGCGTCATCTCGGTCACAGCCTTTCGTGCTACACGTGGATACCAAACGTGGGAAATGTCACTTCCTGGATAAACCTCCGGGCGGTAAAGTGCGAGTTTCCCCCGGCAGCGTCTCGTGGCCAAAGTCTTCACAGCAGAAGCGTTTAAAGAGTTCAAACCTAAAAACCAGAGCGCGACTTTAGCGTAAAAAAAACGTTCCCTTCCGTCCTGAACTTATCGACGCAAAAACGCAGAAATCTCAAAACAAAAACTAAATTCTCGCCCGTTTCAGTCTCGGTTTGTCCCGATTTAAATTAGTCACATTCGTAAACTTTGAGATTTCTGAGTTTTTTTTCTTCAAACCATTTCAAATTTCGGACGAGTTCCCTGAGCGGGTTCTGTACAGGTTTAAAATATTTTTTACAAAAGAAACAAAAAGATCCCTCGTGTTTCCAACATTGGCCCAGCAACGTCCGAATATTCACACAAATATTAAATTAAACACAGTCTACACATGCGGCGTCTACACGTCCTTCGTTTTAGCGTTTTTACATTTCTGACGCTGGATTCCCATTGGCCGTCGGGCCGTGATGTCACAGGAACTGGCCTTGAGTGATGAGGTACAAAACTCCCGGTAAAAAGTCCTGGTTTTTCCCGCGCTTGGAGGAAGACTACGTTTCCCAGAATCCTGTGCGGTTCTCCCGTGACATTATTAGTGTTTTTTTCTCGGTTTTTAGTGTCGGAACAAAAAGTGCTCGTCGGAGTCAAAGTCGTTTTAGTGTCTTTTTTTCGTGAAGTTTTCCCAAATTTAAAGCGACAAAAAGGAAACAAATCAACTCCGAGGTTTGTGTCATTTCTTACAAACTCTTCATCGTCGATACAAACTGTTGAGCTGGGCACCGGACCGATACTTTAATGATACCGATACTTTAACGATACCGATACTTTAATGATACCGATACTAAATCATTGTCATAGAACCATCAGACAGATGAATAATGTTCATTTAATCAATTTCTTTTCTTTTGTTTCTATTGTTTCAGGAGAAACGACCAAGAAACTTTCTTTGACAAAAGGGCAGAAAAAATACTTTACAAGTTTCTCTGATTCCCTAATTTTTAAATTTTTTCCCCAAATCCCCCCCCCCCCTTTTATTTACATGTTTATTCCACAATTTTGCCTTTTTTAATTAATGTTTTTAAATAAATGTTTCCATTTTTTTTTTCATTTTCTAAAAAAATAAAATAAAATAAAAATCTTTTTTTATTTCCCCTTAAATTTCCCCACATTTTTGTACATCTTTTTTCAAAAAATTTCCTTCAAAGTTAAACTCTTTCCCAAATTGTTTTCATTTTTTTTCTTCAAAATTTTCCAAAATATATATATTTTTTCAACTTTGTGTTTCACTCTGTTTTCCATTTCGACGACCAACAGCTTCAAAACTTGAATATTAAGATTTTATATTTCTTTTCGGTTCTTGCTTTTGATACTTTACATTTTTTCTATACCAGTAGAACCTAAACCTTTTTTTCGATACCGGCCTGGTTTGGTTTAACGGCATCAGACCGATATAATTTAACGGTATCAGACCGATATAATTTAACGGTATCAGACTGATATAATTTAACGGTATCAGACCGGTATAATTTAACGGTATCAGACCGATATAATTTAACGGTATCAGACCGGTATAATTTAACGGTATCAGACCGGTATAGTTTAACGGTGCCCAGCCCAGTCAGGCCGAGCTGTCGGCTTTGTAAAAGTAAATCAGCGCTTTGTCTCCCGTAAACCCGTGGATAGTGTGACTGTTTGACAGAGAGCGCGTTGTCGCGGCCTCCTGGGGCGTGGCCTCCTGGGGCGCGGCCTCCTGGGGCGTGGCCTCCTGGGGCGTGGCCTCCTGGGGCGCGGCCTCCTGGGGCGCGGCCTCCTGGAGCTCGGCCTCCTGGAGCGCGGCCTCCTGGAGCAGAGTCACTTCCTCTCGATAGTGTTAAACTCTCAGAGCAGCGAGGCCGACCCGGCGCTGCTGCAGCTGTTGTTTCGGTTCATGTTCCTGCGCGACAGGTTGGGCGTGGCGGCGAGCGGGGCTAACGACGTGGCGGGCGGGAGGCGGTCCTCAGGGCAGCCATATTGGACCAGGACGTCTCCGCAGTCCTGGCTCTGGGCCTGGCGAGCGTAAGCCAGAGCGCTGTGTCCGAGCGCGTCACGGGCGCCCACGTCCACGCCGTACTGCAACGGAGAACAAACACCATACCGTAAACCACTACAGGAAGTTAGAGTCAAGAACCAAGACCATACCGTAAACCACTACAGGAAGTTAGAGTCAAGAACCAAGACCATACCGTAAACCACTACAGGAAGTTAGAGTCCAGAACCAAGACCATACCGTAAACCACTACAGGAAGTTAGAGTCAAGAACCAAGACCATACCGTAAACCACTACAGGAAGTTAGAGTCAAGAACCAAGACCATACCATAAACCACTACAGGAAGTTAGAGTCCAGAACCAAGACCATACTGTAAACAACTCCAGTAAAGGATGTTAGAGTTTTGGTCCCTCCTCCTGGGCGGAGCCTGGGCCTTATTTAGACTTAGCTCCACCTTTTTTCAATAACAGACTGGTTTAACAGTGCCCCGCCCTATCCGGCTCTGTGGCTCAGACCTGGGTCAGTATGGTCCGGCTCTGTGGCCCGGGTCGGTGGCTCAGACCTGGGTCAGTATGGCCTGGCTTAGTCGCCCGGGTCAGTGGCTCAGACCTGGGTCGGTGGCTCAGACCTGGGTCAGTGTGGCCCGGCTCTGTGGCTCATGGACTCACCCAGATGAGCAGCTGCGTGATGACCACGTTGCCCCTGCTGGCCGACAGGTGCAGTGCGGTCCTGGGGTCGTTCTCGCTGTAGGTGTGGTTGACCTGAGCCCTGGAGCCGTGGGCCAGGAGCAGCACCACAGATGGCAGGTCCTCGTCCGCCACGGCCCGGAGCAGAGCCTGGCCCAGGGGCAGGTCCGACTGCGGCAGCGGCGCCACCAACAGGCGCTGCTCGTACTTGGCCCGGATCCAGCGCTCACGCTCCTCCCTGGAACACACGCCGGGTCATTACAGGAGGACAAACAACCATCAACCAAGTTTTCCAGTGTAGGTATTTTTCACAAACAGGAAAAACACTCGAGCAACGGCTTTAGATTAGATCCAGTTTAAGCTTTTTAATGACATCTTGATTTTAGTTTTTCATAATAAAATAAATACATGTCTTTTAGAAACTGAAACAAATGTTTTCCTCCAGGTTCATTTAAAGCCACACTGTGTAACATTTCATCCAAATGACACAGAAACTGCAGCGGGTGATCAAGGAATGGGTTTGGACCTTGAGGACCTTCTGCTGATGTGGTCTCCATGGAGACGAGCTGGACGAGTCTGAGGGAGGTGACGGCTCAGGTTTGTTTGTAATAAAATAAATGCTTGTATTTCAATATTATTTATTCAGTAACATTCTACGCAGTGTGACTTTAACACAAACACCAACACTAGGAGCGGTTTCAAGTCTCATGGCCATTATTGTTTTTAAACTCACACATTTACCGTGAGCTGCAGAGAAGGGACTAAACGCTCACACTGGTGCTGGGTTTCATTTCCATTGTAGATTCTCATGTACGAGTGAACTCATGTGTAATTATGTTTTAGAGAAAAACCAACGGACTTCAGTTTGTTAAACCATTTCAGGGACACGGACCTTAAGAAGCTCAAGGAGAAAATCCCAAGAATAAATGTGAAATCTAAACAGATCAAGAGTCATTTCACCCCGTTTTGTTTCCCGTGTTCATCTATAGTTAAAACCTTTTCGATGGGAATCGTGTCTGATTCTCGTGACCTCAGGTCCTCTGCGCTGAGAGAAGCTCCTGGACTGGTTTGTTTCATGTGGAGAAGTCGACATGAACCAGAATAAAGCGAGTCCTTAAACCCAGCTGCTCCTCGGCCTTGACCTGGTTTGTTTCCTCCGTCTGAGACTAACGAGTTGTGATGCTAACGAGACAGAGGCAGATCACCGCGTTAATTAGCCAAAAACATGCTGCACCTTCGCCTCGGATTAAAAATGATTTGTTTCTAAACGTTCTCCTGGAATTAGCCGGAGTCGATTCCTTTTCCTCCAGAGACGCTTTTCTTAATGTGTTTAACGAGAGCGGGATTAGTCACTCGGCGCTAACGAGGCTAACGCGGCTAACCGAGCTAATGAGGCTAACCGGCTGCGATGGCCTCGTCACGGCGGGGGGTAATTGCTCTAATTAACTCGAGCGCAGTTTCCACGTGAGGCTTTTGGACTTTGGCCGCGGCTCAGAGAGAAGATACTCTGAAGCTTTTACAGGAACAGATCAGAGTGAATGTGCAGGTGAACGAGGAGCATGTGGAGGTGAACGAGGAGCATGTGGAGGTGAACGAGGAGCATGTGCAGGTGAACGAGGAGCATGTGCAGGTGAACGAGGAGCATGTGGAGGCGTCGAACGTCTGCTGTGGATCCATGACAGATGTTTTCACTTCATGTTTTTATATCAAAATAAGGCGTATAATAATATAATAATGGCCAACGTTTACATTTTCAGCGACACAATCTAAATAATGGGCAGAGCCAGGTTTAAATGTGTTGGGTTTAAATTTCACCCAAGAATAGTTTCAAATTTATTTTGATTACCCAGATTTTTTCCATTTTCTTTTTGCAATTTTTAGAAAATGTTTAAAACAATTATTTCAAAATGTATTTTCCAACATTTTCCAAAATGTTTACTCAATAATTTTTTTTCCTACTTTCCCCATCACCATCGTACGGCTCGCATACGCACTTACGCAGGTGAGAGGAGGGGGAGAGCTCAGCCCAGTTTGTGTCTTGTTAACGACTTTGACGAGTTTAGTTTCCGTCACAGAAACAGGGAGGTCTGGAGAGAACGGGGAGGTCTGGAGAGAACGGGCAGGTCTGGAGAGAACGGGGAGGTCTGGAGAGAACGGGCAGGTCTGGAGAGAACGGGGAGGTCTGGAGAGAACGGGGAGGTCTGGAGGGAACAGGGAGGTCTGGAGAGAACGGGGAGAACGGGGAGGTCTGGAGGGAACGGGGAGGTCTGGAGAGAACGGGGAGGTCTGGAGAGAACGGGGAGGTCTGGAGAGAACGGGCAGGTCTGGAGAGAACGGGGAGGTCTGGAGAGAACGGGGAGGTCTGGAGAGAACGGGGAGGTCTGGAGAGAACGGGCAGGTCTGGAGAGAACGGGGAGGTCTGGAGAGAACGGGGAGGTCTGGAGAGAACGGGGAGGTCTGGAGAGAACGGGGAGGTCTGGAGAGAACGGGGAGGTCTGGAGAGAACGGGGAGGTCTGGAGAGAACGGGGAGGTCTGGAGAGAACGGGGAGGTCTGGAGAGAACGGGGAGGTCTGGAGAGAACGGGGAGGTCTGGAGAGAACGGGGAGGTCTGGAGGGAACGGGGAGGTCTGGAGGAGGTGTAACGGCTCTAATTAAAGACACTCCAAAGCTAACGAGGGTTTCACACTCAGGATATCCTTTAATAACAGTGTTCCGTTATCCCCGTGTAAATTGGCGTGTGCTTAGCGTGTTGTGTTGGTGTGACTCGTGTTGAGGCTAACGAGCGCTGAAGGTTGGAGGATAATTGGTGTAATTAACTACAGCCCAGTGTAACGAGTGTCTGAGGCACATTTCACTGCAGATACATCACACGGTGGCACAGGGGTTAGACGCCGGTTTCCCACGCGCTCATTCACAAATACTGACGCACGGAATCCCCCCGACGACGAGGGCCGGGCACCGGGAAACACGGAATCCCCCCCGACGACGAGGGCCGGGCACCACGGAATCCCCCCGACGACGAGGGCCGGGCACCGGGAAACACGGAATCCCCCCGACGACGAGGGCCGGGCACCGGGAAACACGGAATCCCCCCCCGCGACGAGGGCACCGGGAAACACGGAATCCCCCCCCGACGACGAGGGCACCGGGAAACACGGAATCCCCCCCCGACGACGAGGGCACCGGGAAACACGGAATCCCCCGCGGCGACGAGGGCCGGGACCCGGGAAACACGGAATCCACCCGACGACGAGGGCCGGGACCCGGGAAACACGGAATCCACCCGACGACGAGGGCCGGGACCTGGGAAACACGGAATCCACCCGACGACGAGGGCCGGGACCCGGGAAACACGGAATCCCCCCCGACGACGAGGACCCGGGAAACACGGAATCCCCCTGACGACGAGGACCCGGGAAACACGGAATCCCCCCGACGACGAGGACCGGGACCCTAACTTGAGGACATTGTTTTGGCGACTCCGATAATAACCAGATCCAAATCCCTCGGAGCAAATCTTTGGGACAATATGTTCAAACCTCTCAGTTCCTTCTCTCATTGTGAGGAGTTTGGACCAAAGACTGATGTTTCCTCATATTCATTTCCTCGTCTGAGCTTCAGAGGAGACTCCGTTTCCCACAATGCCCCGTGCGTGTGTGTCTGTGACAGTGACGGATGCTGTTAGCTCCGGTGAGTCTGCTTCCCTTCATTAAAGCCTCATTAGGGACCGACGAGGGCTAACGAGAACTCGACCGGGACTAACGAGGTCTAGACCCGCTTCAGTCTGCGCTAATTACCCAGAGAGAATCAATTACAGACTGACGGAGTTACAGACTGAACCAGGACTGAACCGGGATTGAAGAGGGGCTAAACCAGGTCTAACCAGGACTAAACCAGGACTGAAGAGGGACTGAACCAGGACTAAACCAGGACTGAAGAGGGACAGACTCATACTTATTACTATTAGGACTATTTTGATTAGTTCATCCTTTAAAATACTTCATAAAAGTATTGAAAGTATCTATACTTTGATGAGTACGGATGCACTGATCCGATATTGGAATCACATATCGGAGTCGATACTGGAAAAATCCGATATCGTGTATCGGCTACAAATATCCGATACTGAACAGCCACGAAATCTAAATATGGAACAGACTCGGGTGTAGAGGTTTTCTGAATCCAGTCACTACGACATTTGTCAATTTTCTTTTTGGAGATTTGCCCGGAGCGATCTGTCGTCCTGCCCCTTCTCTCCTCCAGGGGGCGCTGTTTGGAGGTAGTTTGCACTTGTTCCCATTAAAAGGCGTTGGCTTGGGCAGAACCGACCTGCAGAGGTTCAGTCCGGTTTGCTGACGACTCCAAACCAAACAAGTGTTTAGTCGCCTCGTTTTCTTCCTCTCATATTGGTTTATCGCTCTGCCCCGGATCAGTCGCCGTTTCCTCGCCGTGAAGCGCTCAGGATTATTCCAACGTCCTAATTGAATGTTCCATTTGCAGACGGGCTCCTCACAGACGCACCATTGGGCTAAAGCCGGACAGTAACGACCCCGACGTGTTCGTTTAACTGCACATAAACCCTGGCCTAAACTTTCCGTTCCCGATATTTAATAACGAGGGAAATAATTGGGCTTCATCGAGAGCGGAGCGTTATCGGATTAAACACGGATCACATTTACAAATCAACAACGTCCGGCTCGTGATGAAGTGAAATGTGAGGCTGAGTAATTGGAAGGTCAGCGGTCAGAGTTTCTGACCTCGGTGATATTTACAGTTTGTAACGTTTGGGAAGTCGGTCATTATGAAGTTTGTGTCGCATTAAACGAGCAGAGACGGAGAGAAGTTATTATTTCTGCAGAAGGATCCGTAACTGGACATTAAGGAGACGATTGTCCAAAAGCTCGAGACGTGTGATGCTTTATGTTTCACACGTTCATTATTTAAACTATTGTAGCAACATGACCTCAATGCTCAGGACTAAGTATTAAACACATTAAGCCGTGAGGGTTCAAGTGTCTGTCTGGAGTTTCTCACAGTTATGCCTAAATGTGGTCTTTAAAATCACAGGAATGATTAACAGTGTCTGCTTAAACTAATACCACCCAAACATTTACATTTGATCATATTTCTATTGGCATAACATGTAAACATTGACAGGACAGGGAGGTGTAAGTAAGTACACCGCCTGAATCTGGCTAAACTGCAGCAGTTTAGTAATGAGGAATAATCCAAGATTCATCCTGATCATCGTGAGCGTCTAATCTGCAACTACAGGAAACAGTTCAGGATGTTTAATTCAGGGGTTCACACGTTATGGCCAATAAAAATATGATAAATGTAAATGTTTGGGTGGTGTTAGTATTGACATTGGGCCTCATTTCCTAGTTATCCAGAGTGTTGTTGATTCTGGAGATATTTGTTTCTTAAATTCATGCAGTTCTTATATTTGAAGAGCTTAGTGGCGCTAGGCTAATGCTAGGCTAGTGCATGTCTATGGTATCAGTTAGCCTGCATTAAAAACAGTCTGACTCCACAGTGCACCTGAGGCAAATCACTTATAACACCATATGGTGTTATATAATATGGTTATATAAATGTCTGAGTTAATATAATCTTTTTTTAAATATATCTGACCTTGTATCACATGAATTACCACATTTTGAGGGACTATTTTCCTGCAGATCACTCCGCCGCTGCGTTAGCTTACAGCCACGAAGCTGATGCTCAAATATAAGTTATTTTAATGCAAAATGGTTCAAATGATTCTATTAACACAGACATTTATATGGTTAGTCTGGTGTTATAAGTGATTTACCTCAGGTGCACTGTGGAGTCAGACTGTTTTTAATGCAGGCTAACTGATACCATAGACATGCACTAGCCTAGCGCCACTAAGCTCTTCAAATATAAGAACTGCATGAATTTAAGAAACAAATATCTCCAGAATCACCAACACTCTGGATAACGAGGAAATGAGGCCCAATGTCAAACATCCTGAAACATCCCTTTAACAATAGTTCATCTGTGCTGAGACAGGAGACTCTGGACAGTTTTAGTAAAATGTTTTTAGTTTCATGTAAAATAGCTCCAGAAGAACTCTTCTCTGATGCTTCTAAAGTCAGAGCGGGGAATGTTACTCAGAGGATTTGCGTCGGTAACGATGTCCCGCGGCTCCGCAGACTGAGCCCCCGGTCGTGATAAAGACAATATTCGCATTGGTAAAAGGTTTTAAATGGCATTATTATCAACGTGAGGCTGATGTGGAGCGACGGAGGCTCAGGGATAATGAGAGGCTAATGAGACACGAACCAGGGCAGAGTCCAGGGGAAACGTGGCCAAAATATAAACCCAAGAAGTGCTGCCAAACTCGAATATTCAAATGATTATACGACAGAAGCAGGAAGTCCATAATCCACAGAGTTACAGCTGAAGAGTTTCATTAAAAATCACCTAAAGTTGGGGCGTTTATTGCACTTTTAAACTGTTATAAAGGACGTAAAAACTGATTACATTTGATGTATTTTCCAGTTGAAAGGCCTAAAGCAAAGCCACTTCTTTAGCTTTAAACCAGGTTGGTTTTGGACAATGGGCGCTTTCCAAACACCGCTTTAAGACTTCCTAAAGATCATGTGACGACGCTGGGTCAGTTTTAACCACTGTGGTTGTTGTCTGTGATTGACAGGCTCTGGAGCTCTGTGGAGGCGGGGCTTCCTGCCGTTTTAAGGAGCATGCTCTGTAGGAGGAGCGAGGTTAATAATTAACACGGAACCGTCGATCTCTTGTACGTTATATTTTATATTTATTGGGGCTGGGACGATCCGCTTTTATCATTTTGCCATTTACTGAAGTGTTAAGATTGAAAACACTAACACTTATTTAAATGACAAAGTGGCTCCTGTTGCAAAAAGGTCACGTTTCGTGGCTCATTTTCTAAAGTTTAATCTGCATGTGGTTTATTAGTAACACAAACAAAGTACATGATGATTAAATGTGTGGTAATGTTTAAAGCGGATCAGACTCTCGTGTTCAGCCGCGTCTCTTCACATGAAGTCCGCTCTTTCTCTGACGATAATTCTAATTATCTCGTCATGTCCCTCGGGGCCGAGCGCCGCCGCGGTGAGTGCGTTTAACCTTTTATAAATGCGGATTATTCATGGCTTTGGAGCGCGGCCTGAAAACTCTCCCATATTAATATGCTCCTGTTTATTACCGCTGCAAGAAGAGCAGCTGAGGGGGCGCGTGTTCGCCTGACGCTAACAATGCTAATGCTAACGAGGCTGCAGGTGGGGTTAAAAACTACAGGTGCAGCTAAACGTGTTTGATCCGAACAATAAGAGTTGAGTAAAGGTTTTTAAAGATGTTTTTAAAAGTCTCCACTCCTTGGCTAAACTAAATAAACACAAATAAACTCCAGCGCCGCCGACATTTTTCTTTTATCAGTGTAAGGCCTCATTTGAAAGCTAAGGCTTACAAAACGGATCCTAACTTTTTTTGTCACATTTTTTAAACGCTTTTGTCGTCTGTTTTTTTATTGTGTTTTTGTCGTTTTTTTTGTCGTGGTTTTGTCACTTTTATGTTCCTATATCGACACTTTTTCCAAGAAGAGTATCTAATAACATAATGAACACAGGGAGTATCTAATGCACACAGGAAGTATCTAATGAACAGGAAGTGTCTAATAATAACATAATGAACACAGGAAGTATCTAATGCACACAGGAAGTATCTAATGAACAGGAAGTGTCTAATAATAACATAATGAACACAGGAAGTGTCTAATAATAACATAATGAACACAGGAAGTATCTAATGCACACAGGAAGTATCTAATGAACAGGAAGTGTCTAATAATAACATAATGAACACAGGAAGTATCTAATGCACACAGGAAGTATCTAATGAACAGGAAGTGTCTAATAATAACATAATGAACACAGGAAGTGTCTAATAATAACATAATGAACACAGGAAGTATCTAATGCACACAGGAAGTATCTAATGAACAGGAAGTGTCTAATAATAACATAATGAACACAGGAAGTATCTAATGCACACAGGAAGTATCTAATGAACAGGAAGTGTCTAATAATAACATAATGAACACAGGAAGTATCTAATGCACACAGGAAGTATCTAATGAACAGGAAGTGTCTAATAATAACATAATGAACACAGGAAGTGTCTAATAATAACATAATGAACACAGGAAGTATCTAATGCACACAGGAAGTATCTAATGAACAGGAAGTGTCTAATAATAACATAATGAACACAGGAAGTATCTAATGCACACAGGAAGTATCTAATGAACAGGAAGTGTCTAATAATAACATAATGAACACAGGAAGTGTCTAATAATAACATAATGAACACAGGAAGTATCTAATGCACACAGGAAGTATCTAATGAACAGGAAGTGTCTAATAATAACATAATGAACACAGGAAGTATCTAATGCACACAGGAAGTATCTAATGAACAGGAAGTGTCTAATAATAACATAATGAACACAGGAAGTATCTAATGCACACAGGAAGTATCTAATGAACAGGAAGTGTCTAATAATAACATAATGAATGGTTTAGTGGCTCGTGTCTCTCGTGTTTGATGAACGGCTCGTATCGCCGAGCTTTACTTTGACGGACGGCGTTTAAACCTCGGGCGCCGTCGCTGCAGGAGGCGGCGCTCGGACAAATGAGCAAAGGCGTCGAGAAGCCGAGAAATTACGGCAGATTTATGAGTCTCCGCTCCGAGCGAGGCCAGAGAGGAGACATTCTTCACTTTACTCTGAATGTGGAAATGAACACTTCCAATACCTGTGCCGAGATCCTGGGGTCTGCAGATTGTGTCACCTGACGGAGATGCTGCAGCCCTGACTGAAAGACTGCGTTTTCTATTTAAAAAGTATTTGTGCAAGTCTAGAGGGGTAAAGTGCAAATTAAATACCTTAAGACTTTTCAAAGACCTCCTTTACAAACTTTAAGGCCGCTCAGCTTCTTCAACAAAGGTTAAAATTCTTCTCACACTTTCCCTGTTTGGACCGACTTGTTTCACAGAACGATGACACTTTATCAATTTCATGGATAAAAGTTAAAGCAAAAACAAACTCACAAGTCGATTCGACCCTCGTCCCACTTAAAACCAAATAACTGCTGACAATTGTTTTTAGTTAAAGTGCATAAACAAACCCACAAATATCAAAGGCATTGACTGTGCACTTTTTAACCCAGATTTACATTTTAAAGCATCATTTAGTAACTTGTTTAGCTTAATAAATGGGTCCCGTCGTCCCTCTGGGGGTAATACAAGTGTTAATGGGATGATTGGGGGGTCTCTCATCGCCCCCTGGTGTCTCCGGGTCAGAGTCACCAATACACACTAATGGAATCACCAAGAAGAAGCTAACAAGCTAACGGGCTAAGCTAACTGCGGGCTAGCGCCACTTAAACAGTATTTACAGCCAAGCTTGAGTGAAAAAAATGATCTCCATTGTGTAACTGGATGAACAGCGTAGGATTTACTCTCACGGACGATTCATGAGTAAAAACACAACATGTACGACACCGGCAGTGGCGCTTACGGCCTCTAGGGGCATGAGTTACTTAGTACTGCTTTAACATCCAAATTATTAACACTAAAAAAACAAACTCGAACTTCTGCCCAGCCCTAATTAAGACTAAAGTGGGACTAGACTAAGACTAAAGCAGGATCGGGGGACAGCTGACCTCTCCCTGTCCTCGGCTGAAGTTTGAAATGGAGTCTATAGTAGGACTAAAGAGAGAAAAGAACAGGACTAGAGCGGGACTAGAGTGGGACTAGAGCGGGACTAGAGCGGGACTAGAGCGGGACTAGAGCGGGACTGTAACAGGACTATAGCGGGACTAGAGTGGGACTAGAGCGGGACTAGAGCGGGACTAAAGCAGGACTAGAGCGGGACTAAAGCAGGACTATAGCGGGACTGTAGCAGGACTAAAGCGGGACTAGAGCGGGACTAAAGCAGGACTATAGCGGGACTGTAGCAGGACTATAGCGGGACTAGAGTGGGACTAGAGCGGGACTAGAGCGGGACTGTAACAGGACTAGAGCGGGACTAGAGTGGGACTAGAGCGGGACTAGAGCGGGACCAAAGCAGGACTAGAGCGGGACTAAAGCAGGACTAGAGCGGGACTAGAGCGGGACTAGAGCAGGACTAGAGCAGGACTAGAGCAGGACTAGAGCGGGACTAGAGTGGGACTAGAGCGGGACTAGAGCGGGACCAAAGCAGGACTAGAGCGGGACTAAAGCAGGACTAAAGCGGGACTGTAGCAGGACTAGAGCAGGACTAGAGCGGGACTAAAGCAGGACTAGAGCGGGACTAAAGCAGGACTAGAGCGGGACTGTAGCAGGACTATAGCGGGACTGTAGCAGGACTATAGCGGGACTAGAGTGGGACTAGAGCGGGACTAGAGCGGGACTGTAACAGGACTAGAGCGGGACTAGAGTGGGACTAGAGCGGGACTAGAGCGGGACCAAAGCAGGACTAGAGCGGGACTAAAGCAGGACTAGAGCGGGACTAGAGCAGGACTATAGCGGGACTAGAGCGGGACTGTAACAGGACTATAGCGGGACTATAGCAGGACTAGAGCAGGACTAGAGCGGGACTGTAGCAGGACTATAGCGGGACTGTAGCAGGACTAGAGCGGGACTGTAGCAGGACTAGAGCGGGACTGTAGCAGGACTAGAGCGGGACTGTAGCAGGACTATAGCGGGACTGTAGCAGGACTAGAGCGGGACTGTAGCAGGACTATAGCGGGACTATAGCAGGACTAGAGCAGGACTATAGCGGGACTAGAGCGGGACTGTAGCAGGACTATAGCGGGACTGTAGCAGGACTAGAGCGGGACTGTAGCAGGACTATAGCGGGACTGTAGCAGGACTAGAGCGGGACTGTAGCAGGACTAGAGCGGGACAGTAACAGGACTAGAGCGGGACTATAGCGGGACTATAGCGGGACTGTAGCAGGACTAGAGCGGGACTAAAGCAGGACTATAGCGGGACTGTAGCAGGACTAAAGCGGGACTGTAGCAGGACTAGAGCGGGACTGTAGCAGGACTAGAGCGGGACTGTAGCAGGACTAGAGCGGGACTGTAGCAGGACTAGAGCGGGACTGTAACAGGACTAGAGCGGGACTGTAACAGGACTAGAGCGGGACTGTAACAGGACTATAGCGGGACTGTAGCAGGACTAGAGCGGGACTGTAGCAGGACTAGAGCGGGACTGTAGCAGGACTATAGCGGGACTGTAGCAGGACTAGAGCGGGACTGTAGCAGGACTAGAGCGGGACTGTAGCAGGACTAGAGCGGGACTGTAACAGGACTATAGCGGGACTGTAACAGGACTATAGCGGGACTGTAGCAGGACTAGAGCGGGACTGTAGCAGGACTAGAGCGGGACTGTAGCAGGACTATAGCGGGACTGTAGCAGGACTAGAGCGGGACTGTAGCAGGACTAGAGCGGGACTGTAGCAGGACTATAGCGGGACTGTAGCAGGACTAGAGCGGGACTGTAGCAGGACTAGAGCGGGACTGTAGCAGGACTAGAGCGGGACTGTAGCAGGACTAGAGCGGGACTGTAGCAGGACTAGAGCGGGACTGTAGCAGGACTAGAGCGGGACTGTAGCAGGACTAGAGCGGGACTGTAGCAGGACTAGAGCGGGACTGTAGCAGGACTATAGCGGGACTGTAGCAGGACTAGAGCGGGACTGTAGCAGGACTAGAGCGGGACTGTAGCAGGACTAGAGCGGGACTGTAGCAGGACTAGAGCGGGACTGTAGCAGGACTAGAGCGGGACTGTAGCAGGACTATAGCGGGACTGTAGCAGGACTAGAGCGGGACTGTAGCAGGACTAGAGCGGGACTGTAGCAGGACTAGAGCGGGACTGTAGCAGGACTAGAGCGGGACTGTAGCAGGACTAGAGCGGGACTGTAGCAGGACTATAGCGGGACTGTAGCAGGACTATAGCGGGACTGTAGCAGGACTAGAGCGGGACTGTAGCAGGACTAGAGCGGGACTGTAGCAGGACTAGAGCGGGACTGTAGCAGGACTAGAGCGGGACTGTAGCAGGACTAGAGCGGGACTGTAGCAGGACTAGAGCGGGACTGTAGCAGGACTAGAGCGGGACTGTAGCAGGACTATAGCGGGACTGTAGCAGGACTATAGCGGGACTGTAACAGGACTATAGCGGGACTGTAACAGGACTATAGCGGGACTGTAGCAGGACTATAGCGGGACTGTAGCAGGACTAGAGCGGGACTGTAGCAGGACTATAGCGGGACTGTAGCAGGACTAGAGCGGGACTGTAGCAGGACTAGAGCGGGACTGTAGCAGGACTAGAGCGGGACTGTAGCAGGACTAGAGCGGGACTGTAGCAGGACTAGAGCGGGACTAGAGCCGGACTAGAGCGGGACTGTAGCAGGACTAGAGCGGGACTGTAGCAGGACTAGAGCGGGACTGTAGCAGGACTAGAGCGGGACTGTAGCAGGACTAGAGCAGGACTAGAGCGGGACTGTAGCAGGACTAGAGCGGGACTGTAGCAGGACTAGAGCAGGACTAGAGCAGGACTAGAGCGGGACTGTAGCAGGACTATAGCGGGACTGTAGCAGGACTAGAGCGGGACTGTAGCAGGACTAGAGCGGGACTGTAGCAGGACTAGAGCGGGACTGTAGCAGGACTATAGCGGGACTAGAGTGGGACTAGAGCGGGACTAGAGCGGGACTGTAACAGGACTAGAGCGGGACTAGAGTGGGACTAGAGCGGGACTAGAGCGGGACCAAAGCAGGACTAGAGCGGGACTAAAGCAGGACTAGAGCGGGACTAGAGCAGGACTATAGCGGGACTAGAGCGGGACTGTAACAGGACTATAGCGGGACTATAGCAGGACTAGAGCAGGACTAGAGCAGGACTAGAGCGGGACTGTAGCAGGACTATAGCGGGACTGTAGCAGGACTAGAGCGGGACTGTAGCAGGACTAGAGCGGGACTGTAGCAGGACTAGAGCGGGACTGTAGCAGGACTATAGCGGGACTGTAGCAGGACTAGAGCGGGACTGTAGCAGGACTATAGCGGGACTATAGCAGGACTAGAGCAGGACTATAGCGGGACTAGAGCGGGACTGTAGCAGGACTATAGCGGGACTGTAGCAGGACTAGAGCGGGACTGTAGCAGGACTATAGCGGGACTGTAGCAGGACTAGAGCGGGACTGTAGCAGGACTAGAGCGGGACAGTAACAGGACTAGAGCGGGACTATAGCGGGACTATAGCGGGACTGTAGCAGGACTAGAGCGGGACTAAAGCAGGACTATAGCGGGACTGTAGCAGGACTAGAGCGGGACTAAAGCAGGACTAGAGCGGGACTGTAGCAGGACTATAGCGGGACTGTAGCAGGACTATAGCGGGACTGTAGCAGGACTAAAGCAGGACTGTAGCAGGACTATAGCGGGACTGTAACAGGACTATAGCGGGACTGTAACAGGACTATAGCGGGACTGTAGCAGGACTAGAGCGGGACTGTAGCAGGACTAGAGCGGGACTGTAACAGGACTATAGCGGGACTGTAACAGGACTATAGCGGGACTGTAGCAGGACTAGAGCGGGACTGTAGCAGGACTAGAGCGGGACTGTAGCAGGACTATAGCGGGACTGTAGCAGGACTAGAGCGGGACTGTAGCAGGACTAGAGCGGGACTGTAGCAGGACTAGAGCGGGACTGTAGCAGGACTAGAGCGGGACTGTAGCAGGACTAGAGCGGGACTGTAGCAGGACTAGAGCGGGACTGTAGCAGGACTAGAGCGGGACTGTAGCAGGACTATAGCGGGACTGTAGCAGGACTAGAGCGGGACTGTAGCAGGACTAGAGCGGGACTGTAGCAGGACTAGAGCGGGACTGTAGCAGGACTATAGCGGGACTGTAGCAGGACTAGAGCGGGACTGTAGCAGGACTAGAGCGGGACTGTAGCAGGACTATAGCGGGACTGTAGCAGGACTATAGCGGGACTGTAGCAGGACTATAGCGGGACTGTAGCAGGACTAGAGCGGGACTGTAGCAGGACTAGAGCGGGACTGTAGCAGGACTAGAGCGGGACTGTAGCAGGACTATAGCGGGACTGTAGCAGGACTATAGCGGGACTGTAACAGGACTATAGCGGGACTGTAACAGGACTATAGCGGGACTGTAGCAGGACTATAGCGGGACTGTAGCAGGACTAGAGCGGGACTGTAGCAGGACTATAGCGGGACTGTAGCAGGACTAGAGCGGGACTGTAGCAGGACTAGAGCGGGACTGTAGCAGGACTAGAGCGGGACTGTAGCAGGACTAGAGCGGGACTGTAGCAGGACTAGAGCGGGACTGTAGCAGGACTAGAGCGGGACTGTAGCAGGACTAGAGCGGGACTGTAGCAGGACTAGAGCGGGACTGTAGCAGGACTAGAGCGGGACTGTAGCAGGACTAGAGCGGGACTGTAGCAGGACTATAGCGGGACTGTAGCAGGACTAGAGCGGGACTGTAGCAGGACTAGAGCGGGACTGTAGCAGGACTATAGCGGGACTGTAGCAGGACTATAGCGGGACTGTAGCAGGACTATAGCGGGACTGTAGCAGGACTAGAGCGGGACTGTAGCAGGACTAGAGCGGGACTGTAGCAGGACTAGAGCGGGACTGTAGCAGGACTATAGCGGGACTGTAGCAGGACTATAGCGGGACTGTAACAGGACTATAGCGGGACTGTAACAGGACTATAGCGGGACTGTAGCAGGACTATAGCGGGACTGTAGCAGGACTAGAGCGGGACTGTAGCAGGACTATAGCGGGACTGTAGCAGGACTAGAGCGGGACTGTAGCAGGACTAGAGCGGGACTGTAGCAGGACTAGAGCGGGACTGTAGCAGGACTAGAGCGGGACTGTAGCAGGACTAGAGCGGGACTAGAGCGGGACTAGAGCGGGACTGTAGCAGGACTAGAGCGGGACTGTAGCAGGACTAGAGCGGGACTGTAGCAGGACTAGAGCGGGACTGTAGCAGGACTAGAGCAGGACTAGAGCGGGACTGTAGCAGGACTAGAGCGGGACTGTAGCAGGACTAGAGCGGGGGACAGCTGACCTCTCCCTGTCCTCGGCTGAAGTTGTCCCGGTGACAGTGCGTCCTGGAGCAGACTGTGGTGTGAACATCATCCTCTTAATGAACCGGGGGCTCAGGGCTAAAAGAGCACAGCGGGTCAAACCGGACTGAACTCACTCCGGCCACGGATGAAAAGTGCATCCAACACGACAGGGGGACAACGGCCTGTCACCATGACAACGCATCGCCTTCATTGATATCATTAAGGACCACATGACGCCACTGAATACTTTATAGCACTGAGTACTGTGTAAACGTAAGGATCTACAGGTATCGAAAACATAAAGTATTGTCTTTATTTGTGCCCCAATTTCTCCCGTTTTCCCCAAATTATTCCTCCATATTAAAAAAAACAAAACAGTTTTGCCCCAATTTCATTCTCATATTTTTTTCTCATTTTTAAAAATAATTTCCCCCTTTTTGCCACAATTTTATTCTTTTTTTTCTAATTTTTGCTCATCTTTATTACTAATATTTCCCCCCATTTTTTTCCTTGTTTTTGTATATGTTCCGTATTTCCTGATTTCTTTTTTTCATTTCCCCTAAATGATCCATGTGTGGACGTTGTGAACGTGCAGATCTTCCTCACATTACTTCTGGTTATGACGTTTCATTATCGGGAACAGTATCGCTCCGGTATCGGTATCGTTAAAGTCCTTTCATGTTCAGTTACTGCTTCTCCAAATCAAACAGATCTATAAATGAGTCGCAGTTCTGATGCTGCGTTCCTTTGTCCTCAGGCTCCTCCCCCTCCTCTCTCAGGCCCCTCCCCCTCCTCTCGTGGTTAATTCCCGGTGACTGATGCCGACACACTTTCTCATTTCTCGCCGGCCGCTTTAACGATCTCAGGTTAATTAACGATCGGATCACTCGAATGTTAAAGATGGCCGCCAGCTCCGCGCCTGACCCCGACCCTCGGCATCGTGGGTAATTACGGCGGGGGAGCGGAGGATCACGGGTAATTACAGTGAGGGAGGGGAGGGAGGGGGGCCGGAGCAGGGCATCGTGGGTAATCACCGGAGAAAAGGCCAAACGTTTCATTCAATTTACCGCCAGTAATTACGAACATGGACCTCCTACGCCGCACGTTTGGTGTGGACGCACGGAATCCCCCCGACAACACTCGGCTACACAAATACAGACACTCCGCCAAAGATTTACTGAGCATTACTCAAATCTAAAAGCTTCTTGACTGGAGCTCACAACCTATTGGCCAGAGTAACGCCTCATTTGAAAGCTAAGGGACTATTTTCTCACAGATCACTCCGCCGCTGCGTTAGCTAACAGCCACGCAGCTAATGCTGCTCAAATATAACTTATTTTAAATGCAAAATAATTAAAAATGATTCTATTAACTATTAATAGAATTAACATGTATATGGTTAGTCTGGTGTTATAAGTGATTTGCCTCAGGTGCACTGTGGAGCGGGTCAGCAGGCTAGCTGATACCATAGACATGCACTAGCCTAGCATTAGCCTAGCGCCACTAAGCTCTTCAAATATAAGAACTGCATGAATTTAAGAAACAAATATCTCCAGAATCAACAACACTCTGGATAACTAGGACATGAGGCCCGATGTCAAACATCCTGAAACATCCCTTTAATGTCCCTTTAACGTGACCTAAAGCCTCTCAGGTAGTGCAGAAAAGTCCAGTGATCCTTTAATAATTTTACATTAGTTTATTAATAGATATAATTAGCAACGTTTGAGGCAAATGCTAATGGCTATAGGAAAAATACATTGAGCTAAAGCTAAAGCTAACGGACTCTGAGAAGTCAGTGATCGACAGCAGAAGTTTCATAACGATGTCATACATTTTAAATAGTTTCACCGGCAGCGACGCCTTAACTTCTCCCCCCCCCCCCTCTCTCCTCCTCCATCCCCCCCCTCCTTCTCCCCCCCTCTGTCCTCCTCCATCCCCCCCCTCCTTCTCCCCCCCTCTCTCCTCCTCCATCCCCCCCTCCTTCTCCCCCCCTCTCTCCTCCTCCATCCCCCCCCTCCTTCTCTCCCTCTTCTCTCTCGTATTGACAGTATTTTCTCGTCGTTTCTCAGAGTTAAAGTTTATCTGTGTTTCCTCTCTGCTCTCTGCACAAACTCATCAATACCGTCTCAATTATCAGCCCCTAACGACCCCCGCCTCCCCCCACCCCCCCCCTCGCCTCCCCCACACAGCCCCGCCCCCTCCCAGAGTCCGTCAATACCACTCAAAGCCTCGTCCCTCAGCGGCTCCCCCTACAGTTCATCACCACCATCCACGGCCCTCTTCCGACTGTCACCATCGCCATGAGCGCCGGCCCGGACGGGCTTCAACATCAGCAACGCGACGAGGAACATCTGGATCAGTCTGTGCCATCAGGAAGGAGCGAGGAACATCTGGATCAGCCTGTGCCATCAGGAAGGAGCGAGGAACGGAGAGGCTTCCTACCACAGCTCCTTTAGCACAGGGAGCTCCTCGCCGCCATTGCTACTGTGCATCAAAGCATCACCAATATCTCTCTCCCCTCTGGCCCCTCCTCCTTCCTTTATCTCCTTCCCTCCTTCCTTTATCTCCTTCCCTCCTTCCTTTATCTCCTTCCTTCCCGATCGACGGCAATGACCAAAGTCCAGAGTCGATAAAACTCTCCATGACCAACGCTCTTCACTGAACTAAACGCGTTCCTCACCTGGTGGCGTCGGGGCCCGGCTTGCTCCGCCCCTGCGTCTGCCCCTCCCACACGGCGTTGGCGAGCTCGTTGCCGATGCTGGTGAGGACTTTGAGCAGTTCCAGGGGCCACTCGTCCAGGTCCAGGGAGCGGACCCGGGACAGGTGCGTGCCCAGGTTCCTGTGGATCCCCGAGCACTCGATACAGATGAGGGCCCCGAGGTTCAGACTGGCCCAGTCCGGGTCTGAAACAAATACAGAGATAAATGAGGCCCCGAGGTTCAGACTGGCCCAGTCCGGGTCTGAAACAAACACATAGATAAATGAGGCCCGAGGTTCAGACTGGCCCAGTCCGGGTCTGAAACAAATACAGAGATAAATGAGGCCCCGAGGTTCAGACTGGCCCAGTCCGGGTCTGAAACAAATACAGAGATAAATGAGGCCCCGAGGTTCAGACTGGCCCAGTCCGGGTCTGAAACAAACACATAGATAAATGAGGCCCGAGGTTCAGACTGGCCCAGTCCGGGTCTGAAACAAATACAGAGATAAATGAGGCCCCGAGGTTCAGACTGGCCCAGTCCGGGTCTGAAACAAATACAGAGATAAATGAGGCCCCGAGGTTCAGACTGGCCCAGTCCGGGTCTGAAACAAACACATAGATAAATGAGGCCCGAGGTTCAGACTGGCCCAGTCCGGGTCTGAAACACACAAATACAGAGATAAATGAGGCCCGAGGTTCAGACTGGCCCAGTCCGGGTCTGAAACAAATACAGAGATAAATGAGGCCCCGAGGTTCAGACTGGCCCAGTCCGGGTCTGAAACAAACACATAGATAAATGAGGCCCGAGGTTCAGACTGGCCCAGTCCGGGTCTGAAACAAATACAGAGATAAATGAGGCCCCGAGGTTCAGACTGGCCCAGTCCGGGTCTGAAACAAATACAGAGATAAATGAGGCCCGAGGTTCAGACTGGCCCAGTCCGGGTCTGAAATACACAAATACAGAGATAAATGAGGCCCGAGGTTCAGACTGGCCCAGTCCGGGTCTGAAACAAATACAGAGATAAATGAGGCCCGAGGTTCAGACTCGCCCTCACTGGTTTTTAGTGTTATATAAAAGTGCACAGACGTATAACTCACTGGTTTTAGTGTTATATAAAAGTGCACAGACAAACTCACTGGTTTTTAGGCTTATATAAAAGTGCACAGACGTATAACTCACTGGTTTTTAGTGTTATATAAAAGTGCACAGACGTATAACTCACTGGTTTTAGTGTTATATAAAAGTGCACAGACAAACTCACTGGTTTTTAGGCTTATATAAAAGTGCACAGACGTATAACTCACTGGTTTTTAGTGTTATATAAAAGTGCACAGACGTATAACTCACTGGTTTTTAGGCTTATATAAAAGTGCACAGACGTATAACTCACTGGTTTTTAGTGTTATATAAAAGTGCACAGACGTATAACTCACTGGTTTTTAGGCTTATATAAAAGTGCACAGACGTATAACTCACTGGTTTTTAGTGTTATATAAAAGTGCACAGACGTATAACTCACTGGTTTTTAGGCTTATATAAAAGTGCACAGACGTATAACTCACTGGTTTTAGTGTTATATAAAAGTGCACAGACGTATAACTCACTGGTTTTTAGTCTTATATAAAAGTGCACAGACGTATAACTCACTGGGGGCGTCGCAGTCGGCGCAGCGGCTGTTCCCGCGGATGTTCCGGATCGACTGCAGAGCCATGGCTTCAGTCTGACTCGGCAAACGCGACTGAAACACAAAACAGATTTTATTTTATTATTTCAATTTATTATAATTTAATATTAAAAAATGAATATATTCATTTTTTTTTATGATACAAATTTTAAATAATTGTAAAAAAAAAAATTGAAAATTAAAAAGAGAAGGAGAAAAAGCATGAAAAATATGGGAAAACATTTTAAACATGG
Source organism: Proterorhinus semilunaris (assembly GCA_021464625.1). Classification (NCBI taxonomy): domain Eukaryota; kingdom Metazoa; phylum Chordata; class Actinopteri; order Gobiiformes; family Gobiidae; genus Proterorhinus; species Proterorhinus semilunaris. The sequence continues at coordinate 990,327 of CM038365.1, read as the reverse complement.
GGAAAAAATAGGACAAAAAGTGTTTTTTTTTATTGGTGGAGGAAAATAAATCATCAGAAAGAGTAAAAAAATACTTACTTTTTTTTTCAATAAAAATATTGTGGGGAATAAATAAATAAAAAAAGGGAAAATAAAGAAATCTTGAAAAGTGTAAAGCCTTTCGTAGACCGTCTGGGGCTTTTATCTTTGTGAGCCACAGAGCGATGGAGATGTTTGCAGCACATTGTTGGTTTCTAATCAAACCTTGTTCTTGCTGGACTCGCACGACTGCAGCGACGCCAGGATCTGGCTCTCGATCACCTGGACCCAGGAGTCGCGCTCCTCGTACGACGTGGCCTCGAAGTGCCACGTCTGTCCCGTCAGAGACACGATCTGGAACTCGAAGCTCTCCTCTGGGTCTGCAAGCGGAGAACAACCTCCATCACAGAGAGACACAGCAACGGCGTCTGAGCCAGGCTTCAACGTTTGCTTTTAGCTGCACAGATTTTGTTATTAAAGGAAAACTCAAAGAACGGCGCCCTGTGTAGAAGGCGGAAACAATGGTGGGAAATATAAAGGCTGTTGGGAAAGTCAAAAATAATGATAAAGAATTGAGAAAAAAATCTTTGAAAAATGTGACATAATACAGGGAATAAAAAGGGAACATTTAGATGGAAAATGTGAAGGAAAAAAATTATATTTAGAAAAAATTTGTAAAAAAAAAATACAAAATAATGAAAATTATTATTGTGAAACTGGGAAAAATTAAAAATAAAATATATATAAAGAAAGGGAAAATGGGGGTGGAAATTGGAGGAAAATGTAGGAGTGTAGATTAAATAAATAAATAAATAAAGCTAAAATGTGTGGGGGAAAAACGTGGACTTTAGCCACAAAGGAAACGACCATATTTGGATTACAGCCTTTCGTGCTACACGTGGATACCAAACATGTCTTTGTGAATGAATAAGTGCGGGAAAGACGCCATTAACCCCTGAAGTGACTCGACAAAACGTCACAAACAAACACGGGCTGTTTTTACCTCAGAGTTAAAACACAAAACCTTTATTCCAAAACGAGCCGTATAATAGGCTCCTCCTCCTCCTCCTGCGGCGGCGGCGGCGTTTGTGCTGAATAAAGCGCTGGTTTGAGTCGGGCCCCGGGGCCTCGCTCAGATTGGCCCCAAATGTCAGCGCTCTGCTTTGGCGTCGCGCTCCATTACCGGCGCCATTATTCCTCTGACCCGCCGCGCCGTAAATATACAGTAAATAAATGAAGATGTGGAGGAAATACGGCCGGGTCTCGCTCCGTCAGGCCCGCCATTACGGCGCCGATGTTCCGGATTATAATGAATATAAAAGGACGAGCGTGTGGCGCAATATCACTCACTTTAAACAAGTGCAGAAGGGTTTAGGTGAATCGAGCTTCCTGTCCCTCGCATGCACTTCCTGTCCCTCGCATGCACTTCCTGTCCCTCGCATGCACTTCCTGTCCCTCGCATGCACTTCCTGTCCCACGCATGCACTTCCTGTCCCTCGCATGCACTTCCTGTCCCTCGTATGCACTTCCTGTCCCACGCATGCACTTCCTGTCCCTCGCATGCACTTCCTGTCCCTCGCATGCACTTCCTGTCCCTCGCATGCACTTCCTGTCCCTCGCATGCACTTCCTGTCCCTCGCATGCACTTCCTGTCCCTTGTATGCACTTCCTGTCCCTCGCATGCACTTCCTGTCCCTCGCATGCACTTCCTGTCCCTCGCATGCACTTCCTGTCCCACGCATGCACTTCCTGTCCCTCGCTCTGATCTCTGTCGCCTTTAGCTTCGAGCTCGTTCCCTGTGGGGTCGTTTCAATAAAGATCCAGGGTTAGATCTTGAGTGAACCTCCAGAAACATCTCAGCTTGTCTCGAATACGACCCCACTCTTGTTTTTATTCTCATTCTGTTTTCACTGTAAAGCACTTTGGCCACCGTGAGTTCTGTAAAGCGCTTTATAAATAAACGTTGAAGCGCTTTATAAATAAACGTTGAAGCGCTTTATGAGCCGAGACCATTTAGATTTCGTCTTAATGAAAACATAAACTTGCAATAATTTTTTTTTTAATCCACATATTTCTGTAAATAATCTACAGGTCCCTGCTCACCTGCAGCACTTTAACCTCTTAACCCCCGCCTTAACCGAGCATTTTCTCCAGTTCGGCTTTACCCAAATCTAAAAGCTTCTTGACTGGCGTTTACAGCCTATTGGCCAGGGTAATACCTGATTTGAAAGCTAAGACCGACAAAACTGATCTACAATTTTTCCTCGTGTTGTTGCCGTGTTGTCGTCACTTTTTTGTCGTATTTTAGAAAAAAAATTTGTTGCTTTTTTGGTCAAGTTTTTGTAAAAAAATTAATTAAAAAAAGTAATTTTGTGTAATTTTTTTCAAGAAGCTTTTAGATTTGGGTAAAGCCAAACAGGAGGAAATGTGCTCAGTTCAGGTGAAGAATGTAAATCTGCCCTTCTCTTTCCTTCTGTATAAATATTGAGAGTTGTAACTGTGACCTCTGACCTCGCCGCCGCCCGGACGCCGCTCGCTCTGATTCGATCGGTCGCCTGGAGGCGGCGCGGCGGCGTTTTAAATGTTAGCCTCCGTGTCGCGTCTGAGGAACAATTACGCCGTTTATTCGGCGCTAAAGGTCACGGCGTCGGGAAACAGTAATGTGGAAACGGGATTAAAGCCAAATACCAACAACGGCAGAGACTGAAATGTTTACGTCTTACCCAGTGCATTCCCTCCAGCTTTACCCAAATCTAAAAGCTTAGAGCCTACAGGCCAGAGCTACGCCTCATTTCAAACACCTACAAGACAAACCTAAATGGATCTTTTCACATCTCATTGAGTGTCATTTTTTGAGTTTTTTCAAATTTTTTATGTTTTTATCACTTTATTTATTATTTTTTTTAATGAGTTTTAGTCATAATTTTGTCGCACTTTCATCGGTTTTGACGCTTTTTTGTTGAGTTTTCATCATTTGTGTCTCGTTTTTGACGCTTTCTTCCGGAAGCTTTTACATTTGGGTAAAGCCAAACTGGAGACGACATAATGGATAATCGTTTGACGAAGAAACCGATGAACTGATGAATGAAATTGAGCAGAATGTGCATTTCCTTTGTCTCACATATTTGGACCCCAGCCTTTCGTGCTACACGTGGATACCAAACATGTCTTTGTGAATGAGAGCGTGGGAAAGAGACACACAAAGAGAGTTTTTCAGTTGGACCTGAGACGTTTCCAGCGGCAGCCTCTGATCCGAGCACGTTCCTCCAGTGGGCGGCGGGACGAGTGTGATATTTGTGTGTTTTCTGGAGCGTTGATAAATAATAATGAAGTGAGAGTGATTTTAATGAGAGCCTCGGGTCAGAACCATCCACCGTCACACGCTGGAATTAAAGCGTTATTATACAGCGACGAGCCGTAATCAGAGGTTTACTCCGGGATTCACTGGTTCATGACATTTCAGTTTAAACTCATCCACTTACGCTGCAACAAAGAGCCCTCGTTAGGAGCCAATGAGGAGTATCTGACCTTAATTGGAGATTCTGACTCGCCAAGGAAAAAACACCAGTATCTGAGGCCGGAGATGTATCCAGCGAGTACCTCCAACATGGCCTCGTCTTTCCCCAAACAGCAGCTTCTTTTTTTCTGTTTTTTTGTTGTTGTTGCAATTTTCTTCAATTTTTTCTTTCCCTAAATTTATTTCAGCATTTTTTACTTTTTCACCCCTTTTTTCTTGTTTTTTTCAGTTTCTTGGAGTCTGAGCTGGATTTAACCAGAGCTAAATGTTTTCTTCATTCCTTGTCGGCTTTTATAAAAAATGGCCCTTGTGTTACCAAAAAGATTAACCTCATATTCATCTGGGCATAGCTTTAGCGTTACAGCTAAGCAAATGAGGTCCGAGTCTGCGGATTTGTTGTGTAGAGTGCCTCAAGGGTCAGTTTTGGGTCCCGTTTTATTTTTGCTGTATTTGATCCCTTTGGGAAAGTTCATCCAAAGGTTCCGTGATTCCACCCATTTACTGCTGATATCCAGCTTCACGGCTCCTTTAAGCCGCCTGAGATTCAGAAGTTAAACTCTTTGCTCCATTGTCTCGTGGAAATAAAACAATGGCTGAGCGATAACTCTGGTTATTGCTCCTGATGATTCCATTAAACAGCACAGACTTAGGCCAGTCTGTGAAGCCGAGTCTCAGAAACTTAAGAGTTTTCTTTGACAAAGACCTGTCATTAGAGCAGCTGACGAGGAACGGCTCCTTTAACTAAGGAACATCTCTAAACTTAGGAATATGGTCTCACAGAATGATTTGGAGATGATCACGCTTGTGTGTTTTAGCGTTTATTGTAACAGTTTGTTTTCATGTCTGAACCAGAAGGAGCTTCTCGACTGCGTTAGTGGAAAACTCTGACCCGACTCACAGTTCCTCTATTTTAAACCAACTTCACTGCTGCCAGTGTAGGATCAGAGCCTGCATGGTCAGGCTCCTGATCCAGCCTCACACCTCGGGCTCTGAGGATCATGTTTAGGTTCATCTTTATATCTGTATTTTCCAGATGTTTAGGTTCATCTTTATATCTGTATTTTCCAGAGGTTTAGGTTCATCTTTATATCTGTATTTTCCAGATGTTTAGGTTCATCTTTATATCTGTATTTTCCAGAGGTTTAGGTTCATCTTTATATCTGTATTTTCCAGATGTTTAGATTCATCTTTATATCTGTATTTTTGCTTAAACGCCTCAGAATCATTTCCTGATTTCTCTGTAATTGGTGGAGTTTTAGGACAGATGTCTCGCACCAGGCCACGCTCGGCTGTTTCCTGTGATCAGACGCCGTCAGATCCGTGTGTGTGTGTGTGTGTGTGTGTGTGTGTGTGTGTGCTTGTGTGTGTGTGTGTGTGTGTGTGTGTGCATAAGTGCGTGGCTGATGAACAGCTGGGCCACAGCTGCGTTCCGCGGAGCCGCTTCCGAAAACTCTCATTAGGTCCAGAATCAGGAAAATCAGCTTTTACATCAAACCAGCGTTTTACCACTAAACTCTGCAGAGGAGGGAGAGAGTTCAGCAGGAGGGAGAGAGTTCAGGAGGAGGGACTAATTTTTTCTTCTAATTTCAAATGTTTTGTAATTTGTTTAATTTTCTTTGTTTTGTCACATTTATTTATTTTGGGCTTTTCATTTCATTGGTTCGTTTCTCTTTTTTTTTTTGCATTTTTCTTTGTAATTGAAAGTTCTTCCTTTTACAGAGTTTTGTATTTATTGCGTGTAAACGAGGCCCGACCGTTTTGCAAAAGTCTCTCTCTCCGTCTGCACCTGTTTGACCCCGAGTCCGACCCCTGACCCCTGACCTCTGCACCTCAGTTTTTCATCAGTAGTTATTAACAGTAAGGCCTGGCGAGCCGGTGTAATACCTTCGTTGCCCAGCAGGCCGTCCGTCTTGAAGTTGCTGGTGCTCTTCTTGCGCCGGTGTTTCTTGCGGTTGGCGTGCGGGGACGGCGGCGGCTCCATCTTGGGGCTGGAGCAGACGGCGTCTCCGAGGAGCGACTCTGTGACACAAAGGGCTCAGAGTTTATTCCGGCAGGAGAACGTTTTTGGGGAATAATGTGGAAATATTGGGGGAAAATAAGTTTAAAAAATGGACAAAGAAAATTGTGAAATATTGGTCAGATGGTTTTAAAAATACATCTTCATCGTCGATATATCCAGATATTCATGTTAAAGGATCAAACACGGGTTCGTGTCCGTGAACCGTCCGCACTAACTGTCCTCTTAAAGTCGCTAACGAGCGGTCAATCTGCTCGTCGCTGAGGGCGGGGCTCAGCTGTGGCTCAGCCCGGTCCAGACGAGGACTTGTCGGGTCTCGAGGCTCTGGTCCTAACGAAGCTCCGGACTCGTCTCGGTGATGACGGGGGCCGCGGGACACGGGTGAGTCTAACGAGAGCTGAGCCACAAATACTGCCGCCTGATTGGTCCAACCGGCTGTCAATCATGTATCCTGTTTGGAACGAATGTCACGAAATAAAACATTTAAACTCTGGACATTATTTAGACTCTGTCACTGAAGACATGGTCCATTCTAAAACAGCCTACAGCTTAGAATGGAGAATCCTACTGTGGTAACTATGGGAATTTTTGTTTAGTTTTTCCTCATTATTTTCCACCTTTTTAAACAAATTTGGTCAATTTTCCCCTAAAATGTTGCCTAGATTTTTCCACTTTTTTCTGTATTTATTCCCAAATTTCTTCTAATTGCTCACACACAAAAAAAAAATCACTTTTCCCAATCCCCCCCCACATGTATTCTAAAGGTTTTCCTCCACATTTTTTCCATCTATTTTTTTTTGCATTTATTTCCTAATAATATAGTTTAAAAATATTATTATAATTTTTTTTTTCCTCAACATTTTTCCACTTTCCCCCTATATTTTTTTCATATTTTTCTGCATTTTTTCCCAAATTTATTCTAATTTTTTCTAAATTTTTCTCCACGTTCCCCCACATTTTTCCAAAAAAAATTCACTTTACCTTCGATTTTTTTTATATCCCCCCCCCCATTTTTTCAGAATTTATTTGCTTATTTCTTCCTGTTTTGCACATTTTCTTCCCATTTATCCCGAAATGTTCCGCATTTCCCCACATTATATTATATTTGTCCCCCAGTTTCTTCTTTCTTGTTTCCTCATATTCATGGCAGGAGTAATTATCTCGATCATAATGACTGAAGTCTGGTTGATCCTCGTCAGCGGAGTTTGTTTATCGACTCGATGTTGATGGAAACGCAGACTGACAGCCGCCATTTTGGATCTGATGGTTTTGACGGACGGCGACTCGGGGCCTAAACGCTGCAGTTAGAGCCTTTCGCTAACGACCGCGCCCCGAGCTAACGGCGCTAATGACGGCTAACGACGGCTAACGACGCCAACGGCGGCTAAACTCACTGATGATCCACTCGGCCGAACAAGTCCCGCCTCAGACCTGACGATGAAATACAACCTTTACTGCAGCGTTTCCTTTCAAAATAAGAGATATAAATAACGTTCAGACGTGTGCTTTTATTTTGTGACGTATTCGTTACAAAACATTTGCTCAGAGGGATTTTGGATCTGGTTTAGTTTTTGAAAAAACTAGTTATTAGTGACGAAATAAAATAAAGGGTAAATGTTCAAAAGACTTTGAACATTTTCTGTTACTTTTTTGTTTTAAACATTTTCAAAACTGTTCAAAAAATGTTCCCAAAAATTCCAAACTTTACCAAACTGTCTCCCACAAAGGAAATGACCATATTTGGATCACAGTGTCATCTCAGCCTTTCGTGCTACACGTGGATACCAAACCTGTCAGTATGTGTGAATGAAGCGTGGGAAAGTCACTTCCTGGATAAACATCGTAAAGAGCTCGGGCAGTTTTTACTCTGACAGTTAAAACTGAGATGATGTTTTTACCGTTGGTCATGTTTTATGTTCTTACCGTTGTTGATGGCGGCGTTGGCGATCACCGTGGCCTCCGTCCACTGGTCGGCGCTGGAGACGCTGAAGGACCTCTGATGTCCCCCCATCTGGGACACGATGGACGAGCTGCTGCTCACGGACCCTGGACACAGAGAGGCCAGACTTAAAGGTACAGTTTAAAACGTGTGTTTTAGAGTCCCTCCTGACCACCAGGGGGCGGTATTACAGCTCCACTGTGAACAAGAATCTGCCTAAACCTCGAGCATCTGAAACCTCAGTAATAATAAAGTGCTTCGAGCCTCAGGAGCTGAAACTGAGCAGATGGAGCCGGAACGCCGGGTTTTTATTAAGTCTGGTTTAATTACGAGCCCGATCCAGGCCCCGCCCACAAGTCTGCCGCGGCGTCCATCACTCTCACGTTTACACACGGCGGATTTATGGCGAGCGCGAGGAACGATCAGGACACGTTTACGACGGCGACAGAAATCACAGAGACATCATCGAGACGAGCCAAAAACAACCGCGAGGTCACACATGATTTACTCAGCGAGGACGAGCCGTTTAACCTCGTTTGAGGTCCGTGAGGTCACACGTGATTTACTCAGCGAGGAGCCGTTTAACCTCGTTTGAGGTCCGTGAGGTCACACGTGATTTACTCAGCGAGGAGGAGCCGTTTAACCTCGTTTGAGGTCCGCGAGGTCACACGTGATTTACTCAGCGAGGAGGAGCCGTTTAACCTCGTTTGAGGTCCGTGAGGTCACACGTGATTTACTCAGCGAGGAGGAGCCGTTTAACCTCGTTTGAGGTCCGTGAGGTCACACGTGATTTACTCAGCGAGGAGGAGCCGTTTAACCTCGTTTGAGGTCCGCGAGGTCACACGTGATTTACTCAGCGAGGAGGAGCCGTTTAACCTCGTTTGAGGTCCGCGAGGTCACACGTGATTTACTCAGCGAGGACGAGCCGTTTAACCTCGTTTGAGGTCCGTGAGGTCACACGTGATTTACTCAGCGAGGACGAGCCGTTTAACCTCGTTTGAGGTCCGTGAGGTCACACGTGATTTACTCAGCGAGGAGGAGCCGTTTAACCTCGTTTGAGGTCCGTGAGGTCACACGTGATTCACTCAGCGAGGACGAGCCGTTTAACCTCGTTTGAGGTCCGCGAGGTCACACGTGATTCACTCAGCGAGGACGAGCCGTTTAACCTCGTTTGAGGTCCGCGAGGTCACACGTGATTTACTCAGCGAGGAGGAGCCGTTTAACCTCGTTTGAGGTCCGCGAGGTCACACATGATTTACTCAGCGAGGAGGAGCCGTTTAACCTCGTTTGAGGTCCGCGAGGTCACACGTGATTTACTCAGCGAGGAGGAGCCGTTTAACCTCGTTTGAGGTCCGCGAGGTCACACGTGATTTACTCAGCGAGGAGCCGTTTAACCTCGTTTGAGGTCCGTGAGGTCACACGTGATTTACTCAGCGAGGAGGAGCCGTTTAACCTCGTTTCAGACGTTTGAGGTCCGTGAGGTCACACGTGATTTACTCAGCGAGGAGGAGCCGTTTAACCTCGTTTCACACGTTTGAGGTCCGTGAGGTCACACGTGATTTACTCAGCGAGGAGGAGCCGTTTAACCTCGTTTCACACGTTTGAGGTCCGTGAGGTCACACGTGATTTACTCAGCGAGGAGGAGCCGTTTAACCTCGTTTCAGACGATTGAGGTCCGTGAGGTCACACGTGATTTACTCAGCGAGGACGAGCCGTTTAACCTCGTTTCACACGTTTGAGGTCCGTGAGGTCACACGTGATTTACTCAGCGAGGAGGAGCCGTTTAACCTCGTTTCAGACGTTTGAGGTCCGTGAGGTCACACGTGATTTACTCAGCGAGGACGAGCCGTTTAACCTCGTTTCACACGTTTGAGGTCCGTGAGGTCACACGTGATTTACTCAGCGAGGAGGAGCCGTTTAACCTCGTTTCAGACGTTTGAGGTCCGTGAGGTCACACGTGATTTACTCAGCGAGGACGAGCCGTTTAACCTCGTTTCACACGTTTGAGGTCCGTGAGGTCACACATGATTTTCCTCAGCGAGGACGAGCCGCAGTCGCTCTGCAATAGGTATTGGCATGCTAATGCTAACGGCTGCATGCTAATGCTAACGGCTGCATGCTAATGCTAACGGCTGCATGCTAATGCTAATGGCAACTAATCAAAGCTGGGTCAGAAACGATTTCATCATGAAAAGTATTATAAAGTAGGATTATAGACCGGACTTGCCCCCCCAGGGGGATTGTGGGTCCTGACGTGGGTCAGTCATGTTTATGGGAAGTCACAATGATAACGTTTGTCCACAAGAGGTCAGTGTTTAGACAGAATGAAGCAGCTCTGAAGCTCCGAACCTTCACCAGACTTTAGCGAAGAAAGACTTCACTCATGAGCCTTTAGCTTCAACACACACCGGTTTGTAGTAGTAGTATAGTAGTAGTAGTATAATAATAATAGTAGTAGTATAATAGTAGTATAGTAGTATAGTTGTAGTAGTATAATAATAATAGTAGTAGTATAGTTGTAGTAGTAGTAGTGGTAGTATAGTAGTAGTAGTAATAGTAGTAGTATAATAGTAGTATAGTTGTAGTAGTAGTAGTATAATAATAATAGTAGTAGTATAGTTGTAGTAGTAGTAGTAGTATAGTAGTAGTAGTATAATAGTAGTATAGTTGTAGTAGTATAATAATAATAGTAGTAGTATAGTTGTAGTAGTATAATAATAATAGTATAGTTGTAGTAGTATAATAATAATAGTAGTAGTATAGCTGTAGTAGTATTATAGTAGTAGTATAGTAGTATAGTAGTAGTAGTATAGTAGTAGTAGTATAGTAGTAGTAGTAGTATAGTAGTAGTAGTAGTAGTATAGTAGTAGTATTGTAGTAGTACAATAGTAGTATAGTTGCAGTACCTGTGCTGATCTGCAGGCCGCTCAGCTCCTTGTTGAGGCCGTTGGTTTTGGCGTTGCCCGCGGCGACGGCACAGGTGGACACGGCGCGCGGCGGTCGTTTCCCCGGGACCTTCACCGTGGTCCTCAGCAGATCCACCTCTTTACCGTGGACGTTCTGCATGTAGTCCTGAAACACACAGGAACGAGGCGCTGGTGAGGTTCTACTGTGAGGAGCAAACACGACACATTCATCTGAATATCGGCTCCACTTTTTAAAAACTTTTCTTCTTTTCATAATTTAGTTTTGTAATTTTTCACATATTTTTACTTTTATATATATTTTATTTTTTCCCTCCAGTTTGTTTCTAATAAAAAACTGATGCAAATGTTTCTTTATTTTCTCGTGGACTCTTCGCTGGTTTTTGCCGGGTCATGTGACCACGTGACCATGTGACCTGAGAGACTTCGTTTCCTGTGGATCACGGGGACATTAACCTATGAACGGTTACCATAGTTACCACCATGTTTAAAGTAAAGGCGGTCCGCGATGCTGCAGAAAAGGGCGGCTTCATTTCACGGGTTTCTTCCGTTTCTCCCGCACTAATGGCGTCCGCGCTCTGGCCTCCCGCCGCCGCCTGTCTCTCGCTCTTCTGTTGTTCCTCGCCGTCCCCTCGTCTCGCGGCGCCGCTCCGTCCCGCTGTGCGTCTGAAGCGTCCTCTCGAGTGGATTAAACGGCTCCTTGATCATCGCTCCTGTCGCGCGGGATCCTTCCGAGCGGAGGCCAATTACGGCGCCCCCGGCCCCTCGCCGCCGCGCTCTTATTCTGAAGTGCGGGGCCCTTTCATTGTGGAGTGCCCGCTCTTTTATTTTGAAGTGTTAATGCGTGTCCTTCTGTCGCGCTCCGCGGGGAAAAGGCCGTTAGCGCCGCATTAGCGAGCGGCGTTCAAAGGCGCCGAGATTAGGACAAAGATTTGCATTTCAGACTCGACAGACGGGTTTAAACGAATCACGCGGCGGCGGAGGATTCGCCACCGCACAGTCGTCTGGACCGGTTACTACAATACATTAATATACCATTTATACTGCATCTATATAACACTTAGAATACATTTATACTGCATTTACAATACACTTACAGAAATGCAGTAGAAATGTATTCTAACATTTATACATCACTCAGTCGTCTGGACCGGTTACTACATGTACAATACATCTATATATCATTTAGAATACATTTATACTGCATCTATATAACACTTAGAATACATTTATACTGCATTTACAATACACTTACAGAAATGCAGTAGAAATGTATTCTAACATTTATACATCACTCAGTCGTCTGGACCGGTTACTACATGTACAATACATCTATATATCATTTAGAATACATTTATACTGCATCTATATAACACTTAGAATACATTTATATATCATTTAAAATACATTTATAGAAATGCAGTATAAATGTATTCTAACATTTATACATCGCTCAGTCGTCTGGACCGGTTACTACATTTACAATACATTTATATCATTTATATAACATTTATACTGCATTTATATAACATTTATACTGCATTTATATAACATTTATACTGCATCTATATATCATTTAGAATACAGTTATACTGCATCTATATATCATTTAGAATACAGTTATACTGCATTTATATATCATTTAGAATACATTTATACTGCATTTATACATCGTTCACTCGTCTGGACCGTTGACATTTATACATAAAGGGCCAGGTATAAACGTGTACTTTTATTTTGTGACATAATATTAGTTAAAGATTTAGGACCTGGTTCAGTTTTTAAATAAACTGATTAGTTTCTTTTTCCTTCGTCACGATTTATCAGATAAAATCCTAACGTGTTTTGTTTGTTCAAAGTAAATCCGTCCGGACGCAGCGCTGTAAAACCTTCGTCATGCTGTTGCTGTTAGTGGATGATGTTCCTCCATCTTTAGGAAATGCCCATATTTGGATCACATTCATCTGGGGACCGCCTCTCGTGCTACACGTGTATACCGAACACGTGTTTCCACCCTGGAGTCCATGACGGGTCAATATGAGCGAGGGCGGCGCCGTCGCTCAAACCGCCATCAGCTCAGAGCAGATCTTTATTAAAGGGGGCGTGGCCTGAGAAGTGCTGACGCCGGGAGGAAAAGCGTCGATACAAACGGACGCCGGAGGAAGAATGTGCGTTTAAAGAGATCCTAATAAAGGAAGAAAACATCGAGCGCCGGGAATCTATAAGGAAACTTTCCTCTGAACATGAACCGCTCTGGTTTGTTTCTTTCCCACACGGACGGAACTCTGGAGTTTATTTTAAACGTCTTCTGTAAAACATTAAAGCTTTAAAGTGACTCCGGTTTCAGACTCGACTCCAGGTCCTTCTGTCCTGATCGAGGCCGTAACCACGGCGATTCTGTCGTCAATATAAACAAACTAAACGCTCTCCTCGTTTGGAGCGTTCGACTCTGACATATTAGTCACAGAGAAATCCTCAGAGGAGAAACTAGTCAAGTAAAAAAAAAAAATCAAAATTTCCTTCCTTTCCCTCCCTCCCTTCTCTCTCTCCCTCCCTCCCTCCCCCCCCCTCCCCTCCCCCCCTGATCGTTGCCGTAGTGACTGATCCGTTTGACTCTGATGGACCTATGGGGGTATGCGGCTCGTGTCCCTCGTGCAGCTGCGTGTCGTCGTTAATCCACCCTGACAAACGCCGCTCTCCTTAATTGTTTGGCGTTTTGGCGAGCGCTCCTCGACCCGGCGCCAAAACACACACGCGCCGCTCGCCGTGGTCTTGGCGGCGGAATCCTGATTAATGGCTCGGATAATTCGCGGCGTTTTTCCCCCGAGCCTCGTTAGGAGACGGCGGGCGGCGGCGGGACGGGCGCCAAGGCCTCGACTCCACCAGCAATTACCAACACTTGAACCGGGATCAGGAAATGTCACTTATTCTGAGGAAGAGGAGAGTTCAGCGCTCGCTCTGTGGTCTCTACACGCATGTCCAGATACCGACATCTACACGTGTGTCCACATACCGACATCTACACGCGTGTCCACATACCGACATCTACACGTGTGTCCACATACCGACATCTACACGCGTGTCCACATACCGACATCTACACGCGTGTCCACATACCGACATCTACACGCGTGTCCACATACCGACATCTACACGCGTGTCCACATACCGACATCTACACGCGTGTCCACATACCGACATCTACACGCGTGTCCACATACCGACATCTACACGCGTGTCCACATACTGACATTTACACGTGTGTCCACATACCGACATCTACACGTGTGTCCACATACCGACATCTACACGCGTGTCCACATACCGACATCTACACGCGTGTCCACATACCGACATCTACACGCGTGTCCACATACCGACATCTACACGCGTGTCCACATACCGACATCTACACGCGTGTCCACATACCGACATCTACACGCGTGTCCACATACCGACATCTACACGCGTGTCCACATACTGACATTTACACGTGTGTCCACATACCGACATCTACACGCGTGTCCACATACCGACATCTACACGCATGTCCACATACCGACATCTACACGCGTGTGTCCACATACCGACATCTACACGCGTGTCCACATACCGACATCTACACGCGTGTCCACATACCGACATCTACACGCGTGTCCACATACCGACATCTACACGCGTGTCCACATACTGACATTTACACGTGTGTCCACATACCGACATCTACACGCGTGTCCACATACCGACATCTACACGCGTGTCCACATACCGACATCTACACGCGTGTCCACATACCGACATCTACACGCGTGTCCACATACCGACATCTACACGCGTGTCCACATACCGACATCTACACGCGTGTCCACATACCGACATCTACACGCGTGTCCACATACTGACATTTACACGTGTGTCCACATACCGACATCTACACGCGTGTCCACATACCGACATCTACACGCGTGTCCACATACTGACATTTACACGTGTGTCCACATACCGACATCTACACGCATGTCCACATACCGACATCTACACGCGTGTGTCCACATACCGACATCTACACGCGTGTCCACATACCGACATCTACACGCGTGTCCACATACCGACATCTACACGCGTGTCCACATACCGACATCTACACGCATGTCCACATACCGACATCTACACGCGTGTCCACATACCGACATCTACACGCGTGTCCACATACCGACATCTACACGCGTGTCCACATACCGACATCTACACGCGTGTCCACATACCGACATCTACACGCGTGTCCACATACCGACATCTACACGCGTGTCCACATACCGACATCTACACGCGTGTCCACATACCGACATCTACACGCGTGTCCACATACCGACATCTACACGCGTGTCCACATACCGACATCTACACGCGTGTCCACATACCGACATCTACACGCGTGTCCACATACCGACATCTACACGCGTGTCCACATACCGACATCTACACGCGTGTCCACATACCGACATCTACACGCGTGTCCACATACCGACATCTACACGTGTGTCCACATACTGACATTTACACACGCGTGTCCACATACTGACATTTACACACGTGTGTCCACATACTGACATCTACACGCGTGTCCACATACCGACATCTACACGCGTGTCCACATACTGACATCTACACGCGTGTCCACATACTGACATCTACACGCGTGTCCACATACTGACATCTACACGCATGTCCACATACCGACATCTACACGCGTGTGTCCACATACCGACATCTACACGCGTGTCCACATACCGACATCTACACGCGTGTCCACATACCGACATCTACACGCGTGTCCACATACCGACATCTACACGCGTGTCCACATACCGACATCTACACGCGTGTGTCCACATACCGACATCTACACGCGTGTCCACATACTGACATCTACACGCGTGTCCACATACCGACATCTACACGCGTGTCCACATACTGACATCTACACGCGTGTCCACATACTGACATCTACACGCGTGTCCACATACCGACATCTACACGCGTGTCCACATACCGACATCTACACGTGTGTCCACATACTGACATCTACACGCGTGTCCACATACTGACATCTACACGCGTGTCCACATACTCACATCTACACGCGTGTCCACATACTGACATCTACACGCGTGTCCACATACCGACATCTACACGCGTGTCCACATACCGACATCTACACGCGTGTCCACATACTGACATCTACACGTGTGTCCACATACCGACATCTACACGTGTGTCCACATACCGACATCTACACGTGTGTCCACATACCGACATCTACACGTGTGTCCACATACTGACATCTACACGCGTGTCCACATACCGACATCTACACGTGTGTCCACATACTGACATCTACACGCGTGTCCACATACCGACATCTACACGCGTGTCCACATACCGACATCTACACGCGTGTCCACACTGGAGAAAATGTGCTCGGTTCAGGCGGGGGTTAAGAGGTTAATTAAAAACTGAACCATAAACCTCGATCCGTTTAGATTTCATCACCGAAAACATTTTCACATTTACAAACCGGTCCTTTAACGATACGGTTTTCGATACCGATACGGTTTTCGATACCTAAACTAAATTCGTCATATAAAACCATAAAACTGAATAATGACATTTTTTTTTACCTTTTAAGTTTTCCCCCAAATGTTATTTTTCTAATATGTTTTTTCTTCAAGTTTTTAATTTTAAATTGTGATGAAAAGCAAAAGATTTGATGTTTCTTTCGGTTCTTTTCTTTATTGCGACAACATTCAGTGAGAACCTGATACTGAAGTCCCTGATCTGAAGAGCGTTTATCGTGTGACTGACTTGAACACATTCCTTTAGAAAACACTTGCGTGTGGCGTGTTCAGGGGAGGCGTGTTTTAGGCGTGTTGCTGCAGATGTGCCTCTCCGGACTCGTGTCTGTCAGCTCTGCTCCTGTCGGGCCCCGGGGCCTCGTCTTTGTTTGCTCGCACTAATCACATAAAGTCAATCAGACACGCTCGTTAGCCGCGACGCTACACGGCGCGGGGCTAATTAACGCGAGCGCCGAGGTCTCCGAGGAGTAAACAGGAGCCGGCGCCGCCGCCGCCGCCGCCAGCCAAACACGGGACAGCGGCGAGATCATAATGGACTTTTGTAATTATGACGGAGAAACAGCCAGAAAAACAACATCCATTATTTATGAAGAGATACTACAAATACTACTACCTGATACTACAAATACTACTACCTGATACTACAAATACTACTACCTGATACTACAAATACTACTACCTGATACTACAAATACTACTACCTGATACTACAAATACTTTCTTTGAAGACTAATATCCATGTTTTTCCATCGTCTCCGTTCACAGATGTGACTTTGAGGGAATCTGGAACTAAAGACACTAAAGCTTTATTTACAAAGACGACGGAACAAAAAGCATGAAGTAAATAATCTGGAAAGTTCCGCCGTGTGGCTTTAAGGAACGTAATGTGAGTGAATTAATTAGATTTGCTCAAATAAAGTCGCGGTAAACGGAGCAATTAGCGCTAATGCGGGTTAGCTCTCTCTCTCTCTCTCTGTGGTTGGAGAGTGCGTGTGGAAGGAGCGGATTGTGTAACTTTTTTGGGTGTATATACTGACCTTTTTTTCCCGTTATTTTTTTATTTTCTTTTTTTTTTGCGAGTGACTTTTCACCTGTTCAGGTGCGCGCTGGCCGCCGGGTGAGCACCATGCCCGTGCTGGCCGGTGCAAGTGACTTTGAACAGCTGACACGCCGGCATGCTGTGAAGCTAATTCCACCGGCTAGCTGCGCCGTGGAGGAGGCTACGCTTGCCGTGGGCAAAGAAGTTGGTTACGTTAATGTGAGGTCTGCTTCCCGCATGAATGGATCAATCGTCATTTTTTTGTCCACCACGGAGAAAGTTGCTGAAGCGGTGGAGAAAGGAGCTGTGATCCAGGACATGTACACAACTGTTCTTCCTCTGGTGAGTCCTGCAAAGCGAATCGCCATCTCCAATGCGCCTCCGTTTATCAAAAATGAAACTTTGCTCAAGGAACTGTCACGCTTTGGTCAGGTTGTGTCTTCGATAAAAATGATGTCGCTGGGAAGCAAATCTCCTCTACTGAAGCACGTCATCTGTCATCGCAGACAAGTGCTGATGGTACTAAGAGACAATGAGTCGGACTTGAACGTCTCCTTCAGTTTTAAGATTGACGGTTTTAATTACATGGTTTTCGCTACATCGGAAACAATGAAATGTTTTGGATGTGGTGCCGAGGGACATTTAATCAGGGCTTGTCCAGAGCGAGTGGATGCTGCTGCACGGGCGCCGCGTAATGACGCACAGACCGCTCCAGCGCCAGGCACCGTTAATACTGAGGCTGGTCCTGGGGCGGATGTGGAGAGCAGTGCGTCACAGGCGCCGGCTACTTTTTCGGCTCACACTACGGAGCCCACCGCTGTCGCTGCGGCCCCCCCGCTCTCCACTGCCGCAGTCGACCTCCCCTCTGTACACCCCCCCGCCAACCCCCCAGCTCTTCCCGTGAATGTTTCTGATGATGCGCAGCGCCAGGAGGAAGTTAATGTGGACGTTGTTGTGCGTACGCCCAGTGAGGAGCAGGAGTGCGCTGACCCTGGCCCTGTGTCCCAGAGCCAGCGAGAGCTCAGAGACAGTGCAGATGAAAATAGTGACTATTTGGACGAGGACATGTCGGGAGAGGATTTTTTGAGTAGTTTGCAGAAGAAGAGAAGTATTGATAACTCTCAGGGCAGTGACAAGTTAGTTAAAGTAGTGCTCAGTAAAAAAGCCTCATACGGCCCGCTAACAGACACTTTTTCTTCTGCCTCAGGAGTTGAGCAGTACTCGGCTGCTGGTATTAAACAGTTTCTGCAGGACACGAAGGGAATGAGGTCTGTGAAGGTTGGAGAGTTTTTTCCGGACCTTAAACGGTTTGCAGAGGTGGCACGACCCCTCACACGTAGCACAGAGCAGGATGTTCTCACTGATCAGGAGGTTTTCCGTTTAAAGAAACTGCTCCTTAAAGTTAGAGGCCAATGAATAAGTACGTTCTAAAAAAAGTGGTATCCATGGTATGTTTTGTATTGTTCTTTTTCAATATTATTTTTTTACTATGTGTGACTTTAAGTGTGGTACTTTAAATCTAAATGGTGCTAGAGACAGGAGAAAGAGGGCGGCTCTGTTTCAGCTGGTTCAGATGAAGAAGCTGGATGTGGTACTGTTACAAGAAACCCACAGCACTCCTGAGCTGGAGGTGGAGTGGAGTAGAGAGTGGAGCGGCCAGGTGGTTCTTAGTCATGGCTCCTCCTGTAGTGCAGGGGTGGGGCTGCTGTTTTCTAAGAGCTTCCTCCCCATCTCCATGGAAATGGAGGAGGTGGTGGCAGGTCGTGTGCTGAAGGTGCGCGCCTGTTTTGAAAACACTGCAATAGTGTTCATGTGTGTGTACATGCCCAACACAGGAGCACAGAGGCTAGTAGTGTTGGACACTCTGTGTGAAGTCATCAGAAGCTGCAGAGACACTGGGGATTTTCTTTTTGTGGCTGGAGATTGGAACTGTACCGCTGAACCACAGCTAGATAGGAATCACCGGGAGCCTCACCCTGCTTCCTCTGCCCGGCTGCAGAGGCTGTTAGAGGCCCACAGTTTGGCAGATGTGTGGAGAATTATACACCCTGTAGACAGACAGTTCACCTGGACTCACTGTAAAGACAATATATTGTCCCTGGCACGTTTGGATCGGATATATTGCCTGAGACATCAGCTCAGTGCTTATACATCCGCCCACATCAGCCCTGTGGGTTTTTCGGACCATAGTCTTGTTATGTGTAATGTTTTTATTTCTAATGTGAAAGTCACTAGTGCATACTGGCATTTTAACACCTCGTTGCTCCAAGATGAGGCATTCAAGTCTGCATTTACACTGTTTTGGTTGTCACATAAGAATTGTAAAACACATTTTATTAGCTTGCAAAGATGGTGGGATTTTGGAAAAATGCAGATCAAACAGCTGTGTCAGCAGTATACTCGTGGTGTCACCGGGGACAGAGCACGGCGTGTGAGTGACCTGGAGATGCAAGTAGCAGAACTGCAATCTTTGGCAGAGTCTACAGGAGAACGAGGGTGTTTACAGTCCCTCAAATCTAAAAGGTCTGTTTTGACCAACCTGCTGGGCACCTCGGTTCAGGGGGCTCTGGTCCGCTCCCGTCAAATGGAGTTCTCTCAGATGGATGTGCCATCCCAGTTCTTCTTTGGTTTGGAGAAGAAGAATGGTCAGCGGAAGGTCATCCAGTCTCTGCGCTCTGACGCTGGGAGCCTCATCACAGACTCGTGTGAGATCAGGAATCATGCGTCCCTCTTTTATAAAGAACTGTACTCGTCGGAGCTGAGTGGACGAACCATTGGGACGATGTGCTTCGGTGAAGGCTTGCCTCAAGTCGGCACTGAGGAGAACCACAAACTAGCGGCTCCTCTGACGTTGGCCGAGCTGACAGCTGCTGTGGGGAGCCTACACACAGGGAGAGCTCCTGGCATTGATGGACTCCCGGCTGATTTCTACAGGGCTTTCTGGGACATCATTGGAGAGGACTTATTAGAGGTCCTTAGAGACAGCCTCCAGACAGGCCTTTTACCTTTGAGCTGTCGGAGAGCCGTGCTCACCCTGCTGCCAAAGAAGGGCAACCTGCAGCTGCTGAAGAACTGGAGACCGGTGTCACTGCTCTGTACGGACTATAAGATCTTGTCCAAGGTTCTGGCGTTTCGGCTCCGCCAGGTCATGTCATCGGTGAATCACATGGACCAGACCTACTGTGTGCCCGGCAGGCTCATCAGTGACAATGTCACTCTAATTCGAGATGTTTTGGAAGTCTCCAGCTCATTGGGCATCAGCCTGGGTCTGATTTCTATAGACCAGGAAAAGGCATTTGACCGGGTTGAACACCAGTACCTCTGGCAGACTATGGGTGCTTTTGGGTTCAGCCCTGGGTTTATAGCCCACATGCAGACCCTGTACTGTGATATCACGAGTATGCTGAAAATCAATGGGAAGCTCTGTGCTCCCATCAGTGTGGGGAGGGGCATCAGGCAGGGCTGCTCCTTATCAGGGATGCTCTACTCTTTGGCCATAGAGCCTTTTCTGCATAGGCTCAGGTCAGACCTGAGAGGGGTGCAGATTCCTGAATGTCCTGGGCTAAAGGTGTCTGCCTATGCTGATGATGTCATGGTGTTCGTGGACACCCAAAGGGACATTGACATTCTCGCCCACACTGTCCAGCAGTTTGGTGGGGCATCGAGTGCAAAAATTAACTGGGCTAAGAGCGAGGCCATCTTGGTTGGGGAGGATCTATCCAGACTCAGGTTGCCAGGGGGCCTCTGTTGGAGATGGGGAAGTTTTAAATACCTGGGTGTTTTCCTGGGCCCTGACCACCTTCAAAAGAACTGGGACCAGACAGTAGAACAGGTTAAAGGGCGGCTGAGCAAGTGGAGGTGGTTACTGCCCAAAATGTCTTATAGGGGGAGGGTACTGATTATTAACAATCTAGTCTCCTCTGCTCTGTGGCACAAACTACAGTGCGTGGACCCTCCTCCCTCCCTACTGTCCACAGTGCAGAAGATCTTGGTGGATTTCTTCTGGGGCGGACTGCACTGGGTCCTGCAGGCGGTGCTCTTCCTTCCCAGGGAGCAAGGGGGACAGGGACTGATCCATCTGGCCAGTCGAGGGCTGCTTTCAGGTTACAGTTCCTCCAGCGGCTGGTGGCAGGTCCGGAGGAGCTGGTGTGGAGGCCGTTTGCTGTTTCCATCTTGGAGCGAGCTGGGGGGGCTGTCTCTCTTCCTCACTGATCGCAAACCGGAGGCTCTCCCGCCCTTCTACCGCAGTCTGCTGACAGTGTGGAGTAAGGTGAAGAAGCAGAGGGAGCCTTCCACTTCACTGCACTGGCTGCTGAGAGAGCCCTTGTTGGGGGGTCGCCTGGACTGTCCTGCCTGGGCGGGGCTGGCACTGGGAGATCGCTTCATGTGCGGGGGGGTCGACACATTGGAGCGTTTGTTGGAGTGGGCAGGACCTCAGCTGAACCTCTCCCCGGCTCTGGCTGCCCACCTGGGCCTGAGGTCGGCACGGACACTGGAACGTCTACTGGCCCACTGGAGACAAAGACTTACAGGACAAGACTGGGCCCTTCTGAGGAGCTTCGGTTCCGGCGAGATGTCTCCTGATTCTGCAGATCCCTTCCCCAGCGTCATGCTGAGCCCTGACCTGGAAAGCTCCTCAGGCCCCTTGCTGTCCAACCCTGTCTCTGCCTCCCTGGATGGTTCCCCTGGAAAGACTTTCTACAAACTTATGGTGCAGGCCTTGAACCATCAGACTCTCTGGCCGCACAGATACTGTGTGGAGGTCTCATCTGGGCTGGAACACTGAGGACAGTCCGGCCTGGGCTCACCTCTACAAACCACCTCAGACTATGAGGCAGGGAGATCTGCAGTGGAGACTGCTTCATGGAGCTATAGCAGTCAATGTGTTTGTTTCCAAGGTAGACCACACTGTGGGGGAGGGGTGTCCGCACTGTGCAGTCAGGGAGTCCGTCTTTCATTGTTTCTGGGAGTGTGGGAGGCTGACTCAGCTGTTTGATCTGCTTAGGACACTGTTTGGAAGGTGCGGATATCCTTTTAATGCGGTGACTTATGTTGGGGGGGTCTTGTCTGGTGGCAGAGTGAAGAGGAAGGGGCGGGTCCTAAATTTCCTCCTGGGCCAAGCAAAGATGGCCATATACCAGAGCAGGAAGAGGAAGGTGCAGGGGCGGAGTCAGGTCAGCGCTGAGGTGCTGTTTGTGAAGATGGTGCAGGCTCGGCTCCTGCTGGAGTTTGGGGCCCAGATGGACATGAGGCTTGAGGGGGTTCTAGCCTCAGTCAGTGCAGGACAGCTTTGTTTTGGACCTCTTTTTATACTTTTTGACACTCACACACCAGGGGGCGACAGAGGGAGGGAGGGGAGAGTTCAGCTTACGTGTAAACTGAACACACCAGGGGCGGCAGAGGGAGGGAGGGGAGAGTTCAGCTTACGTGTAAACTGAACACACCAGGGGCGGCAGAGGGAGGGAGGGGAGAGTTCAGCTTACGTGTAAACTGGGCACACCAGGGGCGGCAGAGGGAGGGAGGGGAGAGTTCAGCTTACGTGTAAACTGGGCACACCAGGGGCGGCAGAGGGAGGGAGGGGAGAGTTCAGCTTACGTGTAAACTGAACACACCAGGGGGCGGCAGAGGGAGGGAGGGGAGAGTTCAGCTTACGTGTAAACTGAACACACCAGGGGGCGGCAGAGGGAGGGAGGGGAGAGTTCAGCTTACGTGTAAACTGAACACACCAGGGGCGGCAGAGGGAGGGAGGGGAGAGTTCAGCTTACGTGTAAACTGGGCACACCAGGGGCGGCAGAGGGAGGGAGGGGAGAGTTCAGCTTACGTGTAAACTGGGCACACCAGGGGCGGCAGAGGGAGGGAGGGGAGAGTTCAGCTTACGTGTAAACTGAACACACCAGGGGGCGGCAGAGGGAGGGAGGGGAGAGTTCAGCTTACGTGTAAACTGAACACACCAGGGGGCGGCAGAGGGAGGGAGGGGAGAGTTCAGCTTACGTGTAAACTGGGCACACCAGGGGGCGGCAGAGGGAGGGAGGGGAGAGTTCAGCTTACGTGTAAACTGAACACACCAGGGGGCGGCAGAGGGAGGGAGGGGAGAGTTCAGCTTACGTGTAAACTGGGCACACCAGGGGGCGGCAGAGGGAGGGAGGGGAGAGTTCAGCTTACGTGTAAACTAAACACACCAGGGGGCGGCAGAGGGAGGGAGGGGAGAGTTCAGCTTACGTGTAAACTGGGCACACCAGGGGCGGCAGAGGGAGGGAGGGGAGAGTTCAGCTTACGTGTAAACTGGGCACACCAGGGGCGGCAGAGGGAGGGAGGGGAGAGTTCAGCTTACGTGTAAACTGAACACACCAGGGGCGGCAGAGGGAGGGAGGGGAGAGTTCAGCTTACGTGTAAACTGGGCACACCAGGGGCGGCAGAGGGAGGGAGGGGAGAGTTCAGCTTACGTGTAAACTGGGCACACCAGGGGCGGCAGAGGGAGGGAGGGGAGAGTTCAGCTTACGTGTAAACTGAACACACCAGGGGGCGGCAGAGGGAGGGAGGGGAGAGTTCAGCTTACGTGTAAACTGAACACACCAGGGGGCGGCAGAGGGAGGGAGGGGAGAGTTCAGCTTACGTGTAAACTGGGCACACCAGGGGGCGGCAGAGGGAGGGAGGGGAGAGTTCAGCTTACGTGTAAACTAAACACACCAGGGGGCGGCAGAGGGAGGGAGGGGAGAGTTCAGCTTACGTGTAAACTGGGCACACCAGGGGCGGCAGAGGGAGGGAGGGGAGAGTTCAGCTTACGTGTAAACTGGGGTGGTAGGTGAGCAGGCCGTTGTCGCACAGCGTCACGTATTTCTTCTTCCATTCTTTGTTCAGGGATTTTCCGCTTCTCTTCAGCAGCATGCCCTGGAACACAGACACTTCTGTTTAACGGGAATAAGTACCGGAAATACACAGAGATACTTCAGTTTAACGGGAATAAGTACCGGTAATACACAGACACTTCAGTTTAACGGGAATAAGTACCGGTAATACACAGACACTTCAGTTTAACGGGAATAAGTACCGGTAATACACAGACACTTCAGTTTAACGGGAATAAGTACCGGTAATACACAGAGATACTTCAGTTTAACGGGAATAAGTACCGGAAATACACAGAGATACTTCAGTTTAACGGGAATAAGTACCAGAAAATAGAGCTGGACAAATTTACAATGAGTTCATCTTTAATTTGGGAAAAAGGGGATTTTTTTGTGAAAAACTGGACAAAAATAAGGAAAGAGTAAAAACAGTAAAACAAAAACAAAAAAACAACTAAAGGGTGAAAAATTGGGGAAAATATTAAAAAAAATAAGGAAATAAAAAAATGTGGGGAAACATTTTAAAATGGGAAAAATGGTGGGAATAAAGTGGAAAATGTAGAAAAACATGTTTAAAGTACGTGGGGGCCTCACATCGAGGTCAGGTGTCCTCACATCGAGGTCAGGTGACCTCACATCGAGGTCAGGTGACCTCACATCGAGGTCAGGTGACCTCACATCGAGGTCAGGGACCTCACATCGAGGTCAGGTGACCTCACATCGAGGTCAGGGACCTCACATCGAGGTCAGGGACCTCACATCGAGGTCAGGTGACCTCACATCGAGGTCAGGTGACCTCACATCGAGGTCAGGGACCTCACATCGAGGTCAGGTGGCCTCACATCGAGGTCAGGTGGCCTCACATCGAGGTCAGGTGGCCTCACATCGAGGTCAGGTGGCCTCACATCGAGGTCAGGGACCTCACATCGAGGTCAGGTGGCCTCACATCGAGGTCAGGGACCTCACATCGAGGTCAGGTGGCCTCACATCGAGGTCAGGTGGCCTCACATCGAGGTCAGGGACCTCACATCGAGGTCAGGTGGCCTCACATCGAGGTCAGGTGGCCTCACATCGAGGTCAGGGACCTCACATCGAGGTCAGGTGGCCTCACATCGAGGTCAGGTGGCCTCACATCGAGGTCAGGGACCTCACATCGAGGTCAGGTGGCCTCACATCGAGGTCAGGTGTCCTCAGAGTCTCACATTAAACACATTCAGTGAGTTTTCTGCTTCAGCCGCCGTTTCACACTCGATTAGAGCCAAAGGTAGGTCACACTTAAGACTCCAGACCCCCGTATCTTACAAATCTGCTATTGTGGTAACCACGGCAACGGGACTGGGTTTATGGTTCATCATTTCCTGCCTGGTCTTTACAACCTAAAAAAAACCTGTATACCCACTTGATCCACACACGTTTATTTAAAGAATAAAGTCCACCATCCCCCATTTATTACAAAACAAGACAAAACACATTTATTACCCAAATTTCCCTCCTATTAAAAAAAAAGAAAAAAATCTAATTTCCCCCCAAAAAAATTTCCAATTTATTTTTCCCAATTTTGCCTCAAATTTTCCACTTTTTCCCAATTTGCTTTCACTTTTTCCAAAATTTCCCCCTATATTTTTTTTTACATACATTTTCCTCATATTTTTTCTTTTACAAATTTCCTTAATATTTTTCTCATTTTTTTTCTAATTTCCCCCCAAAAAATATTCCAATTAATTTTTCTCATATTTTCCCCAATGATTTTCCTAATTTTCCTCCTATTTTTCTACTTTTGCAACAACAAAAGAATCATATTTTTTTCAAAATTTTTCCTCAATTCCCCCCCATTAAAAAAATTATAATAATAATTTTCCTCATATTTTTCTAAAAAAAATTCTAATTTCCCCTAAACTTTTTCTGCATCTTTTACTTTCCCAAATTTTTCTAAAATTTTCTTCATTTCTTTCCTTAATTTTCCTGATTTAAACTCTACTCTCCCCCGGTGTGTGGTGCTCCTGCTCAGAGGTGTGTGTACTCCTGCTCAGAGGTGTGTGTACTCCTGCTCAGAGGTGTGTGTGGTGCTCCTGCTCAGAGGTGTGTGTGGTGCTCCTGCTCAGAG
The DNA here is from genome assembly GCA_021464625.1 of Proterorhinus semilunaris. Lineage (NCBI taxonomy): Eukaryota > Metazoa > Chordata > Actinopteri > Gobiiformes > Gobiidae > Proterorhinus > Proterorhinus semilunaris. The sequence continues at coordinate 964,288 of CM038365.1, read as the reverse complement.
GTGTGTGTGGTGCTCCTGCTCAGAGGTGTGTGTGGTGCTCCTGCTCAGAGGTGTGTGTGGTGCTCCTGCTCAGAGGTGTGTGTGGTGCTCCTGCTCAGAGGTGTGTGTGGTGCTCCTGCTCAGAGGTGTGTGTGGTACTCCTGCTCAGAGGTGTGTGTGGTGCTCCTGCTCAGAGGTGTGTGTACTCCTGCTCAGAGGTGTGTGTGGTGCTCCTGCTCAGAGGTGTGTGTGGTGCTCCTGCTCAGAGGTGTGTGTGGTGCTACTGCTCAGAGGTGTGTGTGTGCTCCTGCTCAGAGGTGTGTGTGGTACTCCTGCTCAGAGGTGTGTGTGGTGCTCCTGCTCAGAGGTGTGTGTGGTGCTCCTGCTCAGAGGTGTGTGTGGTGCTCCTGCTCAGAGGTGTGTGTGGTGCTCCTGCTCAGAGGTGTGTGTGGTGCTCCTGCTCAGAGGTGTGTGTGGTGCTCCTGCTCAGAGGTGTGTGTGGTACTCCTGCTCAGAGGTGTGTGTGGTGCTCCTGCTCAGAGGTGTGTGTGGTGCTCCTGCTCAGAGGTGTGTGTGGTGCTCCTGCTCAGAGGTGTGTGTGGTGCTCCTGCTCAGAGGTGTGTGTGGTGCTCCTGCTCAGAGGTGTGTGTGGTGCTCCTGCTCAGAGGTGTGTGTGGTGCTCCTGCTCAGAGGTGTGTGTGCTCCTGCTCAGAGGTGTGTGTGGTGCTCCTGCTCAGAGGTGTGTGTACTCCTGCTCAGAGGTGTGTGTGGTGCTCCTGCTCAGAGGTGTGTGTGGTGCTCCTGCTCAGAGGTGTGTGTGGTGCTCCTGCTCAGAGGTGTGTGTGCTCCTGCTCAGAGGTGTGTGTGTGGTACTCCTGCTCAGAGGTGTGTGTGGTGCTCCTGCTCAGAGGTGTGTGTGGTGCTCCTGCTCAGAGGTGTGTGTGGTGCTCCTGCTCAGAGGTGTGTGTGTTACTCCTGCTCAGAGGTGTGTGTGCTCCTGCTCAGAGGTGTGTGTGGTGCTCCTGCTCAGAGGTGTGTGTGCTCCTGCTCAGAGGTGTGTGTGGTGCTCCTGCTCAGAGGTGTGTGTGGTACTCCTGCTCAGAGGTGTGTGTGGTGCTCCTGCTCAGAGGTGTGTGTGGTGCTCCTGCTCAGAGGTGTGTGTGGTGCTCCTGCTCAGAGGTGTGTGTGCTCCTGCTCAGAGGTGTGTGTGGTGCTCCTGCTCAGAGGTGTGTGTGGTACTCCTGCTCAGAGGTGTGTGTGGTGCTCCTGCTCAGAGGTGTGTGTGGTGCTCCTGCTCAGAGGTGTGTGTGGTGCTCCTGCTCAGAGGTGTGTGTGGTGCTCCTGCTCAGAGGTGTGTGTGTTACTCCTGCTCAGAGGTGTGTGTTACTCCTGCTCGGAGGCGTGTGGTCTAAACCCTCCTCTCCCCGGTGAGGCGCTCCCGTCATTAGTCGTGATTCCGTGGCCGTTTATCGCCGCCGCGGTCGCTCTAACAGGAAACGGATGACGGCGATTTAACGGCTGAGAAATGACACGTATTAAACGGCGACAAGATTCAATTACGGAACAAATCACCCGTCGACGGGAGAGACGGATGGAGAGCGGGAGCGCCTCACGGGAGCGCCTCACGCGGGGGGAGAGAGTGGGAGCGCCTCACGGGAGCGCCTCACGGGGAGGGAGAGAGTGGGAGCGCCTCACGGGGAGGGAGAGAGTGGGAGCGCCTCACGGGGAGGGAGAGAGTGGGAGCGCCTCACGGGGAGGGAGAGAGTGGGAGCGCCTCACGGGGAGGGAGAGAGTGGGAGCGCCTCACGGGGGGAGGGAGACGGATGGGAGAGAGGGAGCGCCTCACGGGGAGGGAGAGAGTGGGAGCGCCTCACGGGGAGGGAGAGAGTGGGAGCGCCTCACGGGGAGGGAGAGAGTGGGAGCGCCTCACGGGGAGGGAGAGAGTGGGAGCGCCTCACGGGGAGGGAGAGAGTGGGAGCGCCTCACGGGGAGGGAGAGAGTGGGAGCGCCTCACGGGGAGGGAGAGAGTGGGAGCGCCTCACGGGGAGGGAGAGAGTGGGAGCGCCTCACGGGGAGGGAGAGAGTGGGAGCGCCTCACGGGGAGGGAGAGAGTGGGAGCGCCTCACGGGGAGGGAGAGAGTGGGAGCGCCTCACGGGGAGGGAGAGAGTGGGAGCGCCTCACGGGGAGGGAGAGAGTGGGAGCGCCTCACGGGGGGAGGGAGACGGATGGGAGAGAGGGAGCGCCTCACGGGGAGGGAGAGAGTGGGAGCGCCTCACGGGGAGGGAGAGAGTGGGAGCGCCTCACGGGGAGGGAGAGAGTGGGAGCGCCTCACGGGGAGGGAGAGAGTGGGAGCGCCTCACGGGGAGGGAGAGAGTGGGAGCGCCTCACGGGGAGGGAGAGAGTGGGAGCGCCTCACGGGGAGGGAGAGAGTGGGAGCGCCTCACGGGGAGGGAGAGAGTGGGAGCGCCTCACGGGGAGGGAGAGAGTGGGAGCGCCTCACGGGGAGGGAGAGAGTGGGAGCGCCTCACGGGGGGAGGGAGACGGATGGGAGAGAGGGAGCGCCTCACGGGGAGGGAGAGAGTGGGAGCGCCTCACGGGGAGGGAGAGAGTGGGAGCGCCTCACGGGGAGGGAGAGAGTGGGAGCGCCTCACGGGGAGGGAGAGAGTGGGAGCGCCTCACGGGGAGGGAGAGAGTGGGAGCGCCTCACGGGGAGGGAGAGAGTGGGAGCGCCTCACGGGGAGGGAGAGAGTGGGAGCGCCTCACGGGGAGGGAGAGAGTGGGAGCGCCTCACGGGGGGAGGGAGACGGATGGGAGAGAGGGAGCGCCTCACGGGGTGGGAGAGAGTGGGAGCGCCTCACGGGGAGGGAGAGAGTGGGAGCGCCTCACGGGGAGGGAGAGAGTGGGAGCGCCTCACGGGGGGAGGGAGACGGATGGGAGAGAGGGAGCGCCTCACGGGGTGGGAGCGCCTCACAGAAACACTTTTGAGGCTCTGGAAATCAGCCACAGCCTTTCCTACTACACGTGGATACCGAACATGTCAGTGTGAGATCTGCAGGTTTAAGAAATGTAGAAAAATGGGGAAAGTGCCGATAATTTGATTTTAAAAAATTAAAACACTTTAATTTGAAAGCTAAGTCCTTTTTCTCCCGTTGTTTTTGTCGCTTTATTGTAATTTTAAATCCGTTTAGATTTGGGTAAAGCCAACCGGGCGAGGAGGATAAAAGCGTGCATAAGTAAAGAGTTTATTATTCTGGGATGGAGGTTATCAGGGGGGGGGAGGGGTGATCGCCGCGGTGACGGGCGGAGGCGGTCGTCAGGAGACATCCCCGCCCCCTCCCGTCACCGCGGCGACACTGATGCTCGGGGTCATTAACGGCGAGCGTGTCGCCCTGGCTCACATCACCATCAATTACACCCACATTACTACAGTACAAATACTGCAAACACTACAATTACTACAGTACAAATACTGCTACTATAGTACAAATACTGCTACTGCTACCATTACTACAGTACAAATACTGCAAACACTACAATTACTACAGTACAAATACTGCTACTATAGTACAAATACTGCTACTGCTACCATTACTACAGTACAAATACTGCTACTACAGTACAAATACTGCTACTATAGTACAAATACTGCTACTGCTACCATTACTACAGTACAAATACTGCTACTACAGTACAAATACTGCTACTACAGTACAAATACTGCTACTGCTACCATTACTACAGTACAAATACTGCTACTACAGTACAAATACTGCTACTGCTTCCATTACTACAGTACAAATACTGCTACTGCTTCCATTACTACAGTACAAATACTGCTACTATAGTACAAATACTGCTACTACAGTACAAATACTGCTACTACAGTACAAATACTGCTACTGCTACCATTACTACAGTACAAATACTGCTACTACAGTACAAATACTGCTACTGCTACCATTACTACAGTACAAATACTGCTACTGCTACCATTACTACAGTACAAATACTGCTACTATAGTACAAATACTGCTACCATTACTACAGTACAAATACTGCTACCATTACTACAGTACAAATACTGCTACTGCTACCATTACTACAGTACAAATACTGCTACTACAGTACAAATACTGCTACTATAGTACAAATACTGCTACTGCTACCATTACTACAGTACAAATACTGCTACTACTACAATTACTATAGTACAAATACTGCTACTACAGTACAAATACTGCTACTACAGTACAAATACTGCTACTATAGTACAAATACTGCTACTACAGTACAAATACTGCTACTACTACAATTACTATAGTACAAATACTGCTACTATAGTACAAATACTGCTACTATAGTACAAATACTGCTACTATAGTACAAATACTGCTAATACTACCATTACTATAGTACAAATACTGCTACTGCTACCATTACTACAGTACAAATACTGCTACTACTACAATTACTACAGTACAAATACTGCTACTATAGTACAAATACTGCTACTACTACAATTACTACAGTACAAATACTGTAAATACTACTTCAACAATGACTGTGATACACAGGGCAAAAATACTACAAATACTAATACTGTTATACTTGTGCTATAACGTTCAGAGACTCAAATAAACTCGGAATATTAGAATATGTGTAATTTAACTTTATTAAAATGTGAAATAGACTCAAAGGGATTATTTTTGATTACGGCTCAGTTTCATGTAGGCGTGGCCTGGATGTTCTCAGCCTGTGGCTCTGCTGACGTGTTCTGGAAGACCAGGATGCTTCAGAGGAACATCTGAAGTCCATGTCCAGGTCTGTGTGTGGAGGCTCTGGATGCTCTGACTCCAGCCTCAGTCCTTCTGAAGGTCCCTCACACTTTTGAATGGCCTTTTCCTGACCGTCCTCTCCAGACTGACCTCGTGAACCTCTGACTGAGCTTTGATCCAGCACTTTGAGAACATCCAACTTCTTCTGTCAGTGATGGTTTTCTGCACATCTGTCAGGTCAGCAGGTCTGGACCCATGATGGAGAATCTACTGAACCACGGAGAACATTTAAAGTCTCAGGGACCCGTTGCAGATGTTTTGGATTCATGAGCTGAAGAACGGAGACACTTTGAGCTACAATAAAATAAAGTCCCTTAAACAAGATTTTGATTAATAATTGATGAAACAAAATCATCAGTAAAGTGATTAAAAAAACTAAATAATAATAAAATGGACGCATCATCTGGTGTCTCAGGGTCCTGTTGTCGGGGGGATTCAATGCGCTGCAGAATCCTTCAGACTCAGACGGACGGGCGGCGCCTGGTGACGGACGCCGCGGCTCCGTCTCCACGGCGACGTGATAAATTCCAAGCCGTTTGTTCAGAGCGACGGCGGAGCATCCGTTTCTCCTGAGTGTGGTTTTTAACGGCGCCCGAGGTTCGTTTCTGTGAAGGAACGCGGCGCCTTCGGGAACGCGACCTTTTCAGACGCCATGTTTCACACGCCGCGCGGCGGACATGACACATCAGGGAGATTTAGGGACGTCATCTGCAGACCCCGCGTTATTTAGGGACGTCATCTGCAGACCCCGCGTTATTTAGGGACGTCATCTGCAGACCCAGCGTTATTTAGGGACGTCATCTGCAGACCCCGCGTTATTTAGGGACGTCATCTGCAGACCCCGCGTTATTTAGGGACGTCATCTGCAGACCCCGCGTTATTTAGGGACGTCATCTGCAGACCCCGCGTTATTTAGGGACGTCATCTGCAGACCCCGCGTTATTCAGGGACGTCATCTGCAGACCCCGCGTTATTTAGGGACGTCATCTGCAGACCCCGCGTTATTCAGGGACGTCATCTGCAGACCCCGCGTTATTTAGGGACGTCATCTGCAGACCCCGCGTTATTTAGGGACGTCATCTGCAGACCCCGCGTTATTTAGGGACGTCATCTGCAGACCCCGCGTTATTTAGGGACATCATCTGCAGACCCCGCGTTATTCAGGGACATCATCTGCAGACCCCGCGTTATTTAGGGACGTCATCTGCAGACCCCGCGTTATTTAGGGACGTCATCTGCAGACCCCGCGTTATTCAGGGACATCATCTGCAGACCCCGCGTTATTTAGGGACGTCATCTGCAGACCCCGCGTTATTTAGGGACGTCATCTGCAGACCCCGCGTTATTTAGGGACGTCATCTGCAGACCCCGCGTTATTCAGGGACGTCATCTGCAGACCCCGCGTTATTCAGGGTCGTCATCTGCAGACCCCGCGTTATTTAGGGACGTCATCTGCAGACCCCGCGTTATTTAGGGACGTCATCTGCAGACCCCGCGTTATTTAGGGACGTCATCTGCAGACCCCGCGTTATTCAGGGACATCATCTGCAGACCCCGCGTTATTTAGGGACGTCATCTGCAGACCCCGCGTTATTTAGGGACGTCATCTGCAGACCCCGCGTTATTCAGGGACGTCATCTGCAGACCCCGCGTTATTTAGGGACGTCATCTGCAGACCCCGCGTTATTTAGGGACGTCATCTGCAGACCCCGCGTTATTTAGGGACGTCATCTGCAGACCCCGCGTTATTCAGGGACGTCATCTGCAGACCCCGCGTTATTTAGGGACATCTGCAGACCCCGCGTTATTTAGGGACGTCATCTGCAGACCCCGCGTTATTTAGGGACATCATCTGCAGACCCCGCGTTATTCAGGGACATCATCTGCAGACCCCGCGTTATTCAGGGACATCATCTGCAGACCCCGCGTTATTTAGGGACGTCATCTGCAGACCCCGCGTTATTTAGGGACATCATCTGCAGACCCCGCGTTATTTAGGGACGTCATCTGCAGACCCCGCGTTATTTAGGGACATCATCTGCAGACCCCGCGTTATTTAGGGACATCATCTGCAGACCCCGCGTTATTTAGGGACGTCATCTGCAGACCCCGCGTTATTTAGGGACGTCATCTGCAGACCCCGCGTTATTTAGGGACGTCATCTGCAGACCCCGCGTTATTTAGGGACGTCATCTGCAGACCCGTCATTCAGGAGGCCAGGCACCGTTAGATCATACTCGTCTGGTATCGAACGTCTCGAAAGCAGAAACGGGAAAGAAATAATATGTTTTCATGCGTTTGGTCGTCAGAACTTAAAAGGAAAAAAAGACGAGTTTAAAAATTTTTTTTGCAAATTTGAAGAAAAAAAGTTTTAAAAAATTAGGTTGAAAAATTTGTTAAAATTGTGGAAAAAAATTTAAGAAAAACTTTTTTCTGCCCTTTTGTCGTTAAAGCAGAACTAAGTAACTCGTGCCCCTAGAGGCCGTCAGCGCCACTGCAGGTGTCGTAGCATGTTGTGTTCCTCCAGTTACACAATGATCATTTATCATTTATTTCACTCAAACTTGGCTGTAAATACTGTTTAAGTGGCGCTAGCCGCAGTTAGCTTAGCCGTTAGCCTGTTAGCTTCTTCGTGATTCCATTAGTGTGTATTGGTGACTCTGTTTTATGGTTCTATGAGATCGTTTAGGCGTCGGAAAAGTGGTTTGTTTTCCTCCTTTTCTTCATCTCGTGTTTTTAATGCTTTTTTTTTTTAAGGAACTTTTTGATTTGGGTAAAGCCAAACTGGAGATAATGTTTTAAAGTCGTCTTCTTCTGAAAGCACATTCCCTGTTCTCAGGTTAGGAACTGATCCGCCTCTGAGGGAGTGAAATAAAGGTTTCTCTCCGTCTCTGCTCGCTGGAGATAAATGTTTTGTGTCCAGAGCGTGACACGTTCAATGGCCTCGGGACAAAGGCCTGTCCCGGGTCAGACCTGGTCTTTGTCCGGGCCCGACAGGACTGAGGAGGGTCTGAGGAGACGGAGGGAGAAGGAGATGGAGCGATTAGGGTCAATTACAGAGACCGATAAGAGAGAATCCTCCACTATCGGCCAAACTCTGCTCTGGACCAGGAGACGGTCTGGACCAGGAGACTGTCTGGACCAGGAGACGGTCTGGACCAGGAGACTGTCTGGACCAGGAGACGGTCTGGACCAGGAGACGGTCTGGACCAGGAGACGGTCTGGACCAGGGTTTAGAGACGGTCTGGACCAAGAGACGGTCTGGACCAGGAGATGGTCTGGACCAGGAGACTGTCTGGACCAGGAGACGGTCTGGACCAGGAGACGGTCTGGACCAGGAGACGGTCTGGACCAGGAGACGGTCTGGACCAGGGTTTAGAGACGGTCTGGACCAGGGTTTAGAGACGGTCTGGACCAGGAGACGGTCTGGACCAGGAGACGGTCTGGACCAGGAGGCGGTCTGGACCAGGAGACGGTCTGGACCAGGAGGCGGTCTGGACCAGGAGACGGTCTGGATCAGGGTTTAGAGACGGTCTGGACCAGGAGACTGTCTGGACCAGGAGACGGTATGGACCAGGAGACGGTCTGGACCAGGAGACGGTCTGGACCAGGGTTTAGGTACAGTTCCATCGCTTTGTCGCTCGCAAAGAGAATAGTCCTGAACCCACGACAAAAAACACGAGAAAACTGCCTATTTAGTTTCCCCAACATTTTTTTTATTCAAATTTATTTTCCCAGTTTTCTCTGCCACCGCACCTCCATTTTCTCAACTTTATTTCAAAATGTTTCCCAATTTTTTAAAACGATTTCCCCGCCGCTCTGTCCACTTTCTCTCCGTGTAAAGTTGCAAATGTTCCACACAGAAAAGTCGATATTATGTCGCAGACGATATATCGGCGACATCGATCCGAAACCAAAGATCTGCAGCTTAAAGCAGAACAAACAGGAGACAAAACGCTGCTAAGGAATAAACCGATCCTCACCGATATTTAAGCTTTATTATCGATCCTGGAGGAAAACGGAGAGAAATCAAAGTATTTCCTCCGGTTTAACGGGAGAACCACCCGTTAACGGAGCAAAGATAATTGACTTTTTAATTAATTAGACTCTGCTCCTCCGCCGTAAATCACTGCCCACGGGGTCTGGGGCTAAACCAGGGCTAAAGCGGAGCTAAACTGGGGCTAAACTGGAGCTAAACTGGGGCTAAACTGGAGCTAAACTGGAGCTAAAGCGGAGCTAAACTGGAGCTAAAGCGGAGCTAAACTGGAGCTAAAGCGGAGCTAAACTGGAGCTAAAGCGGAGCTAAACCGGGGCTAAACCGGGGCTAAACTGGAGCTAAACTGGAGCTAAACCGGGCTAAACCGGGGCTAAACCGGGGCTAAACCGGGGCTAAACCGGGGCTAAACCGGGGCTAAACCGGGGCTAAAGCGGGGCTAAACCGGGGCTAAACCGGGGCTAAACCGGGGCTAAACTGGGAACCGGGGCTAAACTGGGAACCAGGGCTAAACTGCAGCTAAACTGGGACTAAACTGGGACTAAACCGGAGCTAAACCGGGGCTAAACCGGAGCTAAACCGGGGCTAAACTGGGACTAAAGCGGCCACTTTGGGAACCACTGGTTTATTAAACTACAGGAATTAAATGTGATAAATTGCGATGAATTCGTTACAAAGGTCGTAATTGAATTGAAATGAAAACACGGCCTCTCCTCCCGCCACGGGCCCAAAGCGGCCTCCCCTCGCGGTCCCGGTGTAATAACGCGGTAATAACGCCGCTCCGATCCCGAGGCGAGCGTCCAATTTCACGGCTGTAAACGCTCCATTTCTCTCTCTCCTCGTTTCATCAAATTACGGTGAATTACAGCGGCTCTAATTAAGACCGCGAATATTAATGAGTCTTAACGAGCCCCGCCCACAGCGCGGCGCTCGTTAGACCTCTCTCTCTCTCGCTCGCTCTCCCCCTCTCTCTCGCTCGCTCTCCCCCCTCTCTCTCTTTTCCCCCCCCTTTTTTACACTTTCTCCTTTTATCAACAACAGAGACTCGATTAATCCAGTCTAAATTCAGTCCTGGGTTTAGCCCCTGTAGTCCCCGTAAGTCCCTTTAGTCCCCGTAAGTCCCTTTAGTCCCCGTAAGTCCCTGTAGTCCCCGTAAGTCCCTTTAGTCCCCGTAAGTCCCTTTAGTCCCCGTAAGTCCCTTTAGTCCCCGTAAGTCCCTGTAGTCCCCGTAAGTCCCTTTAGTCCCCGTAAGTCCCTTTAGTCCCCTTAGTCCCCGTGAGTCCCCTTAGTCCCCGCAAGTCCCTTTAGTCCCCTTAGTCCCCGCAAGTCCCTTTAGTCCCCATAAGTCCCTTTAGTCCCCTTAGTCCCCGTAAGTCCCTTTAGTCCCCTTAGTCCCCGTAAGTCCCTTTAGTCCTTTAGTCCCCTTAGTCCCCGTGAGTCCCTTTAGTCCCTTTAGTCCCCGTAAGTCCCTTTAGTCCCCTTAGTCCCCGTAAGTCCCTTTAGTCCCCTTAGTCCCCGTAAGTCCCTTTAGTCCTTTAGTCCCCTTAGTCCCCGTGAGTCCCTTTAGTCCTTTAGTCCAGGGTCTCGGTGGCAGATTAATTAAATTAAAGGAAAGTCATAATTCGAGGCTCATTAGATTCAATTCATTTAATACAAGAATTAATTAGATCTGACTCATAAATCACAGGCTCCTGCACAGACTCATCCATAAAGAGGCCAGACCGGGACTAAAGAGGGCTAAAGCAGGGCTAAAGAGGGCTAAAGCAGGGCTAAAGAGGGGCTAAAGAGGGACTAAAGCAGGGCTAAAGAGGGGCTAAAGCAGGGCTAAAGAGGGACTAAAGAGGGCTAAAGAGGGGCTAAAGAGGGGCTAAAGAGGGACTAAAGCGGGGCTAAAGAGGGCTAAAGCGGGGCTAAAGAGGGACTAAAGCGGGGCTAAAGAGGGACTAAAGCAGGGCTAAAGAGGGACTAAAGCGGGGCTAAAGAGGGACTAAAGCGGGGCTAAAGAGGGACTAAAGCAGGGCTAAAGAGGGCTAAAGAAGGGCTAAAGAGGGCTAAAGAGGGCTAAAGCAGGGCTAAAGAGGGGCTAAAGCAGGGCTAAAGAGGGACTAAAGCAGGGCTAAAGCAGGGCTAAAGAGGGGCTAAAGAGGGACTAAAGCAGGGCTAAAGAGGGGCTAAAGAGGGACTAAAGTTCCTGTAGTGTTCCTGTAGTTGTAGTGTTCCTGTAGTTGTAGCGTTCCTGTAGTGTTCCTGTAGTTGTAGTGTTCCTGTAGTGTTCCTGTAGTTGTAGTGTTCCTGTAGTGTTCCTGTAGTTGTAGTGTTCCTGTAGTGTTCCTGTAGCTGTAGTGTTCCTGTAGCGTTCCTGTAGTTGTAGTGTTCCTGTAGCTGTAGTGTTCCTGTAGTTGTAGTGTTCCTGTAGTTGTAGTGTTCCTGTAGTTGTAGTGTTTCTGTAGTTGTAGTGTTCCTGTAGTGTTCCTGTAGCTGTAGTGTTCCTGTAGCTGTAGTGTTCCTGTAGTGTTCCTGTAGCGTTCCTGTAGTTGTAGTGTTCCTGTAGCTGTAGTGTTCCTGTAGTGTTCCTGTAGTTGTAGTGTTCCTGTAGCTGTAGTGTTCCTGTAGTGTTCCTGTAGTTGTAGTGTTCCTGTAGTTGTAGTGTTCCTGTAGCTGTAGTGTTCCTGTAGTGTTCCTGTAGTTGTAGTGTTCCTGTAGGTGTAGTGTTCCTGTAGTTGTAGTGTTCCTGTAGTGTTCCTGTAGTTGTAGTGTTCCTGTAGTTGTAGTGTTCCTGTAGCTGTAGTGTTCCTGTAGTGTTCCTGTAGTTGTAGTGTTCCTGTAGTTGTAGTGTTCCTGTAGCTGTAGCGTTCCTGTAGCTGTAGCGTTCCTGTAGCTGTAGTGTTCCTGTAGGTGTAGCGTTCCTGTAGTTGTAGTGTTCCTGTAGTTGTAGTGTTCCTGTAGGTGTAGTGTTCCTGTAGGTGTAGTGTTCCTGTAGTTGTAGTGTTCCTGTAGCGTTCCTGTAGTTGTAGTGTTCCTGTAGTTGTAGTGTTCCTGTAGCGTTCCTGTAGCTGTAGCGTTCCTGTAGTTGTAGTGTTCCTGTAGTTGTAGTGTTCCTGTAGTTGTAGTGTTCCTGTAGTGTTCCTGTAGCTGTAGCGTTCCTGTAGCTGTAGCGTTCCTGTAGCGTTCCTGTAGTTGTAGTGTTCCTGTAGTTGTAGTGTTCCTGTAGTTGTAGTGTTCCTGTAGTGTTCCTGTAGTTGTAGTGTTCCTGTAGTTGTAGTGTTCCTGTAGCGTTCCTGTAGTTGTAGTGTTCCTGTAGCGTTCCTGTAGTTGTAGTGTTCCTGTAGTGTTCCTGTAGCGTTCCTGTAGTTGTAGTGTTCCTGTAGTTGTAGTGTTCCTGTAGCGTTCCTGTAGCTGTAGCGTTCCTGTAGTTGTAGTGTTCCTGTAGTTGTAGTGTTCCTGTAGTTGTAGTGTTCCTGTAGTTGTAGCGTTCCTGTAGGTGTAGCGTTCCTGTAGGTGTAGTGTTCCTGTAGTTGTAGTGTTCCTGTAGTGTTCCTGTAGTTGTAGTGTTCCTGAAGGTGTAGTGTTCCTGTAGGTGTAGTGTTCCTGTAGTTGTAGTGTTCCTGAAGGTGTAGTGTTCCTGTAGGTGTAGTGTTCCTGTAGGTGTAGTGTTCCTGTAGTGTTCCTGTAGGTGTAGTGTTCCTGTAGTGTTCCTGTAGTTGTAGTGTTCCTGAAGGTGTAGTGTTCCTGTAGGTGTAGTGTTCCTGTAGTGTTCCTGTAGGTGTAGTGTTCCTGTAGGTGTAGTGTTCCTGTAGTGTTCCTGTAGGTGTAGTGTTCCTGTAGGTGTAGTGTTCCTGTAGGTGTAGTGTTCCTGTAGTTGTAGTGTTCCTGTAGGTGTAGTGTTCCTGTAGTGTTCCTGTAGTTGTAGTGTTCCTGTAGGTGTAGTGTTCCTGTAGGTGTAGTGTTCCTGTAGGTGTAGTGTTCCTGTAGGTGTAGTGTTCCTGTAGGTGTAGTGTTCCTGTAGGTGTAGTGTTCCTGTAGTTGTAGTGTTCCTGTAGGTGTAGTGTTCCTGTAGTGTTCCTGTAGTTGTAGTGTTCCTGTAGGTGTAGTGTTCCTGTAGGTGTAGTGTTCCTGTAGGTGTAGTGTTCCTGTAGGTGTAGTGTTCCTGTAGTTGTAGTGTTCCTGTAGTGTTCCTGTAGTGTTCCTGTAGTTGTAGTGTTCCTGTAGGTGTAGTGTTCCTGTAGTGTTCCTGTAGTTGTAGTGTTCCTGTAGTTGTAGTGTTCCTGTAGTGTTCCTGTAGTTGTAGTGTTCCTGTAGGTGTAGTGTTCCTGTAGGTGTAGTGTTCCTGTAGTTGTAGTGTTCCTGTAGTGTTCCTGTAGTTGTAGTGTTCCTGTAGTTGTAGTGTTCCTGTAGGTGTAGTGTTCCTGTAGTTGTAGTGTTCCTGTAGTTGTAGTGTTCCTGTAGGTGTAGTGTTCCTGTAGTTGTAGTGTTCCTGTAGTGTTCCTGTAGTGTTCCTGTAGTTGTAGTGTTCCTGTAGTGTTCCTGTAGTTGTAGTGTTCCTGTAGTTGTAGTGTTCCTGTAGTGTTCCTGTAGTTGTAGTGTTCCTGTAGGTGTAGTGTTCCTGTAGGTGTAGTGTTCCTGTAGTTGTAGTGTTCCTGTAGTGTTCCTGTAGTTGTAGTGTTCCTGTAGTTGTAGTGTTCCTGTAGTTGTAGTGTTCCTGTAGGTGTAGTGTTCCTGTAGTTGTAGTGTTCCTGTAGTTGTAGTGTTCCTGTAGGTGTAGTGTTCCTGTAGGTGTAGTGTTCCTGTAGCTGTAGTGTTCCTGTAGTGGCTCTTGTGTGTAATTATCTGTAAGCAGGCGTCCTTCAGCCCGGTCCGGTCGCCGCTTTAATCCGGTTCAGCCGTACTTCGTTAGGACCTCGTTAGGAGGCGGGGGCGGCAGAGTCTCCTCGCTCGGCGGCTAACGAGGCGAGGAGGCATGTGACCCGCGGGCGTGGCGGCCGACCTGGAGCAGCGCTAATAAACAGTTTATGCTTTTTAAGGACCACGAACGTCCATCAACAAAACATACACAACGGGGACCTCAAAACTGCACCTGGAGGACTTTTAATGACATTATTTTCACAGGAGTTTAGATTTAAGGCGACAGAGAAAAGAGGCCGAGGGATTTAAACTTCATATTTAATCTGCAGCATCTACATTATTATACTTCCCAGTGTCTGGCCTTAAGAGGTCCTAAAGGAGGTCCTGAAGGAGGCCCTAAAGGAGTTTCTAAAGGAGGCCCTAAAGGAGGTCCTAAAGGAGGTCCTAAAGGAGGCCCTAAAGGAGTTCCTAAAGGAGTTCCTAAAGGAGTTCCTAAAGGAGGCCCTAAAGGAGGTCCTAAAGGAGGCCCTAAAGGAGTTCCTAAAGGAGTTCCTAAAGGAGGCCCTAAAGGAGGCCCTAAAGGAGGTCTTAAAGGAGGTCCTAAAGGAGGTCTTAAAGGAGGCCTTAAAGGAGTTCCTAAAGGAGGCCTTAAAGGAGGCCTTAAAGGAGTTCCTAAAGGAGGCCTTAAAGGAGGCCTTAAAGGAGTTCCTAAAGGAGGTCTTAAAGGAGGCCCTAAAGGAGGTCCTAAAAGAGGCCCTAAAGTAGTTCCTAAAGGAGGTCCTAAAGGAGGTCCTAAAGGAGGCCCTAAAGGAGTTCCTAAAGGAGTTCCTAAAGGAGGCCCTAAAGGAGGCCCTAAAGGAGTTCCTAAAGGAGGCCCTAAAGGAGGTCCTAAAGGAGGTCCTAAAGGAGGTCTTAAAGGAGGTCCTAAAGGAGGTCTTAAAGGAGGCCTTAAAGGAGGCTGTAAAGGAGGTCCTAAAAAAGTTCCTAAAGGAGGCCCTAAAGGAGGTCTTAAAGGAGGCCCTAAAGGAGGTCTTAAAGGAGGTCCTAAAGGAGGCCCTAAAGGAGGTCTTAAAGGAGTTCCTAAAGGAGGCCCTAAAGGAGGTCTTAAAGGAGGCCCTAAAGGAGGTCTTAAAGGAGGTCCTAAAGGAGGTCCTAAAGGAGGTCTTAAAAGAGGCCCTAAAGGAGGTCCTAAAGGAGTTCCTAAATGAGTTCCTAAAGGAGTTCCTAAAGGAGGTCTTAAAGGAGGCCTTAAAGGAGTTCCTAAAGGAGGCCTTAAAGGAGGCCTTAAAGGAGTTCCTAAAGGAGGCCTTAAAGGAGGCCTTAAAGGATGCCCTAAAGGAGGTCCTAAAGGAGGTCTTAAAGGAGGTCCTAAAGGATGCCCTAAAGGAGGTCCTAAAGGAGGCCCTAAAGGAGTTCCTAAAGGAGTTCCTAAAGGAGGCCCTAAAGGAGGTCCTAAAGGAGGCCCTAAAGGAGTTCCTAAAGGAGTTCCTAAAGGAGGCCCTAAAGGAGGTCCTAAAGGAGGCCCTAAAGGAGTTCCTAAAGGAGTTCCTAAAGGAGGCCCTAAAGGAGGCCCTAAAGGAGGTCTTAAAGGAGGTCCTAAAGGAGGTCTTAAAGGAGGCCTTAAAGGAGTTCCTAAAGGAGGCCTTAAAGGAGTTCCTAAAGGAGGCCTTAAAGGAGGCCTTAAAGGAGTTCCTAAAGGAGGTCTTAAAGGAGGCCCTAAAGGAGGTCCTAAAAGAGGCCCTAAAGTAGTTCCTAAAGGAGGTCCTAAAGGAGGTCCTAAAGGAGGCCCTAAAGGAGTTCCTAAAGGAGGCCCTAAAGGAGGCCCTAAAGGAGTTCCTAAAGGAGGCCCTAAAGGAGGTCCTAAAGGAGGTCCTAAAGGAGGTCTTAAAGGAGGTCCTAAAGGAGGTCCTAAAGGAGGTCTTAAAGGAGGCTGTAAAGGAGGTCCTAAAAAAGTTCCTAAAGGAGGCCCTAAAGGAGGTCTTAAAGGAGGCCCTAAAGGAGGTCTTAAAGGAGGTCCTAAAGGAGGCCCTAAAGGAGGTCTTAAAGGAGTTCCTAAAGGAGGCCCTAAAGGAGGTCTTAAAGGAGGCCCTAAAGGAGGTCTTAAAGGAGGTCCTAAAGGAGGTCCTAAAGGAGGTCTTAAAGGAGGTCCTAAAGGAGGTCCTAAAGGAGGCCCTAAAGGAGGTCCTAAAGGAGTTCCTAAATGAGTTCCTAAAGGAGTTCCTAAAGGAGGTCTTAAAGGAGGCCTTAAAGGAGTTCCTAAAGGAGGCCTTAAAGGAGGCCTTAAAGGAGTTCCTAAAGGAGGCCTTAAAGGATGCCCTAAAGGAGGTCCTAAAGGAGGTCTTAAAGGAGGTCCTAAAGGATGCCCTAAAGGAGGCCCTAAAGGAGTTCCTAAAGGAGTTCCTAAAGGAGGCCCTAAAGGAGGTCCTAAAGGAGGCCCTAAAGGAGTTCCTAAAGGAGTTCCTAAAGGAGGCCCTAAAGGAGGCCCTAAAGGAGGTCTTAAAGGAGGTCCTAAAGGAGGTCTTAAAGGAGGCCTTAAAGGAGTTCCTAAAGGAGGCCTTAAAAGGAGGCCTTAAAGGAGTTCCTAAAGGAGGTCTTAAAGGAGGCCCTAAAGGAGGTCCTAAAAGAGGCCCTAAAGTAGTTCCTAAAGGAGGTCCTAAAGGAGGTCCTAAAGGAGGCCCTAAAGGAGTTCCTAAAGGAGTTCCTAAAGGAGGCCCTAAAGGAGGCCCTAAAGGAGTTCCTAAAGGAGGCCCTAAAGGAGGTCCTAAAGGAGGTCCTAAAGGAGGTCTTAAAGGAGGTCCTAAAGGAGGTCTTAAAGGAGGCCTTAAAGGAGGCTGTAAAGGAGGTCCTAAAAAAGTTCCTAAAGGAGGCCCTAAAGGAGGTCTTAAAGGAGGCCCTAAAGGAGGTCTTAAAGGAGGTCCTAAAGGAGGCCCTAAAGGAGGTCTTAAAGGAGTTCCTAAAGGAGGCCCTAAAGGAGGTCTTAAAGGAGGCCCTAAAGGAGGTCTTAAAGGAGGTCCTAAAGGAGGTCCTAAAGGAGGTCTTAAAGGAGGTCCTAAAGGAGGTCCTAAAGGAGGCCCTAAAGGAGGTCCTAAAGGAGTTCCTAAATGAGTTCCTAAAGGAGTTCCTAAAGGAGGTCTTAAAGGAGGCCTTAAAGGAGTTCCTAAAGGAGGCCTTAAAGGAGGCCTTAAAGGAGTTCCTAAAGGAGGCCTTAAAGGAGGCCTTAAAGGATGCCCTAAAGGAGGTCCTAAAGGAGGTCTTAAAGGAGGTCCTAAAGGATGCCCTAAAGGAGGTCCTAAAGGAGGCCCTAAAGGAGTTCCTAAAGGAGTTCCTAAAGGAGGCCCTAAAGGAGGTCCTAAAGGAGGCCCTAAAGGAGTTCCTAAAGGAGTTCCTAAAGGAGGCCCTAAAGGAGGCCCTAAAGGAGGTCTTAAAGGAGGTCCTAAAGGAGGTCTTAAAGGAGGCCTTAAAGGAGTTCCTAAAGGAGGCCTTAAAGGAGGCCTTAAAGGAGTTCCTAAAGGAGGCCTTAAAGGAGGCCTTAAAGGAGTTCCTAAAGGAGGTCTTAAAGGAGGCCCTAAAGGAGGTCCTAAAAGAGGCCCTAAAGTAGTTCCTAAAGGAGGTCCTAAAGGAGGCCCTAAAGGAGTTCCTAAAGGAGTTCCTAAAGGAGGCCCTAAAGGAGGCCCTAAAGGAGTTCCTAAAGGAGGCCCTAAAGGAGGTCCTAAAGGAGGTCCTAAAGGAGGTCCTAAAGGAGGTCTTAAAGGAGGCCTTAAAGGAGGCTGTAAAGGAGGTCCTAAAAAAGTTCCTAAAGGAGGCCCTAAAGGAGGTCTTAAAGGAGGCCCTAAAGGAGGTCTTAAAGGAGGTCCTAAAGGAGGCCCTAAAGGAGGTCTTAAAGGAGTTCCTAAAGGAGGCCCTAAAGGAGGTCTTAAAGGAGGCCCTAAAGGAGGTCTTAAAGGAGGTCCTAAAGGAGGTCCTAAAGGAGGTCTTAAAGGAGGTCCTAAAGGAGGTCCTAAAGGAGGCCCTAAAGGAGGTCCTAAAGGAGTTCCTAAATGAGTTCCTAAAGGAGTTCCTAAAGGAGGCCCTAAAGGAGGCCCTAAAGGAGGCCTTAAAGGAGGTCCTAAAGGAGGCCCTAAAGGAGTTCCTAAAGGAGGCCCTAAAGGAGGCCCTAAAGGAGGTCCTAAAGGATGCCCTAAAGTAGGTCCTAAAGGAGTTCCTAAAGGAGTTCCTAAAGGAGGCCTTAAAGGAGGTCCTAAAGGAGGCCCTAAAGGAGGTCTTAAAGGAGGCCCTAAAGGATGCCCTAAAGGAGTTCCTAAAGGAGGCCTTAAAGGAGGTCCTAAAGGAGTTCCTAAAGGAGGCCCTAAAGGAGGTCTTAAAGGAGGCCCTAAAGGAGGTCTTAAAGGAGGTCTTAAAGGAGGTCTTAAAGGAGTTCCTAAAGGAGGCCCTAAAGGAGTTCCTAAAGGAGGTCTTAAAGGAGGTCCTAAAGGAGGTCTTAAAGGAGGCCCTAAAGGAGTTCCTAAAGGAGGCCCTAAAGGAGTTCCTAAAGGAGGCCCTAAAGGAGTTCCTAAAGGAGTTCCTAAAGGAGGCCCTAAAGGAGGCCCTAAAGGAGGTCCTAAAGGAGGCCCTAAAGGAGGTCCTAAAGGAGGCCCTAAAGGAGGCCTTAAAGGAGGTCCTAAAGGAGGTCTTAAAGGAGGTCCTAAAGGAGGTCTTAAAGGAGGCCCTAAAGGAGGCCTTAAAGAAGGTCCTAAAGGAGGCCCTAAAGGAGGCCTTAAAGGAGTTCCTAAAGGAGGCCTTAAAGGAGTTCCTAAAGGAGGTCCTAAAGGAGGTCTTAAAGGAGGTCTTAAAGGAGGCCCTAAAGGAGGCCTTAAAGAAGGTCCTAAAGGAGGTCCTAAAAGAGGCCCTAAAGTAGTTCCTAAAGGAGGCCCTAAAAGAGGCCTTAAAGGAGTTCCTAAAGGAGGCCTTAAAGGAGGCCTTAAAGGAGTTCCTAAAGAAGGTCCTAAAGGAGGCCCTAAAGGAGGCCCTAAAGTAGTTCCTAAAGGAGGTCCTAAAGTAGTTCCTAAAGGAGGCCCTAAAGGAGGCCTTAAAGGAGTTCCTAAAGGAGGCCTTAAAGGAGTTCCTAAAGGAGGTCCTAAAGTAGTTCCTAAAGGAGGCCCTAAAGGAGGCCTTAAAGGAGGCCTTAAAGGAGGCCCTAAAGGAGGTCCTAAAGGTGAAAAGCAGAGTTATGTTTCCTCAGTAAAAGGAGCAGATATTAAAGTCGGGGGCCCCGTGTGATCCGTCCTGCCCGGGGGCCCTCATGACTCCGGCGACGGCCCTGGTTTCCGTGGCGATGATTATAACCGCGTCCCCGCCGGGCGCTCTCTCCGCCGCGGGAATTTAACGAGTCCCTTCCAGATCTGAGGAGCGTTTGAAGGCGAGCGGCGCCCCCTGGTGGCGCGAGGAGAGGCTCGTTAGCGGCTCCTCAAAGGCCCGGAAACGCCCCGGTCCCACCCGCTGATGTCACGAGGGGGTGCGGCTCCTTCAGCATTCAAATTGCCTCCGCTGTTCCTCGGAGGACTTCAGGAGCACAGTCACTGTCCTCCCAAACGTTTCAGATTCAACTCCACCGAGGGGGGGTGTCGCCATCTCGTCTCCACGGCAACGCCAAACACGAGCTTCATACCAGTCACGTTCTTTCTAACCTCTTAACCCCCACCGGAACACTTAGCTCTTAGCTTTCAAATGAGGCATTAGCCCGTTGCTCTCCAGTGCAGACGTTTTTAGAATGGGGTAAAGCCTTAAATGCGCTCATTAAGAAGTTACGGCCCTAAAGTGTTTATTCCTCCCGTCTTTAGCCGCCTCCCACAAAGGAAATGACCATATTTGGATTTACAGCGCCATCTCGGTCACAGCCTCCGTTCCCTCACGACTGGTTTACTGCAAACCCTCTTCTGTCTGCACCGTCTGAGCCTGGAGGCTGTAGCGCCCCCTGCTGCTCACCTGTTTGGTAGCGCCCCCTGCTGCTCACCTGTTTGGTAGCGCCCCCTGCTGCTCACCTGTTTGATGGGGATGGCCCGTCCGCTGCCGATGCTGTCCGCTCGGTTCTCCAGGCCCTTCTTCTCCTTCTCCGCTTCACTGGCCTTTCGAGACTGGAACAAAGTCACAGAGGAAGAAGGTCTCACCGACTCTGGAGCCGTTTCAGTCTCATGGACGACTTGGATACGTTACATTCATTTAAATACCAGTAACTTTAACGATACCGATACCGAAACATGTGTCGTCTGGAATCAGAAAACACATTTACAACATCTGGTTCATCTGCAAGATGTCTGAAGACGTGTGAAAAATGGGAATCATGAGGGATAAAAATTTAGAGCAAAATAAGAAAAAAAATGTGTGGGGGGGGGGGGGAATTGGAGCATTAATAAGGAAATAAATTGGAAAAAATTGGGGGGGGGGGAATTAAAATTAGGGCAAAATAAGAAAAGATTTGGTAAAATATGAGGGGAAATATTAGTAATAAAAAATTACCAAAAATTAAGGGGAAACTGAAAAACTGGGGCAAAAATAATAATAAAAAATATTATAATAATTATACAAAAAAATTTGAAAATATTTGTAATAAAATATTTGCAAAAACGTTGGGGAAAAAATGTGAAAAGGAGAAATAATTGGGACAAAAGCAGGAAAATGTGTGTTGTCATTTATTTGAGCTGAAACCATCAAAACCTGGACTTTGGAAACTTTCCTTTATCCGGTTACGGTCGAGCCTGAACCACAGACAGGTGACGGTTTAGTCCGACAGATGGAGGAGTTTCTCACCGTGAACAGGTTGGAGCGCCGCTTGCTCTGCTTGCGTATGGGCGTGGGAGTATTGGAAGTATTTGAAGTATTCGTCTCGATACGCAGCTCCTTCTGGCTGGTGCTCGGCGTCGACGGCACAGACGAGGAGTAGTCGCTGACGCCGCCTCCGGCTCCAGAGCCGTTCGCCGTCTGCGGGAATCACAGACACGTAAATAAAAGACCCAAACAAAGGCCAACCAGGCATTAAAGGGGCATTAAAGGGACGTTAAAGGGACGTTAAAGGGACATTAAAGGGACGTTAAAGGGACATAGGGCCTCATTTCCTCATTATCCAGAGTGTTGTTGATTCTGGAGATATTTTTTTCTTAAATTCATGCAGTTCTTATATTTGAAGAGCTTAGTGGCGCTAGGCTAATGCTAGGCTAGTGCATGTCTATGGTATCAGTTAGCCTGCATTAAAAACAGTCTGACTCCACAGAGCACCTGAGGCAAATCACTTATAACACCAGAATAACCATATAAATGTGTCGATAGAATAATTTTAAATTAAAATAACTTATATTTGAGCAGCATTAGCTTCGTGGCTGCAAGCTAACGCAGCGGCGGAGTGATCTGCGAGAAAATAGTCCCTCGAAATGCGGTAATTCATGTGAGGTCAGTTATATTTCAAACATTATTCTATTAACACAGACATTTATATGGTTAGTCTGGCGTTATAAGTGATTTACCTCAGGTGCACTGTGGAGTGGGCGGGGCGGTGGTTACCTGGGTGAGGGGAGCAGTGGGCGGGGCGGTGGTTACCTGGGTGAGGAGTGCGGTGGGCGGGGCGGTGGTTACCTGGGTGAGGGGCGCGGTGGGCGGGACCGTGGTTACCTGGGTGAGGGGAGCAGTGGGCGTGGCGGTGGTTACCTGGGTGAGGAGTGCAGTGGGCTTGGCGGTGGTTACCTGGGTGAGGGGCGGTGGTTACCTGGGTGAGGGGCGCGGTGGGCGGGACTGTGGTTACCTGGGTGAGGGGCGCGGTGGGCGGGGCCGTGGTTACCTGGGTGAGGGGAGCAGTGGGCGGGGCGGTGGTTACCTGGGTGAGGGGAGCAGTGGGCGGGACCGTGGTTACCTGGGTGAGGGGCACGGTGGGCGGGGCCGTGGTTACCTGGGTGAGGGGAGCAGTGGGCGGGACCGTGGTTACCTGGGTGAGGGGAGCAGTGGGCGGGACCGTGGTTACCTGGGTGAGGGGCGCGGTGGGCGGGGCCGTGGACACGGGGCAGTGCGATGGCGAGTTGGGCAGGGATTTGCACGGCCCGATGGACAGCTGCTGCTTCTTCCTCAGAGACACGACTTTCTGAGCCACTGAAACCAGAACAGATTTCATCACTAAGATCCCGTTCCTCCGGACGCCGTAAACCTCCCGTTCTGAAGTCTGTCTTAACGGCGTCTCCTCGTTAACGCTCTTTAACGAGGCCAATCACGCGGCTGTTTACGAGCGTGCTCCGCTTTAACGCCACAGTGAACTCTCCACAAACACGTCGTCGTAAAAACGGCCGCCGCGAGCTGGAGAACGGCGGGAAAAACTGAAACACATTCTGTAGGTTTATGCTCCACACAGATGTTCTACCTGCTCTACCCGTTTATGCTCCACACAGATGTTCTGCCTGCTCTACCTGTTTATGCTCCACACAGATGTTCTACCTGCTCTACCGGTTTATGCTCCACACAGATGTTCTACCTGTTAATGCTCCACACAGATGTTCCGCTGCCGTCACAAAACCAAATCTGAGATGAGGCTAAAACATCAGGGCTGTCACGATGACTTCGAATGATCGTTCACTGAATAACAGATCAAAACGGCGGCCATTTTGAATACTGAAGTACGCAGTACTACGACATGTAACAATATCTCTACTCAGGATGAAAATGAAAGACGGACTGTAATTTCTGCTCATGAAGGTAACAGTAAAAACATGTGTATATAGTATATATATAGTATATAGTATATATATAGTATATATATAGTATATAGTATATGTATAAGCAGCTAATGTGGAGCTACAGCAGGATTTACTAAAGATCTGCTTCACTCTGAAGACTAATTAACACATCAAAGAGTCGGAGTCATTGTTTAAGCTGCTCAAGACGTTAGCATGCTACCGTTAGCAACTGTCTGTGGCTTCAACACGATAAACACATGTTTTGGGGGGGGGCGCTCCTTTTGAGCAGAATGTGAACTGCTCAAACAAACAAACTAATTCTGCAGCTGCACGAGGGAGAAGTCAAACACCAACAGAATCTGAGACATTTCACTCTAATTAAACACAAAGACGTACAACTCCTTTTTCAGCAAAATGTGTCAAAAGAAAACTTAAAGACTGAATCAGGACCAAAACACGAGTAAAGTGTAACTACGTTAGTAAATGATTAAGTAATGAAATAAGTGGAGAGAGGACTGGTCTCATCTAACCAGCCCGATGGTCGCCTTAATAATCCTCATTTCTTTACAGACAAAAACACAAAAACACACCTGGATTGAACTCACTGCGACACTGACACAAATTAACATGTCGATATTTTTGCTAAAAATCTGTACAAATGAAGCAACACTTACATTTCTTCCTCCTTATTTCCAAAGTTTATTTCAAATTTGTCACTATATTTTTTCTAATTTTTCCCAATGTACTTTTTTATTTTTTTAGATCCCCCCTCCCCCATTTTTTTTTTACTTTATCAATCAATCAATCAAGGTTTATTTATATAGCACTTTACAACAACACCAGGAGGACCAAAGTGCTTCACAGAAAGATTTAAACAATATAAAAACACAAAATGATTACAACCTAGACACAATTAAGTGTGCCCTAAGTATTAAAAGCAAATTTGAACAGATGAGTCTTTAATCTGGATTTAAACAGGGACAGGTCCGTGAGAACACGCAGACTGAGGGGCAGCTGTTCCACAGTTTAGGCGCTGCAACCCTAAAGGCACGATCGCCCCACTGTTTGTAGTGGGACCTGGGCACGTCCAGAACCATTTGCTTGGCAGACCGGAGAGCACTGCTGGGGCGATGTACGGTCAACAACTCAGTCAGATATAACGGAGCAAGACCATGACCATTTATATAAAAAAATTTACCCAATTTCCCCACATTATATTATCCATGTTTTAAACAAATGTTTCCCGATATGTTTGACATTGGTTTGTCCCATTTTCAAAGTGGATGCAGATCTTCCACACACAGTAACAGCAGTTTCCATATGATCTTGTAGATACACTTCCCTCCGTGGTTCTGATGGTCTTTATACTGACAGAGAAAACGACACAAACAGACCCTGATCTGCTTCAGCACGAGCCGGTCTTTGCCTCAGCCTCTGACACGTGGGCAGTATTTCACCTCGTTAGCCCAAGTGCCCGCGCTAACCTAATATTCTAACATCAATGACGTTAAATCAGTTTTACGGCAGTGGCGACGGAGGTGAGTGCGGGTTCTTACGCTCCGCTGAGTCTGACTCCTGAGCGGCCGGAGTGGAGACTCTCTCTCACGGTTTGTTTCTGAGCTTTGCTTTAGACACAAAGCACCTGAAGAGCTGCTTTACTGAAAGGCCCATTAGAGTCTCTCATTAGAAACCCATCTGTGTCTGCTGTTTCCCAACTGCATTCACCACCGACTCCCAATGTGTCTGAATGTCCACCCTCGTCACTAACCCTCGTCACTGACCTCCGTCACTGACCCCCGGCGCTAACCCCCGTCACTAACCCTCGTCACTGACCCTCGTCACTAACCCTCGTCACTGACCCTCGTCACTAACCCTCGTCACTGACCCTCGTCACTAACCCCCGTCACTAACCCCCGTAGCTAACCCTCGGCGCTAACCCCCGTCGCTAACCCTCGTCACTGACCCCCGGCGCTAACCCTCGACGCTAACCCCCGTCACTAACCTCCGTCACTAACCCTCGTCACTAACCCCCGTCACTAACCCCCGTCACTAACCCCCGTAGCTAACCCTCGGCGCTAACCCCCGTCGCTAACCCTCGTCACTGACCCCCGGCGCTAACCCTCGACGCTAACCCCCGTCACTAACCCCCGTCACTAACCCCCGTCACTAACCCCCGTAGCTAACCCTCGGCGCTAACCCCCGTCGCTAACCCTCGTCACTGACCCCCGGCGCTAACCCTCGACGCTAACCCCCGTCACTAACCCCCGTCACTAACCCCCGTCACTAACCCCCGTAGCTAACCCTCGGCGCTAACCCCCGTCGCTAACCCTCGTCACTGACCCCCGGCGCTAACCCCCGTCACTAACCTCCGTCACTAACCCTCGTCACTAACCCTCGTCACTGACCCTCGTCACTAACCCCCGTCACTAACCCCCGTCACTAACCCCCGTAGCTAACCCCCGGCGCTAACCCCCGGCGCTAACCCCCGTCACTAACCTCCGTAGCTAACCCCCGGCGCTAACCCCCGTCACTAACCTCCGTCACTAACCCCCGTCACTAACCTCCGTCACTAACCCTCGTCACTGACCCTCGTCACTAACCCCCGTCACTAACCCCCGGCGCTAACCCTCGTCACTAACCCTCGTCACTAACCCCCGTAGCTAACCCTCGTCGCTAACCCTCGTCACTAACCCTCGTCACTGACCCTCGTCGCTAACCCTCGTCACTGACCCTCGTCACTAACCCCCGTCACTAACCCCCGTAGCTAACCCTCGTCGCTAACCCCCGGCGCTAACCCCCGACGCTAACCCCCGGCGCTAACCCCCGGCGCTAACCCCCGACGCTAACCCCCGACGCTAACCCCCGACCCTAACCCTCGTCGCTAACCCTCGCCGCTAACTCCCGTCGCTAACCCCCGGCGCTAAACCCCGACACTAACCCTCGTCCTCTCCTCTCTTCTCCTCCTCTCCCTCTCCTCCTCCTCTCTCTCTCCTCTCCTCCTCTCACCTCCTCCTCTCTCCTCTCTCACCTCCTCTCTTGAAAGCTCCGGCTCTCTCCTCCTCACCTCCTCCTCCTCTCTCTCACCTCCTCCTCTCTCTCTCCTCTCTCTCCTCCTCCTCCTCTCTCTCCTCACCTCCTCTCCTGTCTCCTCTCTCCTTCTCCTCCCTCTCCTCTCCTCCTCTCCTCCTCTCCTCCTCTCCTCCTCTCTCACCTACTCCTGTCTCCTCTGCGTCCTCGGTAAATTAATTAGCGTGTCGTCTCGGTCTCTGGCTCTAATTGAAAGCTCCGGCTCGTGGGTGAAACGAGGCCGAATAATTACACTCATTAAAATCATCTTTAACTCCACGTTTTACACCGAGCTTCGTTTAACGCCTCCTCCTCGACGCCTCCTCCTCGACGCCGCAGAGCCTCGGACAAAGAGGAGGACAGAGGGTCAGCGGGAGGCGGAGGACAACGCGCTTTGGTCACATGACCTCCTCTCAAGTCTCAGGTTACACTTTTATCTTTTTCTATTTATTTTGTCATTTCCAAACTGATTTTCTCCTTTTCTCTCTTGATTTTTAAATAAAAAAAACGCAATTTAAGATTATTTTTTTCACCCTAAAGTCCCCCACATTAACCTGAACCCATTTTCTCCAGTTTGGCTTTACCCAAATCTAAAAGCTTAAAAAACAGAGGATGAAATGCAACAAAAAAGTGCTGGGTTAAAGTCGATTTTTCTGCAAGAGAACATTACCAAACACAATAATATACTTTTTAACCTTTTGGATTAGAAAGATAAAACAGAAATAAAATGTTCATCAGCATAAATGTAAATCTTTGTGATTTGTATTTTAATCAATAACTACGGCAACAATAATGTGACGTTTACAATATCGGGTCCAATGACCAGGAATGTGGGAAAAACGGGAGAAATTGTGGCAAGAAAGAAGAACACAATGTGAAAAATGTCGGGCAAAAAAAGCGGAAAATGTGATAAAAATGGGGGAAATATTAGTAATAAAAAATGTGTAAAAATCAAGGGGGGAAAAATAGGAATAAGAGAAAAATGTGGGAAAATTACAAAAAATGTGGGGAAATAAAAATAAAAAAAAGGGGAAATGGGGGAAATACGGAAAACTCTAGTAATAGAAAATGAGCAAAAGGGGAAAAATGGGGCAAAAAAAATAAATTGAAAAACAGGAATTATTTTTTTGGGGAAAGAATAATTTATTTGAGCTGAAACACCCGAGTCACTTCCTTAAATCCCGTCCAGTTTAAATCCAGTTTTATCCCGTTTTATTCCAAGGCGCGGCGTCCTGTAAACCCTAATAAGGCCATTAGCATTCCCCTCGTTAGCGCCGTTAGCTCGTCAGGTCGGACACTGCGGTAATTAGTCGTTTAATTTGACCTCAATTAAACCCAGAGGACTCGTCCGATTGGATTAAAACCTCAGATTGTTTCTTAAAAATTAAACATATTCCAAATTAGGGATAAATCAAAGATGGAATTAAATCAGCGGCTGCGACTGGACCGGGTTCGACGGAAAAGGAGGAAACGGAGGAGAAATGAGAGGGAAATGCAGTGATTTAAACAGCAGGACCTCACTGCCCCCTGGTGGACACTGCAGGGACGACAGGCCTCAGGTTTATACTCGAGGCCTGGGATGTTTTAGGGATTTGTTTTAGTTTTAAATCCAGATCCAGACATCAAGGCATTTACCCCGCCTGAACAGAGGACGTTTTCTCCAGTCTGGCTTTACCCAAATCTAACAGCGTCTGGAAACAAGCGTCAGAATAACAAGGGAGAAAACGCAACAACAAAAAAATACAACAACAAGACAAAAGAGTGAGAAAAACCAGGCGACAAAAAAGTTACAATCAGTTTTCTAGGCCTTAGCTTTCAAATGAGACATCACACTGTTGCTCTCCAGGCGAGGAGCGTTTAGATTTGGGTAAAGCTGAACCACTACTGTTTAGCTTTTGAGATGCAGTGAAAAAAAGAGCATTTTTATGAATCAAAATCACTTTCCCACAGAGAAAAAACACACGACACAAACCGACTGGGGCGATGATGTCGCCGCTCAGGAAAACCAGCTCCTTTTCAGTTTAGTTTTGTCTTTTTTTTCTTTATTCACTTACAATTTTGGGGGGATTTTGTCCAATTTACAATATAATTTTTCATATATTTTTTTCTCCTGCTTTTATAGAAATGTTATCCCTGTTTTATCCCTGGTTTGGCTCCTCTTTAGCCCTGGTTTAGCCCCTCTTTAGCCCCTCTTTAGCTCCTCTTTAGCCCCTCTTTAGCTCCTCTTTAGCCCCTCTTTATCCCTCTTAGCTCCTCTTTAGCCCTCTTTAGCCCTCTTTAGCCCCTCTTTAGCCCTGGTTTAGCCCCTCTTTAGCCCTCTTAGCTCCTCTTTAGCTCCTCTTTAGCCCTGTTTAGCCCCTCTTTAGCCCTCTTAGCTCCTCTTTAGCTCCTCTTTAGCCCTCTTTAGCCCTCTTTAGCCCCTCTTTAGCCCTCTTAGCTCCTCTTAGCTCCTCTTTAGCTCCTCTTTAGCCCTCTTTAGCCCCTCTTTAGCTCCTCTTTAGCTCTTCTTTAGCCCTCTTTAGCTCCTCTTTAGCCCTCTTTAGCCCCTCTTAGCTCCTCTTTAGCTCCTCTTTAGCCCTCTTTAGCCCCTCTTTAGCTCCTCTTTAGCTCTTCTTTAGCTCCTCTTTAGCCCCTCTTTAGCTCCTCTTTAGCTCTTCTTTAGCTCCTCTTTAGCCCTCTTTAGCCCCGGTCCTGGCGCAGTGCGGCCCCGGTGAGTCCGGCTCGTCGTTAAAAGCTCGTCAGTGGAGGCGATAATGTCCCGTTGCCGTGACGATCTGAATGTCTTTCTCATTAACTTCATTAGATCAGTAAAGACTAAAGTCACCTTCCCCCAGGACGGCTCATAATCTAAAGAAATCACACCGGGAAACTTTACGGAAATATACGGAAACATTCAGCAAAGCCACAGACTCGAGACGAGATGAGGAAAACATTTACACGTAGAGATATTCATTTAAAGCTTCTGCTGTAGAGGCAAAACGGTTTTCTACTTCCTGGTATTTTCACTTTAGACGTATGGGTTTGTTTGGTTGAAATATTAATATTTATTATTTTATAAGTGAAATAAATCTGTTTATTTGGGTTCAAAGCTTAATAAATCTGTCAGGAATTAGATATTGTGGGGAAAAAAGCCTTCCAAATGTCCTTCCTCCTTTACTTCCTTCCTTCCTTCCTCCTTAACTTCCTTCCTTCCTCCTTAACTTCCTTCCTCCTTTACTTCCTTCCTTCCTCCTTAACTTCCTTCCTCCTTTACTTCCTTCCTTCCTTCCTCCTTAACTTCCTTCCTTCCTCCTTAACTTCCTTCCTCCTTTACTTCCTTCCTTCCTCCTTAACTTCCTTCCTCCTGTACTGTGGAGTCTTATGTTGCAGATGTTGTTAAAGTTGAGTCCCTGTGTATATTCTGTGTACGTCTCCCACAAAGGAAATGACCATATTTGGATGCCAGCCTGTCGTGCTACACGTGTATACCGAACAGTGTGAGTGACTAAGCGCGGGGTCCTCACCGTCCTGAAAGACGCGCTCCACGTTCAGCCCGTAGGTGGCGCAGGTCTCGTAGTAGGTGCAGCGCTTCAGTTCGTTGGACAGTTTCCGGGCGCGGCCGTCGTCGATGACCCGCGGGTTCACCGAGCTGATGGCGTCTGCGAGGAAACACGTCATTACACAAAGCACGCATTCTGTCGTTATTTTGAGTTTTTTAAATGTCGTCCATTCAAAAACACTCTTTAAACAAAACGGGGAGAAACGTCCAGATGTTTCCCCTGATCCTCATCTGGATGCACAAACCTGCCACACTGGTCACACTCCTCGTCCCGAATATCGTCATGTGACCTCAGCTCATCTGAACCCCCGACTTTAGAAACCCCGTCCAATAAAGACCTGTTTGTTTCCACACAGGCAATGGACCAATGGCACCATCTAGTGTTCAGCCTGAGAACTACAGCCTGAAGTCATTGTATTATGCTGCGTTTACACATAAGCACGATGCGTTACGAATGCCACAAATGCACATTCGTGGCCAAGGATCACGAATGTGAGTGAAATTTGATGATTTGGGGCAGAGGTCTCACGCGCCGCCACTAACTGTTGCGACCTGTTACTACGCGTTACGATTAATGGCACGAATTATTACGCACGGTCACGAATATGCGTCCCGCGCTGCTGCGTGGTGCTGCGCGCTGCTGCGTGGTGTTGCGCGCTGCCACGGGCTGTTACGGGACACTAGGAATATTCGCGTTCTGTCCGAAATCTGTCAAGAATTGGGCGAATGTGGAGTGATCTTCTTCCACCGGGTTGGAGGCGGAGCAGAGGCCGTGCTCTCCCCTGAGTCATTGGGCTCGTCTGGCTCCAACTCCCGAACATCAGGTACGAAAGGTCGGAGCACCCCGCGGAGCGGCAGCGGCAGGTGCTGTCCGTGGATTGGAGCGCGGATTGGCCGACTTTGTGACACTTTTCCTTGGCATAGCTACTGCAGGTACGAACATTTACTTTGGGCGTAGTGTGTGTTTGTCAATTTTGAGCCCGAAAACAGTGATTCTGCTCCACGAATGCTCTACGAATGCTCCACGAATGCTCTACGAATGCGCTCACGCTGAATTACGAAGCGCCACTACTCCTCACGAAAGGACACGCTCCGTTGCGAACTCCACGAACAGAGGGCGATTCGTGACATTCGTGGAAGATTTTTTGACAGACAAAAACTTTCTCCACGAACGTCACGAATGTCACGAACTGATGCGTTCTATTAAGAATCCCATTGAGATGCGTTAAGTCACGTCACGAACGTCACGAATGACGGAAAAATGACATTCGTAACGCATCGTGCTTATGTGTAAACGCAGCTTTACAGAGCTGAGGTATATCCCGTCTACGAGGTCAAATCTAAAGCTCTAGTGGGAAATGAGGATCTACATTATCCAGTTTATCTCCAACCTCAAGACAAGTGGAGAAAGAAGGGGGGAAAAGTGGAAAACTTTTTTTTTTAAACAGAAATTATTATTATAATTTGTTTTAATTTTTTTTTTTATGTGGGGGGAAAAAAATACAAAAACAATAAATAAATAAATAAAAATGGGGAAATGCATGGGGCAAATGAGGTAAAAAGTTAAAATATATATATATAAAATAAAAAAAAGGAAAAAAGTGGGCAAAAATTATAAGAAATTGGGGGTATGGGCAAGAAGATAAAAAATAAATAGAAAAAATTGGGAAAACAAGTGGAAAAATTTGGGGGGGGAAAGGGAGAAAAAAAATACAGTTTTGGGGAAATTGGGCAAAATAAAATGTAGAAAAATGTTGGGGGAAAATCTGAAACATTTTGGGATTTTTAAGGAAAATTTTGTGGAAAATAAGAAAAACCTGGAAAATGTTTTTTCTGCTTTTTTGTTGTAAAAGGAAATTTCTTTGGTTGTTTCACCTCAAACAAATGAAACAAATGCTAAATAAATGAAATGGAAGGAAAAGGAATACATGAACATGATTAATCTGTTTGATGGTTCTATGTGACAAATATTTTAGCATAGGTACGGAAAACCTAATATCGTTATAGCATCGGTATCGTAAAAAATATTGAACGGTCCCCAAACCTAGTTACAGATACGCGATAAATGAAGCTCATCTTTTAACATTTTGGCAGTTTAATAATAATCCAGTGATAAAATCTGGGTCGTTTTCAGCCTTTTATAAATGACCGCAGTGGCACAATATGACCAGTAGGGGTCAGCAGCGGCTTAGAAACTGCTGTAAGATCAAACTCTTAAATAAACGGCACTAATTTAGCCTCTTCTCTGATGATAAAGTCCCTCAGTCGTTTATTTCTGCACAGACGAGTATTCGACAGGACTGAGTATATCTGTGTATTTGCCGAGTCGTTCCTACCTTGCGTTCCCACGAGCACCAGCGGCAGGTCGGCCGTGTTCCTGAAACTGGCCAAACGGGTGAAATAATGATAAACCGTCTGGAAGCTGATCTCGTCCTCCAGGGAGAAGACGAAGACGACGGCGTCCACCCACAGAGCGAACTGCAACAGACCAAAGCCATTTTACAGAAAACCCAGAAACAGACCTCAGATCAGAGCGCAGTACACGCCTGAGCCTCCGGGGGGCCTCTGACCTTTCCTCCCACACACGTCTACATCTAAACTCTGCACAAAGAGACAATAAACTAATGACACTCAAACCATCTTTGCAAAAATGTGCTTTCAAACATCGGCTTCACACTGGTTTGTCGCTCTAATTTATTCAAAAATGTTCCCCCTAGTTTTGTACACAATCATTAACATGCACCGTCCCAAATAAACCAATAAATAAATGAAAACAATCTTTTCAATTTTTTTCTCTTTTTTATTCCCATTTTCTCCTGTTTTCCCTCCTTTTTTACTTATTTTTTCCCCATTTTGTAAAATGTTTTTCCACTATTTCTTTATTTCTTCCTTATTTTATTCCCATTATTTCCCTTTTTTATTTAAATTTTCCCCTTTTTTATTCAAATTTTCCCCTATTTTATTCGAAATTTTCCCTATTTTATTCAAATTTTCCCATTTTTTATTCAAATGTTCCCCCATTTTATTCAAATTTTCCCCCATTTTATTCAAATTTTCCCCCATTTTATTAAAATTTTTCCCTATTTTATTCAAATGTTCCCCCATTTTATTCAAATTTTCCCATTTTTTATTCAAATGTTCCCCCATTTTATTCAAATTTTTCCCTATTTTATTCAAATGTTCCCCCATTTTATTCAAATTTCCCCCCATTTTATTCAAATTACCCCCCATTTTATTCGAAATTTTCCCTATTTTATTCAAATTTTCCCATTTTTTATTCAAATTTTCCCATTTTTTATTCAAATGTTCCCCCATTTTATTCAAATGTTCCCCCATTTTATTCAAATGTTCCCGATTTTATTCAAATTTTCCCCCATTTTATTCAAATTTTCCCCCCATTTTATTCAAATTTTTCCCTATTTTATTCAAATGTTCCCCCATTTTATTCAAATTTTCCCATTTTTTATTCAAATGTTCCCCCATTTTATTCAAATTTTTCCCTATTTTATTCAAATGTTCCCCCATTTTATTCAAATGTTCCCCCATTTTATTCAAATTTTCCCCCATTTTATTCAAATTTCCCCCCATTTTATTCAAATTTTTCCCTATTTTATTCAAATTTTTTCCACATTTCTGAACATTGTATAAACTCGTGACTGCAAAC
Source organism: Proterorhinus semilunaris (assembly GCA_021464625.1). NCBI lineage: Eukaryota > Metazoa > Chordata > Actinopteri > Gobiiformes > Gobiidae > Proterorhinus > Proterorhinus semilunaris. The sequence continues at coordinate 931,682 of CM038365.1, read as the reverse complement.
ACTGGTTTGTCGCTCTAATTTATTCAAATGTTTTCACCCTAGTTTTGTACACAATCTTTTCCACTTTTCTCCCCATTTCTTTGTTATTTCCCACCTATTTTTTTTCTCCAATTTTCCCTACTGTTTCACAATTTTGTTTTATAATTTTTCCATTGTTTTCCCCAAATTTGTCCCAATTCTTCCCTCAGTTTTCCCCCTTTTTCACTTATTTTTTCCCTATTGTTTTAATAGTTTTTTCACTACGACTTCATTATTTTATTCCCATTTTTTCCACATTTCTGAACATTGTATAACGTCGTGACTCGTGACGTTGCCAGATCTTCTAAAGTCTTTTGTACCTGATCCATGGCAGTACCCACCTGTGCCTCCGGGGGGCCTCCTTCGTCCCGGATCAGCAGCAGATGACTCTGTCCGTCCACAACGATCTCCTTCTTAAACCTGCCGCCTTCAGAGACATCACAGAACATCAGAGACACATTCAGCTCCAGAAGCTTCTACAGACTAACTACTCCTTTAGAGGAGGTTCTGTGATGGATGAGGAGGACGTTCTGTGATGGATGAGGAGGAGGTTCTGTGATGGATGAGGAGGAGCCGCTGACGAGGATCGGATAAAAACACTAAAAAGTTTCCCTAAATTTGAGGACGTGAGGACATGAAGCGAAATGACTGAGGAAAGAAACTAAAGAAGGTGAAGAGACGGAAACAAAGCTCTGAGGTCAGAGTCTACAGGTGAGTGTGAAACAAAGCTCTGAGGTCAGAGTCTACAGGTGAGTGTGAAACAAAGCTCTGAGGTCAGAGTCTACAGGTGAGTGTGAAACAAAGCTCTCAGGTCAGAGTCTACAGGTGAGTGTGAAACAAAGCTCTGAGGTCAGAGTCTACAGGTGAGTGTGGGACAAAGCTCTGAGGTCAGAGTCTACAGGTGAGTGTGAAACAAAGCTCTGAGGTCAGAGTCTACAGGTGAGTGTGAAACAAAGCTCTGAGGTCAGAGTCTACAGGTGAGTGTGGGACAAAGCTCTGAGGTCGGAGTCTACAGGTGAGTGTGAAACAAAGCTGAGGTCAGAGTCTACAGGTGAGTGTGAAACAAAGCTCTGAGGTCAGAGTCTACAGGTGAGTGTGGGACAAAGCTCTGAGGTCGGAGTCTACAGGTGAGTGTGAGACAAAGCTGAGGTCAGAGTCTACAGGTGAGTGTGAAACAAAGCTCTGAGGTCAGAGTCTACAGGTGAGTGTGAAACAAAGCTCTGAGGTCAGAGTCTAGAGGTGAGTGTGGAACAAAGCTCTGAGGTCAGAGTCTACAGGTGAGTGCGAAACAAAGCTCTGAGGTCAGAGTCTACAGGTGAGTGTGAAACAAAGCTCTGAGGTCAGAGTCTACAGGTGAGTGTGAAACAAAGCTCTGAGGTCAGAGTCTACAGGTGAGTGTGAGACAAAGCTCTGAGGTCAGAGTCTACAGGTGAGTGTGAAACAAAGCTCTGAGGTCAGAGTCTACAGGTGAGTGTGGGACAAAGCTCTGAGGTCAGAGTCTACAGGTGAGTGTGGAACAAAGCTCTGAGGTCAGAGTCTACAGGTGAGTGTGGGACAAAGCTCTGAGGTCAGAGTCTACAGGTGAGTGTGAGAAAGCTGAGGTCAGAGTCTACAGGTGAGTGTGAGACAAAGCTGAGGTCAGAGTCTACAGGTGAGTGTGAGAACAAAGCTGAGGTCAGAGTCTACAGGTGAGTGTGAGAACAAAGCTGAGGTCAGAGTCTACAGGTGAGTGTGAGAACAAAGCTGAGGTCAGAGTCTACAGGTGAGTGTGAGAACAAAGCTGAGGTCAGAGTCTACAGGCGAGTGTGAAACAAAGCTGAGGTCAGAGTCTACAGGCGAGTGTGAAACAAAGCTGAGGTCAGAGTCTACAGGTGAGTGTGAGAACAAAGCTGAGGTCAGAGTCTACAGGTGAGTGTGAGACAAAGCTGAGGTCAGAGTCTACAGGTGAGTGTGAGACAAAGCTGAGGTCAGAGTCTACAGGTGAGTGTGGGACAAAGCTCTGAGGTCAGAGTCTACAGGTGAGTGTGAAACAAAGCTCTGAGGTCAGAGTCTACAGGTGAGTGTGAAACAAAGCTCTGAGGTCAGAGTCTACAGGTGAGTGTGAGAAAGCTCTGAGGTCAGAGTCTACAGGTGAGTGTGAGACAAAGCTCTGAGGTCAGAGTCTACAGGTGAGTGTGAAACAAAGCTCTGAGGTCAGAGTCTACAGGTGAGTGTGAGAAAGCTCTGAGGTCAGAGTCTACAGGTGAGTGTGAGACAAAGCTCTGAGGTCAGAGTCTACAGGTGAGTGTGGGACAAAGCTCTGAGGTCAGAGTCTACAGGTGAGTGTGAAACAAAGCTCTGAGGTCAGAGTCTACAGGTGAGTGTGAAACAAAGCTGAGGTCAGAGTCTACAGGTGAGTGTGGGACAAAGCTCTGAGGTCAGAGTCTACAGGTGAGTGTGAAACAAAGCTCTGAGGTCAGAGTCTACAGGTGAGTGTGAAACAAAGCTCTGAGGTCAGAGTCTACAGGTGAGTGTGAAACAAAGCTGAGGTCAGAGTCTACAGGTGAGTGTGGGACAAAGCTCTGAGGTCAGAGTCTACAGGTGAGTGTGAAACAAAGCTCTGAGGTCAGAGTCTACAGGTGAGTGTGAGACAAAGCTCTGAGGTCAGAGTCTACAGGTGAGTGTGAAACAAAGCTCTGAGGTCAGAGTCTACAGGTGAGTGTGAAACAAAGCTCTGAGGTCAGAGTCTACAGGTGAGTGTGAGACAAAGCTCTGAGGTCAGAGTCTACAGGTGAGTGTGAAACAAAGCTCTGAGGTCAGAGTCTACAGGTGAGTGTGGGACAAAGCTCTGAGGTCAGAGTCTACAGGTGAGTGTGGGACAAAGCTCTGAGGTCAGAGTCTACAGGTGAGTGTGAGACAAAGCTCTGAGGTCAGAGTCTACAGGTGAGTGTGGGACAAAGCTCTGAGGTCAGAGTCTACAGGTGAGTGTGAGAACAAAGCTCTGAGGTCAGAGTCTACAGGTGAGTGTGAAACAAAGCTCTGAGGTCAGAGTCTACAGGTGAGTGTGAGACAAAGCTGAGGTCAGAGTCTACAGGTGAGTGTGAGACAAAGCTGAGGTCAGAGTCTACAGGTGAGTGTGAGACAAAGCTGAGGTCAGAGTCTACAGGTGAGTGTGAAACAAAGCTCTGAGGTCAGAGTCTACAGGTGAGTGTGGGACAAAGCTCTGAGGTCAGAGTCTACAGGTGAGTGTGAGAACAAAGCTCTGAGGTCAGAGTCTACAGGTGAGTGTGGGACAAAGCTCTGAGGTCAGAGTCTACAGGTGAGTGTGGGACAAAGCTCTGAGGTCAGAGTCTACAGGTGAGTGTGTGCAGCCCTGTGGAGTTCAGGTGAATGTTTTAGAAGAAGCTTTACCTGCATCAACGTCAGCTTTAGAGAGCGGCAGGAACAGGAAACACAAACGGCACAAACAGGAAGCAGAGTTAGAGCATGCACCACAGCAGCAGAGTCATAGCAGTGTCAGGCTCAAAGGCACAAGGTCTCACACTCCCCGTGAGCACATTCCATCCAGATCCAAACCCAGAAGGCTCCGGGTTTTCTGTGGCTTCCTCTAAACCACATGTATTTATACTTTGACTGTGGGAGAGAAACACTGGCCTTGGATCAGGTCATTTAGCCCCGACGAGGAAACGAAAACATAAACCACTTTCACTCTTGGACTGGTCATTGATGACCAGTGTGGAACCAAACATATTACCCTTTAAGTGTTTGGACTGGTCATTGATGACCAGTGTGGAACCAAACAGATTACCCTTTAAGTGTTTGGACTGGTCATTGATGACCAGTGTGGAACCAAACAGATTACCCTTTAAGTGTTTGGACTGGTCATTGATGACCAGTGTGGAACCAAACAGATTACCCTTTAAGTGTTTGGACTTCTCTGTCTTATTTACCTTTATGGGCTTTATAAAGACCATTTACCTCTGACCCCCACATCTAAAGGTTTTTCAACCAGAGCTTAAAGCCTCGTCTTCACAATGTAGTCACGTTCACAGCACGGCTTTTGTGCATGTTTTTGTTCAAATGAAAACGAGTGACAAAAATGTGACAAAAATACGACAAAAATGTATTTTTAGATCCGTTTTGTGGGTCTTAGCTTTCAAATGAGGCGTTACTAAAGGCCGTTGCTCTCCAGTCGAGAAGCTTTTAGATTTGGGTAAAACTGGAGACAATATGCTCGGTTCGGGAGGGGGTTACGAGGCTTGTTTTGAATCTGATTTGGTGTTTTTTGATTAATTCTGCAGAAAAACGTATTATTATATTATATTATTATATTATTATATTATTATATTATTATATTATTATATTGTATTATTATATTATTATATTATTATATTATTATATTATTATATTATTATATTGCAGTTGGTTCAACATCGTGACTCTGAGCTCCAGGGCCGGTTCTTCACTTTAGTCGAGGGTAAAAAGCGTTTTCTGTGTCGCCTCTTCATGAATATTAGATGCTCCATATTTCTGCAGCTCGGTCTGAATTAATCATGTGATGGAAGTGGGTCTGAGGCCGAGCTTAGACCTAGTTTTAATCCTGGAGGAAACGCTGTCGTAACGGAACTGTATTCAGAATAAACCCTGAAATCAAAAACAAACGTTTTAGCTTCGATATTTCTGTTGGACACATTTTCTGTTCGTCAAGACTGAGATCCAAACTCAGCCAAAAACAAACAACGAAGACTTCAGTGATGTTGCGGTATATCGTAGCTCGACTAATATCGCGATACGGTATTTTCTTGCGATATATCGTAGCTCGACTAATATCGCGATACGGTATTTCCTTGCGATATATCGTAGCTCGACTAATATCGCGATACGATATTTTCTTGCGCTATATCGCAGCTCGACTAATATCGCGATACGGTATTTTCTTGCGATATATCGTAGCTCGACTAATATCGCGATACGGTATTTTCTTGCGATATATCGTAGCTCGACTAATATCGCGATACGATATTTTCTTGCGATGTACTGAGCAGTGTTTCGAGAGCGTTACCTTCGGGAGACTCCTCCTGGACGTACGTGCCCGTCAGATACCTGTGCACCAGTGCCGATTTACCGCTCGCCAGGTTTCCCACGATGCCCTGGGACAGACACAGGAACAACTACATTACCCACAATGCAACGAGCCGAGGGTTCAGATCTTAATAATAATTGTTTCCAGGATTTCTGCATCTATGTGAGACTCACCACTTTGAGCTCAGGCACGGTCCGGCTCAGGGTCCACTCCTGACTGTTCACAAACGCATCTGCAACGACAGGAACAGGAAGTCATGAGAAACACGAGCTTTACCTGAACGCGTCTCAGCGCCATCACGGACCTGAACTTAAAACATCAAAGCAAAAACATCTGCAGCTTCTGACCATCTGAGAAACACGGCTCAGATCAGAGGAATAGTGTCAAAACCAAACTCAGAGCAGGTTAGAATCTGGAACACTGAAATACCACCACATTAGTCCAGTGCTCCGGTCTCTGCACTTTAAAACAGCTCTGCTTGTTACAAGTCCATCTCTGACACGTTAGAGCCGTAGGAACCATCTCAGGGAGGGGACTCCTGGTGGTTCCAGAGTCAGGACTAAACACGCTGAGGCTAAAGCTAAACTCTGGAGCAGACTTCATGAGGATGTGAGACCGGACTCAGAACAGTTCTTTTTACTCGTGATTATTGATTGATTGGATTTATTTGAGTAGTTCTTTACATTATTTACATTAACATTGTTACTGTGCAGAAGAATAAGTAAAACACTCAAAGGAGTCGGAGGAAACCAGAAAGCTTCTTCAACATTCATTCACATTCTGGATACAATATGAAAGTATTTTATCTGCACTCCTCTCACGGTCATCGATTCATTTTTATGATGTTTTATTGATCGCATCCGTTTTCTCCCACACGCCCCTGAGGAGGTAAATATGTAAATGAGGATTCACAACAGGACTTCCTTCTCCTCGTCCTCAGATCTTCAGCCTCTGCACATTCGTTCATCAGCAGCTTTGGAAAACTGTCCCTGTGACGTCACTGTGACGCTCCATGGAGGACGAACGCTGAGAGCAGCAGCTCGGCCGCTACGACCGACGGAGCTAAACCTGGACCCGCGGCAGATTATAGTGAAAGGGCCTTTAGACTGACTGAAGCAAGGGTCTATTGTACATGTTTTAGTGGCAGGGGGAACCCAAGCAAACACGAGCAGAAACAGAAGCTCTTTGTGTCTCCGCTGAGCGACAGGAAGTTAGTGCAGCTGCCTCCTGTTTTCCCCCAACGCCTCCAAACACATTTATCTCCATGAGCTCATGTGTCAGATGTTTCCTCAAAGAACCTCTGAAATCAGACCAACACTTCATGAAACGGGACTGGAAACCTGGGAACTGTTGGGACCACATGCACTTCATCTCCAATGTCCAGAAACGTGGAGAAAAGGGGGAAGTCTGGAGAGACTATGGAGAGACTATGGAGAGACTATGGAGAGACTATGGAGAGAATATAGAGACTATGGAGAGACTATGGAGACTATGGAGAGACTATAGAGAGACTATGGAGAGACTATGGAGAGACTATAGAGAGAATATAGAGACTATGGAGAGACTATGGAGACTATGGAGAGACTATGGAGAGAATATAGAGACTATGGAGAGACTATGGAGAGACTATGGAGAGACTATGGAGAGAATATAGAGACTATGGAGAGACTATGGAGACTATGGAGAGACTATAGAGAGACTATGGAGAGACTATGGAGAGACTATAGAGAGACTATGGAGAGACTATGGAGAGACTATGGAGAGACTATGGAGAGACTATGGAGAGAATATGGAGAGAATATGGAGAGACTATAGAGAGACTATAGAGAGACTATGGAGAGACTATGGAGAGACTATGGAGAGACTATAGAGAGACTATAGAGAGACTATGGAGAGACTATGGAGAGACTATGGAGAGACTATGGAGAGACTATGGAGAGAATATGGAGAGAATATGGAGAGACTATAGAGAGACTATGGAGAGACTATGGAGAGACTATGGAGAGACTATGGGGAGACTATGGAGAGACTATGGAGAGACTATGGAGAGACTATGGAGAGACTATGGAGAGACTATGGAGAGACTATGGAGAGAATGAGAGGAATCTGAAGAACCTCCTCCCTCCCCACATCTGAACTCCAGTTTAAGCAGAAGTTCCAACACGTTCAGCTTCAACATCAGCTCGTTCCTTTTCTCTTTGGGGAGTTTTGAGAAGGACAGACGACCGTTGGACAGATTTGCATAAAGCGTTTCCTTAAAACCGTATTCAAATTCCTCTGGAGGACTCGTCTCGCTTTGATGACGTGTTTGTGTTTCATCATCAGACTGAAGGAACGTCAGACGAGGAGACGTGTGACCTAAATATGAGCTTTATCCCAGACCCCCCCCTCTGCATGGCACCACACTGACCCCGCCCCCTCGCCCCCCTGACCCCGCCCCCTGCCTCGGGCGCAGTATGGCGTAAATGACCGCGGCTGTAATCGCACGTAGAGTCTGCAGTGACCCCGGGGGCCGCGACCTCTGACCCGGACACGTGCGCGGCCCCCGGGGGGAGTGCACGTCAAACAGGGGAAAGAGAATTAGAAAAAATCAGGAACATGTTTATAAAAAGTGCGTTTGTGTGAGTCCCGAGGCTTCAGGCAGTGTGGGAACAATGAGCCTGATCAGCTTCACGCGGAGACTCTTGGGAGCAGAGACGTCCTGCTGCTCAAGTCCTTATGTCACAAATCCTGCAGCTAAATCCGGCGCCTTCACCGGCGTCAGGGTCACGGCGGCGGCCATTTCTATTCATGTCCCGGGACAGTTCAGCGGGATCAGAGATGTTCCAGAACCACGCCAAGTATCGAGCGCCAAAGAAGATCTGCAGCTCTACATCCAGATAAACTACAGCGTCAGGAAATGGGGAAACATTTAAAGGAAAAGGGCAAGAAGAATTGGGGAAATTTGAGGAAAAATTGGGAAAATTAGGGGGAAAATTGGGAAGATTAGGGGGGAAATTCAGAAAAACTCTAGGTAAAGAAGTAGCAAAAATTAGAAAAATAAATGGGTAATAAAAGTGTAAAGTGTTTCTTTCTGCCCGTTACTCGTCTGTTCAGGACAATTCTCTTTTTGAGCAAACCACGGTAAAGGTCTATGTTTAGATATTCCTGACGTTATGGAGAAAGTCCTAAAGAGCCTGAGATATTCACGTTCCCTCAGACACACTCGGGCCTCGGTTCGTCCTCAAACACGGAGCGAGAGTCTTGAGGAGGACGGTTTGTTGTTGAAATATGAATGCCACATTTACTCAGTTACTTCTGCTCCAACAGATGTGGGTCACACACACAAAGCCCAGCCCCCCCCCCGCCCTGAAACTCCACACGCAGGGCGGATATACAGCTCCACTTCCTCCTCGTTCTGGGCCTCGCTTTGACGATGGAAACGCCTCTCCAAACAGAAGAAGAAGAAGAAGATGAAGCGCCGGATGTTCCGTGTTTGTGTTGGAGATAAAAGTAAAGACTGGCTTCTGTCAAAGTCACAGGAGCTTCACAATAAGACGGGCTGTTTCCATCTCCTTCAAAATAAAGCCGGGCTGACAGAGGAGGAAGTGTGGAGACGATGCAGCGTTTGTTCCACGGATGAATTTAGAACCAGCTCAGAGGAAGTCTGGGGTCGAAGGTCACGCCGTGGAAAAGACTGACCCGAGAGGAACAAAAGACTTCAGTCCCAGACTTTTCCAACGAGACTCGGACGTTAACGTGAAGAAAACATCACGAGTGGATTTTAGAGCAAAGAAGGAGCGAAACCGTAAAGTATTTTTGCTCCATAAAAGTGGAGCCGTTACCGGGGCGATAAAAAAAACATTTTGCCTGAAAAGGTTCAAAGGAGGAATAAAGACTCGGCCCTCATGTCTGAGTAAAGTCTGAAACTGAACCTCCTCACATGAAAGTCGATCTCAGTCGGATAAAGACTTTAGTGAAGCTGCGATATATATTGTGGCTTCTTGCGATACGGATATCGCATCACCGAATATCGCGATACCATATTTTTTGCGATATATTGCGCAGCCCTACGTTCCATCACAGCGGCTCCTGGGCTGGGCCTGTACGATCACTTTCACTTTAACTCCGATACTCAAACATGAGAGAAGGTTAGAACTAAGGATGTTTCTCAAACGCCTCTTTGTCTCTGGCAGTTTTGTGTCTTGTTGCTGATGAAGCTGGATTGGGATAAATGAGCTCCGTCTGCCGCTCGAGGCTCAATCGCATGAGAAATAAAACATCTGCGATATTTATAAAAATCACAGTATCTGACAGAAACATTTAGAAAAAATAAGGAAGAAACAAATAAAAATGGGGCCTTTCTACTGTATACTTGTACTGCAGTGATGTTTCTCCAGAGCTAGGACCTCCAGGTGTTTCCTGGTGAGTAGAATGGTTACCGTCTTGCTCGCCGCTCCGTCCTCTCGTCGCTCGGCTCAAACCCGGACTGGCCGTCGGACTCTGCGTCTCCTTCCTCCCGAAGATCCCGCTGAAGAACCTGGCCAGCCGCCGCTCGCCGCCCCTGGTCTCACTCCGCTCCAGATCGCTGTTGTCCAGGGTCCTGGTTTTCCTCCTGGCCTCCTCCAGGTCCAGCGTGCGGCTTCTGGAGGACTTCAGAGGGAGATTCCCGGAGCTGCCGTGACGCTTCTCCCTGGAGAGCGCCCGGAACCTCAGGAGCTCGCCGCCGCTCCAGTGTCGGAAACTGAAGCTGCGGCGAAGCGGCGTTTTAGCTTCGCTTTCGGGCGCCGCTTTGATCCAATCCGGACTTGGATCTTCCACACTTTTGGCTTTGAGTAACTGTTTCACAGTCGTGGTTTCGGACGTTTCCTCCGGCGAAGCTTCATCTGGAGAACTTTTAACGTCGCCATTCCCGAGGTCTTTGTGCGTTTCAGTTTCACGAGTCTTTCCACGAACCTCCGCGTTGAGACTCGCTCGTGTCGAGTTCCTGTCCAGGTTCTTCAGCTCCGACGCGAGGCTCTTGGCGTCTCGTTTCCTGCCCGGTTTCCTCACCATCTCCATTTGCCCGGTGCTGAAGGTGCGGAAGTTCCTCCTGGCGTGGAACTCGCCGGCGTCGTCCAAAACGCCGGCTCGATCCACGTCCACCGAGCGCTCCCGTCGGAAAGGCCTGGCCTCGTCCAGACTCTCGCGTTTCACCAGAGTCAAGGAGATGCGATAAACGGTGCGACGAGGGGCCGGGGAGCGGTCCATGTCAGAGTCCAGGAGGAACATCTCCAGGGTCAGGGAGAGGTGTGAGCGAGGACGAGGAGACTGAGGGAAGAGGAGGAGTCTGAGAGGGAAGAGGAGGAGTCTGAGGGAAGAGGAGGAGTCTGAGACGAAGAGTCTGAGGGAAGCGAGAACGGTGAGGAACAAGTCTAAAAATGCACGAAAAAACTCGGCTACGACAAGACCGAAAAATAACCTGGACTAAACCGAGACTGAACCAGGACTAAACCGAGACTGAACCAGGATTAAACCTGGACTAAACCGAGACTGAACCTGGACTGAACCTGGACTAAACCGAGACTGAACCTGGACTAAACCGAGACTGAACCAGGACTAAACCTGGACTAAACCTGGACTAAACCGAGACTGAACCGAGACTGAACCTGGACTAAACCGAGACTGAACCAGGACTAAACCTGGACTAAACCGAGACTGAACCGAGACTGAACCTGGACTAAACCGAGACTGAACCAGGACTAAACCGAGACTGAACCTGGACTAAACCGAGACTGAACCAGGATTAAACCTGGACTAAACCGAGACTGAACCAGGATTAAACCTGGACTAAACCGAGACTGAACCTGGACTGAACCTGGACTAAACCGAGACTGAACCAGGATTAAACCTGGACTAAACCGAGACTGAACCTGGACTGAACCTGGACTAAACCTGGACTAAACCGAGACTGAACCAGGACTAAACCTGGACTAAACCGAGACTGAACCTGGACTGAACCTGGACTAAACCGAGACTGAACCAGGATTAAACCTGGACTAAACCGAGACTGAACCTGGACTGAACCTGGACTAAACCGAGACTGAACCAGGATTAAACCTGGACTAAACCGAGACTGAACCTGGACTGAACCTGGACTAAACCGAGACTGAACCAGGATTAAACCTGGACTAAACCGAGACTGAACCTGGACTGAACCTGGACTAAACCTGGACTAAACCGAGACTGAACCAGGACTAAACCTGGACTAAACCGAGACTGAACCAGGACTAAACCGAGACTGAACCAGGACTAAACCGAGACTGAACCTGGACTAAACCGAGACTGAACCTGGACTAAACCGAGACTGAACCTGGACTAAACCGAGACTGAACCAGGACTAAACCGAGACTGAACCTGGACTAAACCGAGACTGAACCAGGACTAAACCGAGACTGAACCTGGACTAAACCTGGACTAAACCTGGACTAAACCGAGACTGAACCTGGACTAAACCGAGACTGAACCTGGACTAAACCGAGACTGAACCTGGACTAAACCGAGACTGAACCAGGACTAAACCGAGACTGAACCAGGACTAAACCGAGACTGAACCAGGACTAAACCGAGACTGAACCAGGACTAAACCGAGACTGAACCTGGACTAAACCGAGACTGAACCAGGACTAAACCGAGACTGAACCTGGACTAAACCGAGACTGAACCTGGACTAAACCGAGACTGAACCAGGACTAAACCTGGACTAAACCTGGACTAAACCTGGACTAAACCTGGACTAAACCGAGACTGAACCAGGACTAAACCGAGACTGAACCTGGACTAAACCTGGACTAAACCTGGACTAAACCGAGACTGAACCTGGACTAAACCGAGACTGAACCTGGACTAAACCGAGACTGAACCTGGACTAAACCGAGACTGAACCTGGACTAAACCGAGACTGAACCTGGACTAAACCGAGACTGAACCAGGACTAAACCGAGACTGAACCTGGACTAAACCTGGACTAAACCTGGACTAAACCGAGACTGAACCGAGACTGAACCAGGACTAAACCGAGACTGAACCTGGACTAAACCTGGACTAAACCGAGACTGAACCGAGACTGAACCAGGACTAAACCGAGACTGAACCGAGACTGAACCTGGACTAATCTTTAGTTCATTCACATGTGCAGAAATACGGCTGTAGTTTTGATAAATCCGTTGATTCTGATCTAAAACATTTATGAATGACTTGAATCCCTCAGACGTTGCGCGCGTGCGGAGCGGGATATTCTCCTCTCGCGCGGCTTTATCTGGTCCCGGAGGCCCGGAGGCTGCAGAGGAAGTGGCTTTGGACCGGAGCCGGGATTTTTCGCTCTAAAAATAACAATGTGCTGCGACGTGGACGAAATCTTCAGCGGTTTGACAGAACAGCGGCGCGTTTAGGCGCGGGGGTGACGGCGGGGGGGGGTGACGGCGCGGGGGTGACGGCGGGGGGGGGCGAGCCTCTGACGGGCTGGGGAAAGGCTGAAAGTCGCGTGAAGAAGCGTAAGAACGCGTTAAAGTGGAGACTGGAATGATGAAAGGTGTCGTTCATGGAGGAAAAGTGGATCAGCACGCGCGCGGGTCGGGATCGCGCGCGTGGTCGATCCAGATGTGGAGTCGCGTTAAACCCAGCGCGTCCAGCTGCGATTCCCAGCGTGAAAACGAGTCCAGGCGAGTTGTGTTTAGATCCAGAGGGAGTCCGTGAGCGTGAGCCGCGTCCCGTCGCTGTCACCGGCCCATTGTGCGCGCACATCCCCCGCAGGGAGCCCCCAAACTCGGTCACACCCAGCGGGAGAGCGCGCGGAGGCGAACGCGTCCACACGGTGCGTTTGGGCGGAGGTTTGGGTGGATGAGAAAGACAGGTTTAAGTCGGAGCTTTAGTGGGACACCGGGCCATAGTGCGCTCCCCGTGCCCAGGGCAGAGATGGGGGAGAGGAGCCGACACCAGCCGCTGTCAGTGCGCGCGGGCGGAGGGAAGAGCCGGAGCGGAGCGGACTGGAGATGAACTAAAGTCAACATCTCAAAACGTTCGGACTTTCTACATGACGTGCATCTATGCAAACCAAGAAGTCACAATACACAATAAAAAAGTCTTACGAACTCCCCCTCACACATTCCTACATCACTAACGTGTGTTTCCTTTGGAGCCGGCGGAGAGTCCGGTCCGGGTTTTGCAGCGCTCCGAGCGAAGGCTCCAGGGCTGATTCAAAGATACTAAACACTCAACACTTCAGTCACACACGTGGGTTTGACTGGTCCGGGAGTTTATTCAGAAACTGCAGAAACATGAAGCTTATTCTCCAGGTCCAGAGCGTGAAATCAGGAGTAATGTCATGTAAATGAGACGACTCTTATTGAAATGTGGGCCTTTCATATGATAATCAGAGGAAAATATGGAAATACATGTCTGTAAACCGGGTTCATGTTGTGGACTGTGTTTCAGCATCAGTTTGGGGCTGAAATGAGACTAAAACTGATCAAACCTGCTGATGTTTTGGTCGACTCCTTAAACCGAAGACAAACATTAAACACGTTCCTGATGTTGGTTTAGTCTTTTGGATGAACTGTAGGAATGAGAAACTTCAATCCCATGTAAAGACGTTTAGAATAAATGCTGCTCAAATCTAACTGAACACGTTTAACGGCAATAAGGGGATTTAGGTTTGGAGAGACGGAGACTGTTTTGAGGAACAGGGTGTTTTACGGTTTCACTTCCTCCACATGTAATTCACACTAAACGTTTGTTCCAAAGGAAACGAGTTCCGGCTCCACTTTATTATTTTAACACAAATTATCCTTTTTTCCCCCAAGATTTGTTCAAAGGTTTTATTTATTAATTTGCCAAATCATCGGATTATTTTGTTGTTTATTTTACACAAATTTCCCACAAATTCCCTGACGTCCAGAGCTCGTCTTATTCCGGACGATCCAGTGAAAGTAGGTGACCGGCTCTGACCCACTTTCAGCCCGGCGGACAGCGGCCTCTGCTGGACACGCGAGGAACTACAAATACAAGACAGCGGTGTAGTAACAGGGGCGCGCCAGCAGAGGGAGCCGTCACACCAGCCGCTTCCCAGGGGTTTCCACCTCAACCGAGCACATCTTCTCCAGCTTTACCCAAATCTAAACGCTTCTCAACCCGAGCTCACACAGGCCACGCCTCATTTGAAACACCTGCAGAACCGATCACCTCCCCGTTTATCACGTTTAAATCATGATTTTGATGCATTTTTGTCACATTTTCATTGTTTTTTTGCCACACGTTCGTCACATTTTTGTTCAACGTGAAAATTTTTACATAAATCTCTGGTCATAAAGTGATCGTTTCAGAAACAGCAAACGCACAGGTTTGTTAAGTTTGTGGCTTTAGGTGCAGCAAAACTAATCTGTTGACATTTTCAGCATTTGGTCCAGTTTGAGTTCTATTCTCTCACCTGGAAACCTGTATATAGCATATAGCATATAGCATATAGCATATATATCCTACAGGCCTGAGGACCGTTAAACTATACCAGTCTGGTATCATGAATACAGTTTAGGTTCTACTGGACCAAACATATCTTCTCTCTTTAGATCCAAGTTTTGATGCCGTCGGTTCCGGGTCGGGATTAAAGGAAGTGACTTGTTTCAGCTCAAATAAATGATTATTATTTCTCATTTTTATTTTTTATTTTTTTGCTCCATTAACACAGATTATTTACAATATTTGTTCTGATTTTTGCTGGATTTTTATCACTAATATTTTCCCAATTTCTTCAAATTGTTCTCAATTTTTCTTTTATTTTTGCCCACATTTATTTTCTCGTTTTCCCAGTTTTTCTCCCCCATTTGTATTAATATTTTCCCCATTTACAGACATGTTTTTCTTATTTTCGCCCTACACACATGGTCCTGTGTTCTGGTTCTTAGCGTCGGTTTCGCTAAAGCCCTGGTTTCCTCTCGCTCCTTTTCCAGCAGCGTCTCGACTCTTTTCTGTCCGTTTTCTGTGACGCGAGCGCGACTCGTCCAGAGGAAGTGTCTATTTTAATCCCAGAGACGAGCTATTGTTTCCCCCGAAGGAAACAGGACGAGGACCGGAGCGGGGCCGAGTCTGCGCCCGTGAAACCGATACACAAATAAACGTCTCTGATTTCCGGCTCTTCTATCGATCGACTGAAACTGAGACGCTGCAAATGGGTTCAGATCAATACGACCCCGAAGAACAAGTTAATCACAGAAACGTCATGAGTAAAACACGGAGATTCATCTCTGTATGAAACGCTTCTTTAATCCCACTTTAATCCAGGATTAGCAAATAATCCACACGAGTCGTTACAGCGGCATTTCACCTGAGGCCTCAAACACACTTTAAACAAATATAAAACCAGGAGCAAAACCAGGAGCAAAACCAGGAGCAAGACCAGGAGCAAGACCAGGAGCAAGACCAGGAGCAAAACCAGGAGTAAAACCAGGAGCAAGACCAGGAGCAAAACCAGGAGCAAAACCAGGAGCAAGACCAGGAGCAAGACCAGGAGCAAGACCAGGAGCAAAACCAGGAGTAAAACCAGGAGCAAGACCAGGAGCAAAACCAGGAGCAAAACCAGGAGCAAGACCAGGAGCAAGACCAGGAGCAAGACCAGGAACAAGACCAGGAGCAAGACCAGGAGCAAGACCAGGAGCAAGACCAGGAGCAAGACCAGGAGCAAAACCAGGAGCCAGACTAGGAGTAAAAGTGGAACTAAACAATGAAAATCACAAATAAAACGCAACTTTGACACATTTATGAATGAAAACTGTGCCACACAAACATCTGTGCATATTTCTCTTCTTAAGACGATTTCTTAAAATTATCACCAAAAAATGACACACACACAAAAAAATCTACAAATAATCACAAAAAAAGTGCAAGTAATACAACAGCGACTGTCCTCTGAGCTTCTCACCCCCAGCCCCGAGATACTTGAACTCCTCCACCGACCTGGGGAGAGAGATCCTCATCCCAGCTGCAAACTGCCCCAGAGCAGCTGAAGGTCCAACAGAACATCATCATCTGCAAACAGCAGAGGTAAAGACCACCCCCCGGTCCCTGGCTGCGCAAAGAACAGAACCGGTGACAAAGGGCAGCCCTGGGGGACACCAACACGCACTGGGAACAGGTCTGACTTACTGAGGGCTCCTGCTGCGTCACGGACAAGAAAATACATGAGTACAAGTCCACAAATCATAATTAAAAAATATAGACAAAAATGACAGAAGAAATTCTAAAAACTTGTGACCGCATCAAAAAATTAATTAAAAAAAGACAGGAAAAAAATCCAGAAATTGCAAAAAAATTCATCACTATCTTTTTTTTTTATTATATAAATAGACTAAATTCTCTGGAGGATAACCACTCTGCTACAGGAGGATAACCACTCTGCCACGGGAGGATAACCACTCTGCCACGGGAGGATAACCACTCTGCCACGGGAGGATAACCACTCTGCCACGGGAGGATAACCACTCTGCCACGGGAGGATAACCACTCTGCTACAGGAGGATAACCACTCTGCCACGGGAGGATAACCACTCTGCTACAGGAGGATAACCACTCTGCCACGGGAGGATAACCACTCTGCCACGGGAGGATAACCACTCTGCCACGGGAGGATAACCACTCTGCCACGGGAGGATAACCACTCTGCCACGGGAGGATAACCACTCTGCCACGGGAGGATAACCACTCTGCCACGGGAGGATAACCACTCTGCTACGGGAGGATAACCACTCTGCTACAGGAGGATAACCACTCTGCTACAGGAGGATAACCACTCTGCTACGGGAGGATAACCACTCTGCTACGGGAGGATAACCACTCTGCTACGGGAGGATAACCACTCTGCTACGGGAGGATAACCACTCTGCTACGGGAGGATAACCACTCTGCTACGGGAGGATAACCACTCTGCTACGGGAGGATAACCACTCTGCTACGGGAGGATAACCACTCTGCCACGGGAGGATAACCACTCTGCCACGGGAGGATAACCACTCTGCCACGGGAGGATAACCACTCTGCTACGGGAGGATAACCACTCTGCCACGGGAGGATAACCACTCTGCCACGGGAGGATAACCACTCTGCTACAGGAGGATAACCACTCTGCTACGGGAGGATAACCACTCTGCTACGGGAGGATAACCACTCTGCTACGGGAGGATAACCACTCTGCCACGGGAGGATAACCACTCTGCCACGGGAGGATAACCACTCTGCTACAGGAGGATAACCACTCTGCTACAGGAGGATAACCACTCTGCTACGGGAGGATAACCACTCTGCCACGGGAGGATAACCACTCTGCCACGGGAGGATAACCACTCTGCTACGGGAGGATAACCACTCTGCCACGGGAGGATAACCACTCTGCCACGGGAGGATAACCACTCTGCCACGGGAGGATAACCACTCTGCCACGGGAGGATAACCACTCTGCTACGGGAGGATAACCACTCTGCCACGGGAGGATAACCACTCTGCTACAGGAGGATAACCACTCTGCTACAGGAGGATAACCACTCTGCTACAGGAGGATAACCACTCTGCTACGGGAGGATAACCACTCTGCCACGGGAGGATAACCACTCTGCCACGGGAGGATAACCACTCTGCCACGGGAGGATAACCACTCTGCTACAGGAGGATAACCACTCTGCTACGGGAGGATAACCACTCTGCCACGGGAGGATAACCACTCTGCCACGGGAGGATAACCACTCTGCTACAGGAGGATAACCACTCTGCTACGGGAGGATAACCACTCTGCCACGGGAGGATAACCACTCTGCCACGGGAGGATTACCACTCTGCTACAGGAGGATAACCTCAGTGTGTTGTGTTTTATCAGAGGCGTCTCAAAGGGTCCGGTTTCAGATCCTCGTTCACACGAGACTTTCCTTTCTTCAGCTCGGACCAGAAACACTCAGGATCCAGGATTCTGTGAGGACAAACGGCTCCTCCTCTGGGACTCTGGGGCTTTAGACTCTGCCGTTGGAATCACTTTATATCGGAGTTTAGCCTCTGGTTCGCTCTAATCCGTGCGTAAGGGAGACAAAGGTAAAGCCTGTAGAGCTGGACCACATCGTGCAGTGACATAATCCTCATGCCCCACAGCGACAACAGCAGAGACACCACTGTGGAGCCTTGAAACATGAAGCTTCTGTCTGGATCCACCGTCGGCCCCGCTCCGGCCCCGCTCCGGCCCCGCTCAGGCCCCCGCTCAGGCCCCCGCTCAGGCCCAGCTCCGGCCCCGCTCCGGCCCCGCTCCGGCCGCACTCAGGCCCCGCTCCAGCCCCGCTCCGGCCCCGCTCAGGCCCCCGCTCAGGCCCCGGTCCCGCTCCGGCCGCACTCAGGCCCCGCTCCGGCCCCGGTCCCGCTCCGGCCGCACTCAGGCCCCGCTCCGGCCCCGGTCCCGCTCCGGCCGCACTCAGGCCCCGCTCCGGCCCCGCTCAGGCCCCGCTCCGGCCGCACTCAGGCCCCGCTCCGGCCCCGGTCCCGCTCCGGCCGCACTCAGGCCCCGCTCCGGCTCACTTTAGTTAAACAATGGACTTCAAAACTCCAGGACTTTTCCAGGTTTTCCAAACGACTCTTTTGACCAAAATGTGGTTTAGTTTGAGTCTGAACTTCAGTCCCAACAGTTTCAGTCTCACTCACTACTTTGGAATCAGTTTTTCCCTCATTTCAGTCACAAACATCAGACTTCACTGAAAGACCCGTCGGGTTGTCCGTGGAAGCGTTTGGGCGCCAGAGGCCGCTGGAGGAGGAAGTAGGTCACCTGCAGCACAAAGACGAGCAGAACAAAGCCTCTGGAGCTGCTCCGACATCTGAGGTCACACAGTCCAACAATAAAACATGGTGTTTTCTTTCACGATACTTGCTTTTCGATACCGATACCTGAACAATACTTTCCCCGGTACCGATACTAAAATATAACGCATCGTATCGGGTTCATCTCCAATGTCAAGAAATGTGAGAACAATGGGGAATCATTTGGGGAAAAAAATTTATAAAAAATTGGGAAACATTTTTTTGAAAAATAAAATCCTTTATTTGAGCAGAAACAATCAAGTCACTTCCTTTAATCCTGTCCCTGGACCAACAGCATCGAGACTTGGATCTAAAGATACACTGGGTAGAGGCCGACCGATATATCGGGCCGATATTTCCGGGACTGAAAATTATAGAGACTTCCCGGGTTTTTTTATTGGAAAGAGCGAAGTCAAAGCTTTAACACAAGTCCTCCCAGAACTCCCTCGGCCTCAGGTGAGGAACATCACAATGTTTCACTAAACCTCCGTCACTATGGACATGATGAAGAACCTGGAGAATTTAATCACGAGTTAGTTTTAACCTCCACTATTGTATTTTTGATCGCCGCGCAAAATGCTACAGCTAGGAACAATATGCTAATGCTAACGGCGACTAATCAAAGCTGGGACAGAAACTGTGAGTGGATCACCTAAAGTAACACAATAAACCGGTAAACGGTATTTGTTTTTACAGGATTATAGACCAGACATTTGGAAAAATCGGCTAAAAATATCGGTCAAAAATATCGGACGAGCATATCGGCATCGAGGTAAACCAGACTAAAGCAGTGACAGAACGAGGATCTCCATGGACTAAACCAGGACTAAACCAGGAGGGAAGAAGATATTTTTATAAGGGTTTACAGCCTGGTGGATTTTTTAGATGAATGAATATGAATGAAGAGACAAAAGGCCTGTGATGAGAAGGTCACCATCCCTCCTGTGAAATATGGAGGAGTTTCTCTGATGCTCCAGTGGAATGAAGTGAAGGTCCCGTTAGTTCCATCTCAGTCTGACCTCAGTATCATTGAGCCACTGTGGGGAGATCTCACACTGTTCATGTAAAACAGCCGAGGAACTTACAGGAACTGGAGGCTTTAAGAAGAATGGGCCGCTGTGCTATCAGATTATAAACAGAACCTTCTCCACAAGGACCACAAAGAGCTTCACTGAGGCTAAAGGGAAACACACAGAACTGGGGTGAGCCTGATTATGATCATTTAGTTACGTTAGCGCTGACCTCCACACTCTTCTGTTCAGAGGACTACAGCATCTCACTGGGCACAGGCCTGAACCAGGTGTGGTCTACTCTGCTCCTGAAGAAGAGGAACATATGACACGGTGGCGCAGCAGTTAGTGCTTGAAGCTCCTGGGTCTGAACCAGAGCATGGCTTCTGTGGAAAGATCTGATTTAAATCAACAGCTCTTCATGTCTGGAAAATCACCAAAACATCACGGAAATAAACAACGTTCCTCCTGCAGCAGCTCCACACCGCCCCGTCTGGAGTGGATGAAGAAGGACTACAGCAGCTTTGAGAAACTTGGCAACACAGGTTTGAAAAGTGCAAAGCTCCTTTTTAACTAGGGGATTTTCTAACCTCTTAACCCCCGCCTTAGTTCGGCTTTACCCAAATCTAAAGGCTTCCTGATTGAAGAGCTTATAGGCAATGCCTCATTTGAAAGCTAAGACCTGCAAAACTGATCTAAATTGATCTTTTACCTTGCGTTGTTTTTTTCATGGCTTTTTCGTTGGGTCTTGATCACATTTTTTCCGCTTTTTTATTTTGTTTTCGTTCTTGTTTTTGTTCCTGTTTTGAAACTATTTTTCAAGAAGCTTTTAGATTTGGGTAAAGCCAAACAGGAGGAAATGAATGGCATCTCTGTTTTGTATCAGCGACCTTCCAATAAACTGGCCGCGCTCATTCAATCCACAAAGTCCATATAAAACGTAAACACAGCAGCAGCTGAGAGCCTCAAACCGCAGCATTTGACTCACCTTCGATGGCGATGACGTGCTCTCGGATCTGGTTCTGCAGGATGGGCTCCTCCACCCGCTCCAGCAGCTCGTAGATGGAGTAGATGTTCGGGTGCACGGACTCGAAGCGCTGGATCTCAGACCGGATGGCCGCGGAGGTGGCCAGGTGCTGCTGGTAATTCATGGCTGAAGACTGAGCCTCGTCGCCCGGATAACTGCAAACCTGTGACCTCCAGACAGCGTTAAAGCACCTTCAAATCCCCGTCACACATCAGCCGAGGCGCGGGGCAGTTCGAAGCATTCAGTGTGAAACAAACGCGAATCCTCCGCTACATCCTCCACAGGACAGCGAGATGCTCCAGACACAAGCCCGGAGAGGCAGCCTCTCCTCGGACAGGCTTCTCCCTGAGGGCGGTTACAGATGTCGGGGTAACTTTACACCGCTACCCCATGTCCCCACACTCCCCTCCGAAACAAAACGGGCTCGTTTACGAAATAAAGCAGACTTTACATCCATAGAATGTACTTTTTCCTCACAAAAAATGAAGGTAACTAGCCTGAGGAGCTAGGCTAGCAGCTAATGCTAACGAACCGCAGGTGGAAAAATGTAAACTTTAGGATTATTTTAGTGTTTAAATCGATTAAAATACACGGTCGAACACTCACGGTATAGTCTAGAAAGGTCTTTACTGAATATAAGCAAACGTCAGTTCGTTAGTGTTTAATTCCGCTGTAGTCTTAATAGCAAGGAGAGGACCGACTCTTTCTACCGCTGCTGTCCGAGGAAAGCGGCTCTTCTTCGGCGTGTCTCCGGCGGAAGAGCCGCTGAGCTGACGGTTAGCGGCTAACGGCTAACAGAATGGCCTTGTTGCTTAGTAACTGCACTAGCCGGCTAGTGCTAACGCTAGAGCCGGTCCCGGAGATGGAAACGGTGCAAAAAAGCCGTTCTTAGCGTCTTAGAAATATCGACAAAGTGGGAATAATAAAGATGAAAGCGCGTCCGCGCTGGCGGAGTAAATCTGAGGCTGGAGGCGGTGGGACGGCGTTCAGGAGCAGGTTTGGAAGAAAGGGGAGTTCAGTTTGACTCCAGCCGGGATTAGGAGCTCTGTGCGCGGGTACAGCTGAGGCCGGGGTCCGCTGTGGGGGGTCAGTCCTAGAGGGGACAGTCCACAGGTGAATCACAGGTAAACACAGGTACGTCCATCCTCGCGCTCACAGCCGCAGGACCCTTCAGTGTGTGGCTCCCAGCGGCCAACACTCACACAGACACAGGCCACTTCCTCCAAAGCCTTCACAATAAAACACTCCAATGTTTCATTATTCTTAGTCAAAGTAATAGATTGTGTACGAAGCCGGTAAGAGACATAGATCAGATTAAAAAAGGGGATCATTATGTCGGGATTCTGATTTACTAAATCGGGGCCACGAGATTTTAACTTGGGGCCCAAGTTAATAAATCGGGGATCAATCTAAGCGATCCCGTTTTGCTGGTCCGGCACCGATGCATTACCAATAGAGTTTGGGAATGTGATGTCATATCGCTATGCATTATGGGATTTTAAAAGTTAAAATACTGGAGTTATTGTTCACATTAAACACTTGGACGCCACAGTGTGTTAGATGTTTTTACCAGCAGGCTTTTTTCTCCACTTTTTATACTGTCCCGAACTCTATAAGCGCCACCATGTGCGCCACACTCGCAAACAGCACAAGGAGACCGGCGCTGCACCTCCCTCACCCGTTTATTTGAATAGATCCATGCCCTCACCCCCACACGCCCCCCACCCCCACATGGCCTTATGTTGGAGTATAGGTTGAAATAGAGCTTCATTTGCTCATCAGTCATGTTGTCGTGGATGCTGCTTGAGCGGGACATCTCACACTGGTCAGGGACGGGCTACTGTCTCGCCCCCGATATAAATGTGAATGTTTCGTTTTTATTCCCATCTAAGATCATTTCTATGCCTTTTTTTTTTTTAGACCCATTGGACTGGAAAGTTTAAAAAATGTTAAAGTGGACTGTTTCACTTTGAGGTTTTATTGTGAAAGAACGAGCCGGATTAAGAAATACAACATGGAATTATGAAAAACCCTTTTGAAACTGGACACAGCCGTTTCTGCAGGAAAGTATCTCACCGGTGTTGACCGGATTAACCATCTTTCTTTGCTGCACTTATTTCAAACCAATGAAAGAGGAGGCTTCATAATAACGATAAACTGAAGGAGTCGGGTGTAGTGCCTTTAATTGTGAGAGAAGGTCATGTGCAAATAACTTATGCAAATCCACAGGGCGGACTAACTGGTCTGCACTGTGAGGCCGTCCAGCAGCAGACAGTGATGGACGCTTCTCTTCTTCTGCTCAGAGAAAGCCTTGATGCAAACTTCATGTTCCCCGATGAAGAACACCGTCTCTGTGCCGTCCTCCACAAACTGGCCCTGAGGAGAGAGTCAGAATCAGGCTCAAGACAAGATCATCCACAACAGACCTGGGCCAGGTCCGGCCCGTGACCGGCATCACCGGCCAGAGCGAGCTCAACGTGGCTCCGCCTCCATCAGAGTACGAGGCTAAACTGAGAAAACCGGAGGCGGATCGGACAGAATCACGGATTCCGGGCTGGAGGCAGGAAGTTAGATCCTTATCTATTTCCATTGTAGTCGTTGTCATAGTAACAATAAACAAAGGTCTAACTGTTGGAAATATCAGATAAACCTCATTTTATCAACGCAAATGTCGTTGCTCTTGTTCTGGCGCCGTGAGCCACAGCAGGAGCACATTTTAAATCGCTAGTTTTAGTTTAATCTCATTTCTCTTGATCACTTCCTGCCTCCAGCTGATGTCACTGATGATGTCACTGATGATGTCACTGATGACGTCACTGATGAGGTCACTGATGATGAGTTAAAGGGTCTTCCTCACCGTCGTGTCCATCCTCTGCCCGTCGCACCAGACGTCCATGGAATCCTTCTCTGTAAAACATTCACCGCTGAGTCCAACACTATAAAACCCGTAAAGTTCCGCAGCGTGGCTTTAATCGTACTGACCCAGGACGACCCGGTGATCTCGCTCGTCCAGGCGCAGCTGCCAGGTCTGCGTGGTCCTGGCCCGGTTCTGGGTGAACTTCTGCAGACTCAGGCCGTTGACGTGCAGAGAGTATTCGTACGAGAAACCTCCCACGGCCTCGATGCAGACCACGGCTCTGGTCCGAGCCTCGCCAAAATAAAAGCCCTCTCTGCCGACCAGCTTAAACATCCAGTCTCTGCGCAGAACCTCCTGCAACCACGGCAACCACGGGGTTAATCCTAAAATAAACACCAGAGCTGGAGATACATCGGCTACGATATGGGAAGATCTGCAGATTTACAAAATCCAGTTTATCTCCAGGGTCAAGAACTGTGGCAATAAAACGGTTTCAAATGGGAGAAAATAATTAGACGAACGGGGTCTTTTGTTTGAGCGACAAACCGATTATTAAAGTGGATGTTCTGAGGAAAGTGGAACCAAAGACTTTCAAAAAAATATCTTCCAAATATATGACACTGACAGGAAGTGACATAGATGAAGGCAAACTGTTTTAAACTGTTGCCGTGCCGACCATGAGTCCAACTGAACTTCTTCTATGTCACTTCCTGTTTAAACCTTCAAATTAAAATAACGTTTGTATATTAAAGTCGCTGCTTCACTGAAAGGATAATTATGCAGCTGAAGTTTTTCTTCTAAACACTCAGATTTCATGCACTTTAACACCTCCATCAAAAACATCTGTTTCGATCCGTTTGAGGCCTTAGCTTTCAAATGAGGCGTTACTCTGTACCGGCTGAGAGACGCTTTTAGACATCAAATAAAAGTAAATAAATATCTGATCCGCTGAAGAGCTCTGGGACCGGTCACCGTGGCCCCGGGGCGGACTGACGGAGCCCTGGCTGCCGTTCTGCGCCCACAGCAGCAGAGGGAGCGAGCGTTGAAGCCGTACCTGCCCGTTGACGTGGATGACTCGTTTCCCGGTGGTCGTTCCGTGTTCGAACTCGATGGTATAAACTCGGTCAGAGAGCGGCAGCTCCCACCGAGCGCAGGCCTGTTCACACATGACCCAAAACCCGGGCTAAAAACAACCAGACCCGGGCTAAAAACAACCAGACCCGGGCTAAAAACAACCAGACCAGGCTAAAAACAACCAGACCCGGGCTAAAAACAACCTCAGGCTAAAAACAACCAGGCTCAGGCTAAAAACAACCTCAGGCTAAAAACAACCTCAGGCTAAAAACAACCAGGCTCAGGCTAAAAACAACCTCAGGCTAAAAACAACCTCAGGCTAAAAACAACCTCAGGCTAAAAACAACCTCAGGCTAAAAACAACCAGACCCGGGCTAAAAACAACCAGACCCGGGCTAAAAACAACCTCAGGCTAAAAACAACCAGGCTCAGGCTAAAAACAACCTCAGGCTAAAAACAACCTCAGGCTAAAAACAACCTCAGGCTAAAAACAACCTCAGGCTAAAAACAACCAGACCCGGGCTAAAAACAACCAGACCCGGGCTAAAAACAACCTCAGGCTAAAAACAACCAGACCCGGCTAAAAACAACCAGACCCGGGCTAAAAACAACCTCAGGCTAAAAACAACCAGACTCAGGCTAAAAACAACCTCAGGCTAAAAACAACCTCAGGCTAAAAACAACCTCAGGCTAAAAACAACCAGACTCAGGCTAAAAACAACCTCAGGCTAAAAACAACCTCAGGCTAAAAACAACCAGACTCGGGCTAAAAACAACCAGACTCGGGCTAAAAACAACCAGACTCTGGCTAAAAACAACCAGACCAGGCTAAAAACAACCAGACCCGGCTAAAAACAACCTCAGGCTAAAAACAGACTCAGGCTAAAAACAACCAGACTTGGGCTAAAAACAACCTCAGGCTAAAAACAACCAGACTCGGGCTAAACACAGACTCGGGCTAAACACAGACTCAGGCTAAAAACAACCAGACTCAGGCTAAACACAGACTCAGGCTAAACACAGACTCAGGCTAAAAACAACCAGACTTGGGCTAAAAACAACCTCAGGCTAAAAACAACCAGACTCGGGCTAAACACAGACTCGGGCTAAACACAGACTCGGGCTAAAGGCGGAGTCCAGCCCTCAGTGAGTGCGGACAGTGAGCGGTCAGCAGGACGGGGGTTACTGTAAGAGGATTTATTCCAGTACATGAGGAACTCTCTAAAGTAACTCTACTTCTTACTGCAGTACTTTTTACTACTGCATATTATTATAAAAGTATCTCAGGTTTCTACAGCACAGGTCACAGTTAATGATTATTAATAACACGAGTTACATTCAAACAAAAGGGAGTAAATGTGTAGGTGTTTTAAAGTTTGTGTTTTGGAGTTTGTTTCATTTACATTTTTCATCAGAAATATATTGATAGATTTTGGCCGTTTTATTCTAAAGCTACAACATTAAAACCAGACTTTTACTCCCAGTCACAAAGTATTCAAAGTATTCAAAGTATTCAAAGTATTCCGCAGTCAAGTGACATTTCCACCTCTGATTGTAAAGAGTGAAACTCCGCCATCTAGTGGCCAGACTCGACACGTCATGAAAACCCTCGGACACAAACCAGTTTGACGGTTTTTATTAAAAGTCTGGAGTGCGAGGAATGTGCCACAAAAACATCTCAACGCGAGTCCCTTCGACCCGGAACAAATAAAGTGATTTACACAAAGAAAAGCCTCAAAACAAAACGACCTTAAAGTTTGAATGTTCTAAAAGTGAGATTCTCTCAAAGTCGTCAGCGGGAAAACAAGATCTGTGGAATAAAGATGGAATTATTCTGAAAACATGAAACGTTTTGGCACAAATGCTTTTCTTCCAGTCCATGATGTTTTTATGGCCCAGAGAGAAAAGAGTCTTTGGACTGAACTCGTCCTCCTGTAGAACGTCTGATGTTTCTGGTTTTCCCACAGACTGAAGTACAAGGATGTGCTGTAGTATTTATACTATACTCATTCGAAGTATGTGACGTATTTAAAGTATACAGCAGCGCTTCTTCTTCTTCTTCCCGCTCGGGCCGTTCTTGTCTTTGCTCTCAGACATCTTCTTTTTGCGCACCTCCCTCATCAGGTCGAAGAACACCTGCAGGAGACAGGAAGGAGTCACGCGCACGTCCCGCCAAAGTAAAACACAGACTGACGCCAAAGTAAGAGCTCACTAAAACATGTATAATAACTGAAGAGGTCTGCTGCCTGAGAGAGGGCGCCCCCTGCAGGCTGCAGCAGGAGCTAAGCTCACCTTGTCCACGTTGGCCCTGGTCTTGGCCGAGGTCTCCACGTACGGGACGCCCCACTCCAACGCTTTAGCCGACGCCTCCTCGGTCTGGACCTGCCGCCGCTCCTCCAGGTCGCACTTATTCCCCACGACCAGCAGGGGGATCAGCTCCTCCTCCTTCACCCGCAGGATCTGCTCCCTTTAACAGACCTGAAGTCAGTGGTGGGTTGTTGTGGTCGGTGGTGGGTTGTTATGGTCAGTGGTGGGTTGTTATGGTCAGTGGTGGGTTGTTATGGTCAGTGGTGGGTTGTTATGGTCAGCGGTGGGTTGTTGTGGTCGGCGGTGGGTTGTTGTGGTCGGCGGTGGGTTGTTATGGTCAGCGGTGGGTTGTTGTGGTCGGCGGTGGGTTGTTGTGGTCGGCGGTGGGTTGTTGTGGTCGGCGGTGGGTTGTTGTGGTCGGCGGTGGGTTGTTATGGTCAGTGGTGGGTTGTTGTGGTCAGCGGTGGGTTGTTATGGTCGGCGGTGGGTTGTTGTGGTCGGCGGTGGGTTGTTGTGGTCGGCGGTGGGTTGTTATGGTCAGCGGTGGGTTGTTATGGTCAGTGGTGGGTTGTTGTGGTCGGCGGTGGGTTGTTGTGGTCAGCGGTGGGTTGTTATGGTCAGCGGTGGGTTGTTATGGTCAGTGGTGGGTTGTTGTGGTCGGCGGTGGGTTGTTGTGGTCAGTGGTGGGTTGTTATGGTCAGCGGTGGGTTGTTGTGGTCAGCGGTGGGTTGTTGTGGTCAGTGGTGGGTTGTTATGGTCAGTGGTGGGTTGTTATGGTCAGTGGTGGGTTGTTATGGTCAGCGGTGGGTTGTTGTGGTCAGCGGTGGGTTGTTATGGTCAGCGGTGGGTTGTTGTGGTCGGCGGTGGGTTGTTATGGTCAGCGGTGGGTTGTTGTGGTCAGCGGTGGGTTGTTATGGTCAGCGGTGGGTTGTTGTGGTCGGCGGTGGGTTGTTATGGTCAGCGGTGGGTTGTTATGGTCAGCGGTGGGTTGTTATGGTCAGCGGTGGGTTGTTGTGGTCGGCGGTGGGTTGTTATGGTCAGTGGTGGGTTGTTGTGGTCAGCGGTGGGTTGTTATGGTCGGCGGTGGGTTGTTATGGTCAGCGGTGGGTTGTTATGGTCAGCGGTGGGTTGTTATGGTCAGCGGTGGGTTGTTATGGTCAGCGGTGGGTTGTTATGGTCAGCGGCGGGTTGTTGTGGTCAGCGGTGGGTTGTTATGGTCGGCGGTGGGTTGTTGTGGTCAGCGGTGGGTTGTTATGGTCAGCGGTGGGTTGTTGTGGTCGGCGGTGGGTTGTTATGGTCAGTGGTGGGTTGTTATGGTCAGTACCTGAAGTCGGCCGTGGCGCTGAAGGACTCCTGCTCCGTGATGGAGAACACCAGGAGGAAACCCTCTCCGCTCCTGAAGTAGTTGTCCCGGATGGCGGCGTAGTCCTCCTGTCCCGCCGTGTCCAGGATGTCGATCTGAACGTCTTCTCCGTCCAGCACCACCTTCTTCCTGTAGCTGTCGGCTTTGGTCGGCTCGTAATCCTCCACAAACTGAGACATTCACAAACCAGTGTTTAAAACAAAGAGCTCGGATCCTGAAGCAGCTCAGATCCTGAAGCAGCTCAGATCCTAAAGCAGCTCAGATCCTGAAGCAGCTCAGATCCTGAAGCAGCTCAGATCCTGAAGCGGCTCAGATCCTAAAGCGGCTCAGATCCTGAAGCGGCTCAGATCCTGAAGCAGCTCAGATCCTGAAGCAGCTCAGATCCTGAAGCAGCTCAGATCCTGAAGCAGCTCAGATCCTGAAGCAGCTCAGATCCTGAAGCAGCTCAGATCCTAAAGCAGCTCAGATCCTGAAGCAGCTCAGATCCTGAAGCAGCTCAGATCCTGAAGCAGCTCAGATCCTGAAGCAGCTCAGATCCTAAAGCAGCTCAGATCCTAAAGCAGCTCAGATCCTGAAGCAGCTCAGATCCTGAAGCAGCTCAGATTATATTATTGTAAACCAACAGGAGGAGCATTTCTACGACTGAAGCTTTAGTGAAACCAGTGATGTTTTGGCGCCCTCTTGTGTTTAGTCTTTTGGTTTTAGTCATTTCTAAATGTGATCGGAACTCAAACGGTTTTAAAAGTCAGTTTCATTAAAACAAATATTTCGGTTGATAAGTATTTATAAGTTCTTTGGACCTCCTGCTGCTCCGTTTGAGCGTAACTGAGTCGTTTTGTTCGACTTTAAAGTAAGTTTGCTGCTGAAATGAAATGTGGATGAAGTTTGTGACTCAGTCGTTCATCCACATGTTTCTGCTCATACGTGACCGTGTTTCACTGAAGCCTCAGTGCTGGGTCTACATGGACATGCCTGTATTTGACCACCAGAGGGCACTGTCATCTGTAGGACAGGGGTTAAAGAGGCCTTAGGGGTTAAGCAGTGTTGGGGAGTAACTGAATACATGTATTTACAATACACTTTGTATTCAGGTACATTTACGCTTTCATTTGAGAGTATTTAGAATACAGTCACTGTTTTGGCTCCTCAGTGGAGGAACCATCTTCACAGAGATGAGCCCCCGCCCCCCCTCCAGGAGACTCACCTCGTCCAGGAGACTCACCTCGTCCGGCCCCCCCTCCAGGAGACTCACCTCGTCCAGCCCCTTACTCCAGGAGACTCACCTCGTCCAGCCCCCCCTCCAGGAGACTCACCTCGTCCAGGAGACTCACCTCGTCCAGCCCCCCCTCCAGGAGACTCACCTCGTCCAGGAGACTCACCTCGTCCAGCCCCCCCTCCAGGAGACTCACCTCGTCCAGGAGACTCACCTCGTCCGGCCCCCCCTCCAGGAGACTCACCTCGTCCGGCCCCCCCTCCAGGAGACTCACCTCGTCCAGCCCCCCCTCCAGGAGACTCACCTCGTCCAGGAGACTCACCTCGTCCGGCCCCCCCTCCAGGAGACTCACCTCGTCCAGCCCCTTACTCCAGGAGACTCACCTCGTCCAGCCCCCCCTCCAGGAGACTCACCTCGTCCGGCCCCCCCTCCAGGAGACTCACCTCGTCGTACATGAACTGCAGCGTGAGAGCGGACTTGCCCACGCCGCCGCTGCCCACCATGATGACCTTATGCAGCACCAGAGACGACTGGCCCTTCCCTTTCCCAGACGCCATGTTCTGGAGACAGAGGAGAAGATCAGAATCATCTGGGCCTCAGTGGAAGAACCGGTTTGCTCTGAGCTCAAACTGAAGTCACTTTATCGCCCGTGTGTTTCCTGGAGGTCCACGTTTCAGGAGGAGCTGCTGTTATCGTTATTTAGACGAGAAGTGAAGCCGTGTAAACAAACTACAAGGTCATTTTAAAATCAGATCAGCAAACGTTCCATGTGGAGTTCATCTCCAGAAATACAGAGAGAACGTGGAACAAAAGTGGGGACAAAATTTAAACAAAATCCAACATGGCAACAAAGGGTGAAAATGTAAAATTAAAATCATAATAATATTCATGGAGAGAAATCCTGGTCCAGCCCTGGAGGAGTTTAGACCAAGACTCCCCCAGGGCTGAACCAGGATTAACCACGGGCATTAAGTCCAGTTCAGTTTAATCCAAATCTAAAATGGCCACCAGCGTAAAGCTTCATTTGAAAGCTAAGACCTTGTGTCGTCTCCATCGGTTATTATTTTATTTTCATCCTTATTTTTGTCTTATTTTGTCGCCCTTTTGCGTTTAGATTTGGGTAGAGCCGGACTGGGGAAAGTGTGCTCGGTGCAGATGGGGCTTAACCTCTTCACTCCCACATTTTCTCCAGTTTAGCTTTACCCAAATCTTACAGCGTAAAAGTGGCAAAGAGCGACAAAAACACAATAAAAACATCAGAAACACTAAGACGTGATTAAACGAGTCTGTGTGTGAACTCTCCAGTCGAGGAGCCTTTAGATTTGGGTAAAACTGAACTGGAGAAAACACACCCAGTTAAATCAGGTCTAAACTAGGAATAAATTGGGTAAAACCGGTCCATATTTTATTTTCCAATTATCGCCAACCTTTCCCTCCATTGTCCCCTTTTCTCAGCAAATATTATTTGAAATTTTCGCAATTTTTCAAAAAAAAAATTAAGGGTAAAAAAATGGGGGAAATTTGATATTTTTATTTCCTTTTTGTTTGTTTTTGAGCGACAAAGCGTAAATGTAAACGTTTGCGGTCCCAAAAATATTGAGATATTATTTTTATCCGTATTGACCAGCCCTAGATAGTTCTGTACTCGGGACTAAACCGGGACTAAACCGGGACTAAACCGGGTCTAATCAGGGACCACCGCGTGACTAAACGGGGCTAAAATGACCAGATAAACCACACTCTTCGCGGTCATTCGTCCACACTACGGAATATAGAATATATAATAAGACTTTCCAGTTTCCACTGAAGTGAAATAATCGTGTTTCTCTAAAAAGAGGAACAGTTTGAGCTCGTTGTTTCCTCTAAACTTTGGAACTGTTGACTTTGAGCTGCGGCAAATTCACTTCCGTGTTCCCGCCCCTTCGACCCTTTCCGCGCCTCTGATTGGCTCCAAGGCAGAGTCCACGACCTCTGATTGGCTGCCAGGCCCGTCACTCAGCCGGCTGATAAGTGGCTCGCGGATAACCGTAAACAAGTAGAATCCCGAAAGCCGCGGTTTAACCGGAGGAGAAACGGGAATGAACGGAGGGAGTTCAGAAAGAGTTACCGGAGGGTTCGTTTCAGCTGCTGCCCGCGGGAACCGGCGCCATTAACGCCGGAAGAGCTCAAACTTCCAAAACCGTGTCCCGAAGAGTTTCAGCGCCGCCGCCCCAGAGACAGAGATCGTGAAACAAGGAGGGAGGGCTCACTCCGCGCTCACTCTTCACCCCCCCGGACCGAGCCACTGCGGCTTTACCCGAATCTAAAAGCGTCAAAATAACACTCCGCCCTCACTCTTCACCCCCCCGGACCGAGCCACTGCGGCTTTACCCGAATCTAAAAGCGTCAAAATAACACTCCGCCCTCACTCTTCACCCCCCCGGACCGAGCCACTGCGGCTTTACCCGAATCTAAAAGCGTCAAAATAACACTCCGCCCTCACTCTTCACCCCCCCGGACCGAGCCACTGCGGCTTTACCCGAATCTAAAAGCGTCAAAATAACACTCCGCCCTCACTCTTCACCCCCCCGGACCGAGCCACTGCGGCTTTACCCGAATCTAAAAGCGTCAAAATAACACTCCGCCCTCACTCTTCACCCCCCCGGACCGAGCCACTGCGGCTTTACCCGAATCTAAAAGCGTCAAAATAACACTCCGCCCTCACTCTTCACCCCCCCCGGACCGAGCCACTGCGGCTTTACCCGAATCTAAAAGCGTCAAAATAACACTCCGCCCTCACTCTTCACCCCCCCGGACCGAGCCACTGCGGCTTTACCCAAATCTAAAAGCATCAAAATAACAACCACGATGAAAATACAAACAGGCTAAAGCAACAATAACAAAATAAATAAAGTGACAAAAACCCAAAGAAAGAAAAACTGATCGGAACTTTTTTTTGTCGTGTTTCGGGAGGTTTTGTTGCTCCAGAGTGGGACGTCTGCGGCGCGTGTTTAACCATAACAGGATGTGACGTCACAAAATTCCCAGGATTTTGTTTTATTAATACATTTATATGTATATATATATATATATATATATATATATATATATATATATATATATATATATATATATACATATATATATATATATATATATATGTATATATATATATATATATATATATATATATATATGTACATATATATATATATATATATATATATATATATATATATATATATATATATATATATATATATATAATTGGATTAAAAAGAATGATGAATATAAAGTAACACAAATATAAAAGAAAAGAGAATAATAAGAGAATCCGTGTTTATTTTATTATTTCATTGATGTACTTGTTTATCAGGGACAATGTAACTGAGTAACTGAGTAACTCCTCGTGGACCTGCTCCACGTGTGTCTGTCCACTCAGACCCGCTGCAAACATATTTAACTTTATATTTTTTATTGTAATATTCTGCATGCCCTTATAGCCTTACAGTTTAAAGTGTTTATTTGATTTTTATCTAAATTATGTGATATATGTTTTTCCTAGTTTGTGAAGCTGTTCCAAACAATGGCAATAAAAACGATTCTGAAATAGTTTCTACACGTGTGTGAGGGCGTGGCCTGGGCCTTTCTACACGTGTGTGAGGGCGTGGCCTGGGCCTTTCTACACGTGTGTGAGGGCGTGGCCTGGGCCTTTCTACACGTGTGTGAGGGCGTGGCCTGGGCCCATGCTGTATGACGTATGTGAGAATGTCATAGCGTTTACTTTAACTGATCTACTTCATAGTAGAACAGCTTCTGCTGCAGATCACATGTTTTCTTTCATATATGTTCCTATATAAAGTCTAAGCTTCTACGTGAAAAGATCTAAATTCTTCTTGTTTTCGGGTTCAAAGCTCAACACGTCTGTCAGGGATTAGATGTTGGAAAATCCCTGTGAAAGAAACGAAGAATATACAATGTGACGTCACCAGTTTATAATGAAGGAAAGTCAGATTTAGTGACTGAGTTTCTCTCAGAGCTGTTGATCAGATGTCTCATTAGATGATTTTATTGAGCAGGACTTTGCTGCAGAGTTTGGTCCAAAGTTTAACCTTCTCCTCCAAAACAAATAAATCTGAGCCAAACGGTGAAGCAACTGCTCTGAAGGACTGAGACCTCCGCGAGAAGCACGAGAAGAACGATGCTCCGCTCTCTGCTGCCCACCGGCCTCCTGCCCACCGGCCTCCTGCTCACCGGCCTCCTGCTCACCGGCCTCCTGCTCACCGGCCTCCTGCCCACCGGCCTCCTGCTCACCGGCCTCCTGCCCACCGGCCTCCTGCTCACCGGCCTCCTGCTCACCGGCCTCCTGCTCACCGGCCTCCTGCCCACCGGCCTCCTGCTCACCGGCCTCCTGCTCACCGGCCTCCTGCTCACCGGCCTCCTGCCCACCGGCCTCCTGCTCACCGGCCTCCTGCCCACCGGCCTCCTGCTCACCGGCCTCCTGCCCACCGGCCTCCTGCTCACCGGCCTCCTGCTCACCGGCCTCCTGCTCACCGGCCTCCTGCTCACCGGCCTCCTGCCCACCGGCCTCCTGCCCACCGGCCTCCTGCCCACTGGCCTCCTGCTCACCGGCCTCCTGCTCACCGGCCTCCTGCTCACCGGCCTCCTGCCCACCGGCCTCCTGCTCACCGGCCTCCTGCTCACCGGCCTCCTGCCCACCGGCCTCCTGCTCACCGGCCTCCTGCCCACCGGCCTCCTGCCCACTGGCCTCCTGCTCACCGGCCTCCTGCTCACCGGCCTCCTGCCCACCGGCCTCCTGCCCACCGGCCTCCTGCCCACTGGCCTCCTGCTCACCGGCCTCCTGCTCACCGGCCTCCTGCCCACCGGCCTCCTGCCCACCGGCCTCCTGCCCACCGGCCTCCTGCCCACCGGCCTCCTGCCCACTGGCCTCCTGCTCACCGGCCTCCTGCTCAGCGGCCTCCTGCTCACCGGCCTCCTGCCCACCGGCCTCCTGCCCACCGGCCTCCTGCCCACCGGCCTCCTGCTCACCGGCCTCCTGCTCAGCGGCCTCCTGCTCACCGGCCTCCTGCCCACCGGCCTCCTGCCCACCGGCCTCCTGCCCACCGGCCTCCTGCCCACCGGCCTCCTGCTCACCGGCCTCCTGCCCACCGGCCTCCTGCCCACCGGCCTCCTGCTCACCGGCCTCCTGCCCACCGGCCTCCTGCTCACCGGCCTCCTGCCCACCGGCCTCCTGCCCACCGGCCTCCTGCCCACCGGCCTCCTGCTCAGCGGCCTCCTGCTCACCGGCCTCCTGCCCACCGGCCTCCTGCCCACCGGCCTCCTGCCCACCGGCCTCCTGCTCACCGGCCTCCTGCTCACCGGCCTCCTGCTCACCGGCCTCCTGCTCACCGGCCTCCTGCCCACCGGCCTCCTGCTCACCGGCCTCCTGCCCACCGGCCTCCTGCTCAGCGGCCTCCTGCTCACCGGCCTCCTGCCCACCGGCCTCCTGCTCACCGGCCTCCTGCTCACCGGCCTCCTGCTCACCGGCCTCCTGCTCACCGGCCTCCTGCTCACCGGCCTCCTGCTCACCGGCCTCCTGCTCACCGGCCTCCTGCTCACCGGCCTCCTGCTCACTGGCCTCCTGCTCACCGGCCTCCTGCCCACCGGCCTCCTGCTCAGCGGCCTCCTGCCCACCGGCCTCCTGCCCACCGGCCTCCTGCTCACCGGCCTCCTGCTCACCGGCCTCCTGCTCAGCGGCCTCCTGCTCACCGGCCTCCTGCTCACCGGCCTCCTGCTCACCGGCCTCCTGCTCACCGGCCTCCTGCTCACCGGCCTCCTGCTCACCGGCCTCCTGCTCACCGGCCTCCTGCCCACCGGCCTCCTGCTCACTGGCCTCCTGCCCACTGGCCTCCTGCTCAGCGGCCTCCTGCCCACCGGCCTCCTGCCCACCGGCCTCCTGCCCACCGGCCTCCTGCTCACCGGCCTCCTGCCCACCGGCCTCCTGCTCACTGGCCTCCTGCCCACTGGCCTCCTGCTCACCGGCCTCCTGCTCACCGGCCTCCTGCTCACCGGCCTCCTGCTCACCGGCCTCCTGCCCACCGGCCTCCTGCTCAGCGGCCTCCTGCCCACCGGCCTCCTGCCCACCGGCCTCCTGCCCACCGGCCTCCTGCCCACCGGCCTCCTGCTCAG
Organism: Proterorhinus semilunaris; assembly: GCA_021464625.1. Classification (NCBI taxonomy): domain Eukaryota; kingdom Metazoa; phylum Chordata; class Actinopteri; order Gobiiformes; family Gobiidae; genus Proterorhinus; species Proterorhinus semilunaris. The sequence goes on along the minus strand of CM038365.1, from coordinate 895,750 downwards.
CGGCCTCCTGCTCAGCGGCCTCCTGCCCACCGGCCTCCTGCTCACCGGCCTCCTGCTCAGCGGCCTCCTGCTCAGCGGCCTCCTGCTCAGCGGCCTCCTGCCCACCGGCCTCCTGCTCACCGGCCTCCTGCTCACCGGCCTCCTGCTCACCGGCCTCCTGCTCAGCGGCCTCCTGCTCAGCGGCCTCCTGCCCACTGGCCTCCTGCCCACCGGCCTCCTGCTCACCGGCCTCCTGCTCAGCGGCCTCCTGCTCACCGGCCTCCTGCCCACCGGCCTCCTGCTCAGCGGCCTCCTGCCCACTGGCCTCCTGCTCACCGGCCTCCTGCTCACCGGCCTCCTGCTCAGCGGCCTCCTGCTCACCGGCCTCCTGCCCACCGGCCTCCTGCTCACCGGCCTCCTGCTCTGCTCCGCGCGGCACGTGTGGCCGGTAAGTTTCAAACAGGAACGTTTATTAAAGGTCCCGTTACCGGGGGAGACCGGGGTCACTCTGTGAGAGCAGCTGATCCACAGGACGAGCCACAGTTTAATGGAAGCTCTTTATTTATTCTTATTAAAGACACTAAACATGTGCTCAGGATAAAACATGAATAACAGAAACAGAGAGAATAATCCTCCACCTTTAGGCTTTAGGTTTTCACACAAAAACAAACCTTCTCCTCGTGAGTCACGTCCGCACAGCGCCCCCTGCTGTTCATAACGAGTGCAGTTAATGCTTTGCTTCTTGTGCCTGAGGAGCCGTGGACCGACTGCTCCGCCCTGTGCACGCCGGAGGTACTGCAGCGCCTGCCACTGTCCGCGCTACTGTCCCGCGCTGAACTCTCTCCCTCCCACTGCACCCGAGCAATGAGAGTGTTGCACTTATTTGTACATTTATAATAAACATGTTTTGTTAACTCACTCATACCGTTATTTCTAGGATCGTTCTCCGTGTTGTTCCAGCAGGTGGCGCTGCTTTGCTGGGACTCGCTCAGCAGCACGAGTTTAACTCCAGCCCAAGTATTTTAAAACATCGTTATTCTTATTGGGGTCATTAATGGGGCGTTACACTCTAACCTCTTAACCCCCACCTTAACCGAGCACTTTCTGCGGTTCACCTTTACCCAAATCTAAAAGCTTCTGGACTGGCTTTACCCAAATCTAAAAGCTTCTGGACTGGCTTTACCCAAATCTAAAAGCTTCTGGACTGGCTTTACCCAAATCTAAAAGCTTCTGGACTGGCTTTACCCAAATCTAAAAGCTTCTGGACTGGCACTGCAGCCTATAGGCCAGAGAACGCCTCACGAGGAAAGTGTACGGTTCAGCTGCTCTTGTTTTGGAGGCCAACGTCACCTTTTTTACTGGCAAACTCTCTACTTCTTCAGGCAAACTCTCTACTTTTTTCTCATGAATTTGCATAATTCAACTCAAACATCTTTTATGTATTTTTCCCGTGACTATGGCCCTAATGCGCCGCCGTACTTGTTCTGCCCTCTGATTCTTACATGTTTTATTCTGATCGCTGCCTGACAAAATTCCAGGTTTCATAAACGCAGCACTGGCGCCCTCTAGCGGACGGACAGAGTAAAGATCAGTTTCCTTGCGTTATCGTTATCCCGTGCATGCGCGTGAGTGTGACGCTGGCCACGGGGGCGCGCGCGGTCACGGTTTAAAACAAGATGCTCCTCCGCCGCGCGCCTCTCAGTCCGCTCCAAAAGTGGACCCGGACAGACCCGGACTAACCCGGACAGACCCGGACTAACCCGGACTAACCCGCACTAACCCGCACGCTCCAGCTCAACTTTTCTGTTTCTCCTGGAGCTAAACTCGAACTCTGGGATGGAGTTCCCGGATGGAAGTGAAACAACGGGACTTTGAAATGACCCAAAAACATCACGAGAGAAGGTGTGTCTGAAAGGAGAGGCTTCACGCGCACGTGCAGCTTCATTACCTCCTGTCAGTGTTTACGCACGTGCACATTTGAAGATCTGAGGAGCCTCGTCCGTGACCACAGGTTCGTTTCCATATTGAAATGTGGAATAACGGTTTAATGATGAAGAAGACTCTAAAGGCTTTACGCACAGACAGAAGGATGTTCTGGTGAGGAGCTGGAGAAACGGCAGAAGGTCCGGGAGCGCGAGCGGGGCTCAAGTTTACCCGCGTTTGCGTAAAGATTTGCATAAAACATCGATCAACGGGAGCAGCAGAACCAGAGGACACAGAGGACACTATGAGGACACTATGAGGACACTATGAGGACACTATGAGGACACTATGAGGACACTATGAGGACACTATGAGGACACGTTTGGCACGCGGATCAGAATGAGCGTCTGTTTTACGCGCGGAGTTTTCTTCAGCTCGTGACGCGTCAAAGCGGCGCGTTTTTGGAGACGTTTCCTCAGCTTCAGCCACGTGTGAAATCTAAACGACAGAATCATTGGACACATCCCGAACCAGCTCCAGAGCGCACCGGCTTTACGCACGCGCCGCGGCGCGGGGACTGACGGCCCTCCTGTCCGGTAAAAGGAAACATTTCATCTCAAACTTTCTCCAGACTTTGAAATATTCGAATATCATTAAAACATTTTGAATCTTTTCTTGAAAATGCCTGAAAGCCTCGGGAGCGCACGGACTTTACGCGCGGCCCTTTGGCACTGACTGCGTGCTCATGTGCGCGCTCCAGCTGCTCGTGCTGGTGGCGTGCGTGTGGTCCGCGCGCGCCGAGGGCTCGTGCGCGTCCTGCGACCGCGTGCAGGAGGAGGAGGGCGGGGCGCTGCTCGAGGCGGTGAAGCGGCACATCCTCGCGCGCCTGCACCTGCGCGCGCGCCCGAACATCACGCACAGCCTGCCGCGCGCCGCCATGCTCCCCGCGCTGCGCAGGCTGCACGCGGCGGTGCGGCAGGACGGGCGCGTGGAGCTGCCCCCTGAGCGGCAGGCGGAGGACAGCTCCGAGATCATCAGCTTCGCGGAGAAAGGTCAGAGGTCATGTGTTTGTTTGTTTGTTTGTCTGTTTGTTTGTTTGTTGTTCGGAGCAGCTGGCCCCACCCCTTTAGTCTGTCACATTTATTTGTAAACCTCAAAAACCTCATTTTCTCCAAAATGGCGTCGCAGCTGTTTAACGCGGTGACCTTTGCCCTCTGCAGACGACATGTCTTCGTCTCCGTCCGCGCTCTTCTTCCTCGTGTCCAACGAGGGGAACCGGACGCTCCGGGTGTCGGCGGCGTCGCTGTGGCTGTACTTCAGGCTCCGCCCCCTGGCGGCGGACACTGGCAGACCACGCCGCGTGCTGCTGAAGCTCTACCACCAGGAGGCGCCGGGGTTCGGAGGCGAGTGGCGCCTGACGGAGCGGCGGCTGGAGCTGAGGCGCAGCGGCTGGAGGCGCGTCGACCTCACGGGGGCGCTGAGGCGCCTGTTCCAGAGCGGGAGGCGGCGGCAGAACGTGGACGTGCGCTGTGACGGCTGCGGCGAGGAGCGCGTGGAGGCGGTGCTGCTGGAGCCGAGCGACGCCCCCCACAGGTCAGGAGGAGAACTGCATTGTAGAGAGAGAGAGAGCCCCCACAGGTCAGGAGGAGAACTGCACTGTAGAGACAGAGCCCCCACAGGTCAGGAGGAGAACTGCACTGTAGAGAGAGAGAGAGAGCCCCCACTGGTCAGGAGGAGAACTGCACTGTAGAGAGAGAGCCCCCACTGGTCAGGAGGAGAACTGCACTGTAGAGACAGAGCCCCCACAGGTCAGGAGGAGAACTGCACTGTAGAGAGAGAGAGAGAGCCCCCACTGGTCAGGAGGAGAACTGCACTGTAGAGAGAGAGCCCCCACTGGTCAGGAGGAGAACTGCACTGTAGAGAGAGAGAGAGACCCCACAGGTCAGGAGGAGAACTGCACTGTAGAGAGAGAGAGAGAGCCCCCACTGGTCAGGAGGAGAACTGCACTGTAGAGAGAGAGCCCCCACTGGTCAGGAGGAGAACTGCACTGTAGAGAGAGAGAGAGACCCCACAGGTCAGGAGGAGAACTGCACTGTAGAGAGAGAGAGAGACCCCACAGGTCAGGAGGAGAACTGCACTGTAGAGAGAGAGAGAGAGCCCCCACTGGTCAGGAGGAGAACTGCACTGTAGAGAGAGAGAGAGAGCCCCCACTGGTCAGGAGGAGAACTGCACTGTAGAGAGAGAGAGAGAGAGCCCCCACAGGTCAGGAGGAGAACTGCACTGTAGAGAGAGAGACAGAGCCCCCACTGGTCAGGAGGAGCACTGCACTGTAGACCGAGAGACAGAGCCCCCACTGGTCAGGAGGAGCACTGCACTGTAGAGCGCCCCCGCAGGCCGTTCGTGGCGGTGCAGTTATGTTTGTTAGGGGACATGTGTCTGACTGTCCTGTCCCCGCAGGCCGTTCGTGGCGGTGCAGGCCTCGCTCCCGGACAGCAGAGGGCGCCGTAGGCGTGGCCTGGAGTGCGACGGCGAGGGCGGTCTCTGCTGCCGGCGTCGGTTCTACATCGACTTCCGCCTGATTGGCTGGAGCGACTGGATCATCGCCCCGTCCGGTTACTACGCCAACTACTGCGAGGGCCGCTGCCCGGGCAACATGGCGGCCGTGCCCAGCGCCGTGTCGTCCTTTCACACCGCCATCATCAACCAGTACCGCCTCCGTGGCCTCGCGCCAAGCTCCGCCTCCTGCTGCATCCCCACGAGGCTCAGCGCCATGTCCATGCTGTACTTCGACGACCAGTACAACATCGTGAAGAGAGACGTGCCCAGCATGATCGTGGAGGACTGCGGCTGTGCTTAAATACTGCAATACTTCAAATACTGCAGTACTTCAAATACTCTATTATACTACAGCAACACCACAAACTACTACAACTACTACTACAGTAACAATAACAAGAGAGTGGGGTCATATAGGAGAGAAACTACTGCATTATTCTGTACTTTACTCTGCTCCAAATACTGCAGTACTCCCGACTCCCCTCTGACTTCCTGTGGGCCGGTGTGGGGTAACGACCACTTCCTGTGGGCCGGTGTGGGGTAACGACCACTTCCTGTCCACAGTTTAGCATAAATGAATAAACATTTCCAAACTCATTTCTGATCCGCTTTATTTCCCCAGACGGACAGAAATAAGAAACGGTTTTAATGAAGGCGAGTTTTTGTTAAGGTGGACCGACTGCGCGTGAAACAATCGTGTGTTTTTAAGGCGGACCGACTGCGCGTGAAACAATCGTGTGTTTTTAAGGCGGACCGACTGCGCGTGAAACAATCGTGTGTTTTTAAGGCGGACCGACTGCGCGTGAAACAATCGTGTGTTTTTAAGGCGGACCGACTGCGCGTGAAACAATCGTGTGTTTTTAAGGCGGACCGACTGCGCGTGAAACAATCGTGTGTTTTTAAGGCGGACCGACTGCGCGTGAAACAATCGTGTGTTTTTAAGGCGGACCGACCGCGCGTGTGAAACAGTCGTGTGTTTTTAAGGCGGACCGACTGCGTGTGAAACAATCGTGTGTTTTTAAGGCGGACCGACTGCGCGTGAAACAGTCGTGTGTTTTTAAGGCGGACCGACTGCGCGTGAAACAATCGTGTGTTTTTAAGGCGGACCGACTGCGCGTGAAACAATCGTGTGTTTTTAAGGCGGACCGACCGCGCGTGTGAAACAATCGTGTGTTTTTAAGGCGGACCGACCGCGCGTGAAACAATCGTGTGTTTTTAAGGCGGACCGACCGCGTGTGAAACAGTCGTGTGTTTTTAAGGCGGACCGACCGCGCGCGTGAAACAATCGTGTGTTTTTAAGGCGGACCGACCGCGCGTGTGAAACAATCGTGTGTTTTTAAGGCGGACCGACTGCGCGTGAAACAATCGTGTGTTTTTAAGGCGGACCGACTGCGCGTGTGAAACAATCGTGTGTTTTTAAGGCGGACCGACCGCGCGCGTGAAACAATCGTGTGTTTTTAAGGCGGACCGACTGCGCGTGTGAAACAATCGTGTGTTTTTAAGGCGGACCGACCGCGCGCGTGAAACAGTCGTGTGTTTTTAAGGCGGACCGACTGCGCGTGTGAAACAATCGTGTGTTTTTAAGGCGGACCGACCGCGCGCGTGAAACAATCGTGTGTTTTTAAGGCGGACCGACTGCGCGTGTGAAACAATCGTGTGTTTTTAAGGCGGACCGACTGCGCGTGAAACAATCGTGTGTTTTTAAGGCGGACCGACTGCGCGTGAAACAATCGTGTGTTTTTAAGGCGGACCGACTGCGCGTGTGAAACAATCGTGTGTTTTTAAGGCGGACCGACTGCGTGTGAAACAATCGTGTGTTTTTAAGGCGGACCGACTGCGTGTGAAACAATCGTGTGTTTTTAAGGCGGACCGACCGCGTGTGAAACAATCGTGTGTTTTTAAGGCGGACCGACCGCGCGTGAAACAATCGTGTGTTTTTAAGGCGGACCGACCGCGCGTGAAACAATCGTGTGTTTTTAAGGCGGACCGACCGCGCGTGTGAAACAATCGTGTGTTTTTAAGGCGGACCGACCGCGCGTGTGAAACAATCGTGTGTTTTTAAGGCGGACCGACTGCGCGTGTGAAACAATCGTGTGTTTTTAAGGCGGACCGACTGCGTGTGAAACAATCGTGTGTTTTTAAGGCGGACCGACTGCGCGTGTGAAACAATCGTGTGTTTTTAAGGCGGACCGACCGCGCGCGTGAAACAATCGTGTGTTTTTAAGGCGGACCGACTGCGCGTGTGAAACAATCGTGTGTTTTTAAGGCGGACCGACTGTAAAGGAGGAGGAGTTACACATACTGATATTAGCACTTATGTTTGATTCGTTATATTTTCACTATAATCAGTTTATTTAAGGTGGAACTAGAATCGTAATAATCTTTAAACTTTTTACATAAAACTGTATTTATTTTCGTGTGTTTTTTTTTTACAATATTTTGTTCAATAAAAAGAGCAGAAAATGTGTTTGTGTTTCATTCATGTTTTTATGGATCTGTGAATCAGAATCGTGTTCGTGAAGTCCCTCAGTAACGATCTGCACGAGGACGGGCTCCACTTCCTGTTTGCGTTTGGAATCTGATCAACCGGTGGTAAAAATGTGCTCGTCCTGTAGTTTAAAGGGATGTTTCAGGATGTTTGACATACGGCCTCATGTCCTCGTTATCCAGAGTGTTGTTGATTCTGGAGATATTTTTTTCTTAAATTCATGCAGTTCTTATATTTGAAGAGCTTAGTGGCGCTAGGCTAATGCTAGGCTAGTGCATGTCTATGGTATCAGTTAGCCTGCATTAAAAACAGTCTGATACCACAGTGCACCTGAGGCAAATCACTTATAACTCCAGACTAACCATATAAATGTCTGTGTTAATAGAATTTTTGAAATTTAACTGACCTTGTATCACATGAATTACCGCATTTTGAGGGACTATTTTCTCGCAGATCACTCCGCCGCTGCGTTAGCTTACAGCCACGAAGCTGATGCTCAAATATAAGTTATTTAAATGCAAAATGGTTCAAATGATTCTATTCTATCTCATTGAGGTCTTATTGAGGTCTTACTGGGGCCTCCTTGGGGCCTCGTTGGTCTTACTGGGGCCTCCTTGGGGCCTCGTTGGTGCAGATGGCGCGGGGTTAAATCCACTTGATGAATATGGATGAGTTAATCTGCACAGATTATAATCCCGTTTGGACTGAGGCGTCACGGCTTCTTCACGCTTAAACTGCACATGAATGAATGAGCGACGTGATGGACATTTTACAAACTTCCAAATTTAAAAAACTTTTCCAAACTAAAATTATAATTTTTTTTCCCCCATTTTCTAATTCAAAATGTCATCTCGGTCACAGCCTTTCGTGCTACACGTGGATACCAAACCCGTCAGTATGTGTGAATGAATCAGCGTGGGAAATGTTAAAGGATAAAGAGAGTAAACCCAGTATAAAGGTCTGTTTTTATGAGTGACGGAGCTCCTCCCCCGGCGCTTCACGCTGAGCGACGGAGCTCCTCCCCCGGCGCTTCACGCTGAGCGACGGAGCTCCTCCCCCGGCGCTTCACGCTGAGCGACGGAGCTCCTCCCCCGGCGCTTCACGCTGAGCGACGGAGCTCCTCCCCCGGCGCTTCACGCTGAGCGACAGAATAAACACGTCTGTAAATGTTGCTGATGAATTCACACGTAACGCCGCTGTAATGTTTTCATTCACGAGCGCTCGCCGTCTTAGCCCCGCCCCCTTCGTCAGCCTCAACCACGAGAACAAACACCTGGATCTGAGTCTGAGAGCAGCAAACATCTGTTTAAATACAACGTCTACAAGGAGGTCAAGATGTCGAGAAACGGGAATAAAAAGGGAAAAACCAGTCCAGAAGCTTTTGTAAAATGGAGGAAAGTGAAAACCTCTCTCTGGTTAAGTCTGGTTAAGTCTGGTTAAGTCTGGTTAAGTGCAGGGTTAAGTCTGGTTAAGTCTGGTTAAGTCTGGTTAAGTGCTGGGTTAAGTGCAGGGTTAAGTCTGGTTAAGTGCTGGGTTAAGTGCTGGGTTAAGTGCAGGGTTAAGTCTGGTTAAGTGCTGGGTTAAGTGCTGGGTTAAGTCTGGTTAAGTGCTGGGTTAAGTGCTGGGTTAAGTGCTGGGTTAAGTCTGGTTAAGTGCTGGGTTAAGTGCTGGGTTAAGTGCAGGGTTAAGTCTGGTTAAGTGCTGGGTTAAGTCTGGTTAAGTGCTGGGTTAAGTGCAGGGTTAAGTCTGGTTAAGTCTGGTTAAGTCTGGTTAAGTGCTGGGTTAAGTGCTGGGTTAAGTGCTGGGTTAAGTCTGGTTAAGTCTGGTTAAGTGCTGGGTTAAGTGCTGGGTTAAGTCTGGTTAAGTGCTGGGTTAAGTGCAGGGTTAAGTCTGGTTAAGTGCAGGGTTAAGTGCTGGGTTAAGTGCTGGGTTAAGTGCAGGGTTAAGTCTGGTTAAGTGCAGGGTTAAGTGCTGGGTTAAGTGCTGGGTTAAGTGCTGGGTTAAGTGCTGGGTTAAGTGCTGGGTTAAGTGCAGGGTTAAGTCTGGTTAAGTGCAGGGTTAAGTGCTGGGTTAAGTCTGGTTAAGTGCTGGGTTAAGTCTGGTTAAGTGCAGGGTTAAGTGCTGGGTTAAGTCTGGTTAAGTGCTGGGTTAAGTGCTGGGTTAAGTGCTGGGTTAAGTCTGGTTAAGTCTGGTTAAGTGCTGGGTTAAGTGCTGGGTTAAGTGCAGGGTTAAGTCTGGTTAAGTCTGGTTAAGTCTGGTTAAGTGCTGGGTTAAGTGCTGGGTTAAGTGCAGGGTTAAGTGCTGGGTTAAGTCTGGTTAAGTCTGGTTAAGTGCTGGGTTAAGTGCTGGGTTAAGTGCAGGGTTAAGTCTGGTTAAGTCTGGTTAAGTGCTGGGTTAAGTGCTGGGTTAAGTCTGGTTAAGTGCTGGGTTAAGTGCAGGGTTAAGTCTGGTTAAGTGCTGGGTTAAGTGCTGGGTTAAGTGCAGGGTTAAGTCTGGTTAAGTGCTGGGTTAAGTCTGGTTAAGTGCTGGGTTAAGTGCAGGGTTAAGTCTGGTTAAGTGCTGGGTTAAGTGCAGGGTTAAGTCTGGTTAAGTGCAGGGTTAAGTGCTGGGTTAAGTCTGGTTAAGTGCAGGGTTAAGTCTGGTTAAGTGCTGGGTTAAGTGCAGGGTTAAGTCTGGTTAAGTCTGGTTAAGTCTGGTTAAGTGCTGGGTTAAGTGCTGGGTTAAGTGCTGGGTTAAGTCTGGTTAAGTCTGGTTAAGTGCTGGGTTAAGTGCTGGGTTAAGTGCTGGGTTAAGTGCAGGGTTAAGTCTGGTTAAGTGCAGGGTTAAGTCTGGTTAAGTGCTGGGTTAAGTGCTGGGTTAAGTGCTGGGTTAAGTCTGGTTAAGTCTGGTTAAGTGCTGGGTTAAGTGCAGGGTTAAGTCTGGTTAAGTCTGGTTAAGTCTGGTTAAGTCTGGTTAAGTCTGGTTAAGTCTGGTTAAGTGCTGGGTTAAGTGCAGGGTTAAGTCTGGTTAAGTGCTGGGTTAAGTCTGGTTAAGTCTGGTTAAGTGCTGGGTTAAGTGCTGGGTTAAGTGCAGGGTTAAGTCTGGTTAAGTCTGGTTAAGTGCTGGGTTAAGTGCTGGGTTAAGTGCAGGGTTAAGTCTGGTTAAGTCTGGTTAAGTGCTGGGTTAAGTGCTGGGTTAAGTCTGGTTAAGTGCTGGGTTAAGTGCTGGGTTAAGTGCAGGGTTAAGTCTGGTTAAGTCTGGTTAAGTGCTGGGTTAAGTCTGGTTAAGTGCTGGGTTAAGTCTGGTTAAGTGCTGGGTTAAGTGCTGGGTTAAGTGCTGGGTTAAGTCTGGTTAAGTGCTGGGTTAAGTCTGGTTAAGTCTGGTTAAGTGCTGGGTTAAGTGCTGGGTTAAGTGCTGGGTTAAGTGCTGGGTTAAGTGCTGGGTTAAGTGCTGGGTTAAGTCTGGTTAAGTGCAGGGTTAAGTGCTGGGTTAAGTGCAGGGTTAAGTCTGGTTAAGTGCTGGGTTAAGTCTGGTTAAGTGCTGGGTTAAGTGCTGGGTTAAGTCTGGTTAAGTGCTGGGTTAAGTCTGGTTAAGTGCTGGGTTAAGTGCTGGGTTAAGTGCTGGGTTAAGTCTGGTTAAGTGCTGGGTTAAGTCTGGTTAAGTCTGGTTAAGTGCTGGGTTAAGTGCTGGGTTAAGTGCTGGGTTAAGTGCTGGGTTAAGTGCTCCCTAAAAGCTCGCTCTGATTAAAGTACGCCCGGGTTCTGGTTAGTCGTCTCTAAACAAATGTATGTAAACCAGGTTTAAAGCTTCACTCTGGGATTTGTTTGTGAAATCCAGGAGCTCAGAGACGACGGAGGACGAGACGTTTGTGCAGAGTTTAGTTTTTTATCACAAACGTCTGAAAAACAAGGATCACTTCAAATACACGTAATCAGTTATTCTTTAACATCCGCCCAGTTTCTGCTGAGCCACATATTCACTGAGCTTTAGTTACAGCTGTGTCCAGACTCTTCCAGACCTGGTCCAGACTCTTCCAGACCTGGTCCGGACTCTTCCAGACCTGGTCCAGTCTCTTCCAGACCTGGTTCAGACTCTCCCAGACCTGGTTCAAACTCTCCCAGACCTGGTTCAAACTCTCCCAGACCTGGTTCAAACTCTCCCAGACCTGGTTCAAACTCTCCCAGACCTGGTTCAAACTCTTCCAGACCTGGTTCAAACTCTTCCAGACCTGGTCCAGTCTCTTCCAGACCTGGTCCGGACTCTTCCAGACCTGGTTCAAACTCTTCCAGACCTGGTCCAGTCTCTTCCAGACCTGGTCCAGTCTCTTCCAGACCTGGTTCAGACTCTCCCAGACCTGGTTCAAACTCTCCCAGACCTGGTTCAAACTCTCCCAGACCTGGTTCAAACTCTTCCAGACCTGGTTCAAACTCTTCCAGACCTGGTCCAGTCTCTTCCAGATCTGGTCCGGACTCTTCCAGACCTGGTTCAAACTCTTCCAGACCTGGTCCAGTCTCTTCCAGACCTGGTCCAGTCTCTTCCAGACCTGGTTCAGACTCTCCCAGACCTGGTTCAAACTCTTCCAGACCTGGTTCAGACTCTCCCAGACCTGGTTCAAACTCTTCCAGACCTGGTCCAGACTCTTCCAGACCTGGTCCAGTCTCTTCCAGACCTGGTCCAGTCTCTTCCAGACCTGGTTCGGACTCTTTCAGACCTGGTTCGGACTCTTTCAGACCTGGTTCAAACTCTTTCAGACCTGGTTCAAACTCTTCCAGACCTGGTTCAGACTCTTCCAGACCTGGTTCAGACTCTTCCAGACCTGGTTCAGACTCTCCCAGACCTGGTTCAGACTCTCCCAGACCTGGTTCAAACTCTTCCAGACCTGCTTCAAACTCTCCCAGACCTGGTTCAAACTCTTCCAGACCTGGTCCAGACTCTTCCAGACCTGGTCCAGTCTCTTCCAGACCTGGTCCAGTCTCTTCCAGACCTGGTCCGGACTCTTCCAGACCTGGTTCAAACTCTTCCAGACCTGGTTCAAACTCTCCCAGACCTGGTTCAGACTCTTCCAGACCTGGTTCAAACTCTCCCAGACCTGGTTCAAACTCTCCCAGACCTGGTTCAAACTCTCCCAGACCTGGTTCAAACTCTTTCAGACCTGGTCCAGACTCTTCCAGACCTGGTCCAGTCTCTTCCAGACCTGGTCCAGTCTCTTCCAGACCTGGTTCGGACTCTTTCAGACCTGGTTCAAACTCTTTCAGACCTGGTTCAAACTCTTCCAGACCTGGTTCGGACTCTTCCAGACCTGGTCCGGACTCTTCCAGACCTGGTCCGGACTCTTCCAGACCTGGTCCGGACTCTTCCAGACCTGGTCCGGACTCTTCCAGACCTGGTCCGGACTCTTCCAGACCTGGTTTGGACTCTTCCAGACCTGGTCCAGACTCTTCCAGACCTGGTCCAGACTCTTCCAGACCTGGTTCAAACTCTTCCAGACCTGGTCCAAACTCTTCCAGACCTGGTCCGGACTCTTCCAGACCTGGTCCGGACTCTTCCAGACCTGGTCCGGACTCTTCCAGACCTGGTCCGGACTCTTCCAGACCTGGTTCAAACTCTTCCAGACCTGGTCCAGTCTCTTCCAGACCTGGTCTGGACTCTTCCAGACCTGGTTCAAACTCTTCCAGACCTGGTTCAAACTCTCCCAGACCTGGTTCAGACTCTCCCAGACCTGGTTCAGACTCTTCCAGACCTGGTTCAAACTCTCCCAGACCTGGTTCAAACTCTCCCAGACCTGGTTCAAACTCTTCCAGACCTGCTTCAAACTCTCCCAGACCTGGTTCAAACTCTTCCAGACCTGGTCCAGACTCTTCCAGACCTGGTCCAGTCTCTTCCAGACCTGGTCCAGTCTCTTCCAGACCTGGTCCGGACTCTTCCAGACCTGGTTCAAACTCTTCCAGACCTGGTTCAAACTCTCCCAGACCTGGTTCAAACTCTCCCAGACCTGGTTCAAACTCTTCCAGACCTGGTTCAAACTCTCCCAGACCTGGTTCAAACTCTTCCAGACCTGGTCCAGACTCTTCCAGACCTGGTCCAGTCTCTTCCAGACCTGGTTCGGACTCTTTCAGACCTGGTTCAAACTCTTTCAGACCTGGTTCAAACTCTTCCAGACCTGGTTCAAACTCTTCCAGACCTGGTTCAGACTCTTCCAGACCTGGTCCAGACTCTTCCAGACCTGGTTTGGACTCTTTCAGACCTGGTTTGGACTCTTCCAGACCTGGTCCGGACTCTTCCTAAACGCCTCCTGTTTTTGTTTCTCTCTCAGACGTTTGTTCACTTTAGTCACGGAGCGTCGCCTTTCGCTCGGACACGCTTTAACTCAAACACAAACACGTCCCGAATATGATTCAGCTCTAAACCTTTAACCCATATGCTGAGGTTAAAGGTCAAAGGTTGAACCCCTGAGGTCATGCTGTGGTTAAAGGTTGAACCCCTGAGGTCATGCTGAGGTTAAAGGTTAAAGGTTGAACCCCTGAGGTCATGCTGTGGTTAAAGGTTAAAGGTTGAACCCCTGAGGTCATGCTGTGGTTAAAGGTTAAAGGTTGAACCCCTGAGGTCATGCTGTGGTTAAAGGTTGAATCCCTGAGGTCATGCTGAGGTTAAAGGTTGAACCCCTGAGGTCATGCTGTGGTTAAAGGTTAAAGGTTGAACCCCTGAGGTCATGCTGAGGTTAAAGGTTAAAGGTTGAACCCCTGAGGTCATGCTGAGGTTAAAGGTTGAATCCCTGAGGTCATGCTGTGGTTAAAGGTTAAAGGTTGAATCCCTGAGGTCATGCTGTGGTTAAAGGTTAAAGGTTGAACCCCTGAGGTCATGCTGAGGTTAAAGGTTGAATCCCTGAGGTCATGCTGTGGTTAAAGGTTAAAGGTTGAACCCCTGAGGTCATGCTGAGGTTAAAGGTTAAAGGTTGAACCCCTGAGGTCATGCTGAGGTTAAAGGTTGAATCCCTGAGGTCATGCTGTGGTTAAAGGTTAAAGGTTGAATCCCTGAGGTCATGCTGTGGTTAAAGGTTAAAGGTTGAACCCCTGAGGTCATGCTGAGGTTAAAGGTTAAAGGTTGAACCCCTGAGGTCATGCTGAGGTTAAAGGTTGAATCCCTGAGGTCATGCTGTGGTTAAAGGTTGAACCCCTGAGGTCATGCTGTGGTTAAAGGTTGAACCCCTGAGGTCATGCTGTGGTTAAAGGTTAAAGGTTGAACCCCTGAGGTCATGCTGAGGTTAAAGGTTAAAGGTTGAACCCCTGAGGTCATGCTGAGGTTAAAGGTTAAAGGTTGAACCCCTGAGGTCATGCTGAGGTTAAAGGTTGAATCCCTGAGGTCATGCTGTGGTTAAAGGTTAAAGGTTGAACCCCTGAGGTCATGCTGAGGTTAAAGGTTAAAGGTTGAACCCCTGAGGTCATGCTGAGGTTAAAGGTTAAAGGTTGAATCCCTGAGGTCATGCTGAGGTTAAAGGTTGAACCCCTGAGGTCATGCTGTGGTTAAAGGTTAAAGGTTGAACCCCTGAGGTCATGCTGTGGTTAAAGGTTGAACCCCTGAGGTCATGCTGTGGTTAAAGGTTGAACCCCTGAGGTCATGCTGTGGTTAAAGGTTGAACCCCTGAGGTCATGCTGTGGTTAAAGGTTAAAGGTTGAACCCCTGAGGTCATGCTGTGGTTAAAGGTTAAAGGTTGAACCCCTGAGGTCATGCTGAGGTTAAAGGTTAAAGGTTGAACCCCTGAGGTCATGCTGTGGTTAAAGGTTAAAGGTTGAATCCCTGAGGTCATGCTGTGGTTAAAGGTTGAACCCCTGAGGTCATGCTGTGGTTAAAGGTTAAAGGTTGAACCCCTGAGGTCATGCTGTGGTTAAAGGTTAAAGGTTGAACCCCTGAGGTCATGCTGTGGTTAAAGGTTGAACCCCTGAGGTCATGCTGTGGTTAAAGGTTAAAGGTTGAACCCCTGAGGTCATGCTGTGGTTAAAGGTTGAACCCCTGAGGTCATGCTGTGGTTAAAGGTTGAACCCCTGAGGTCATGCTGTGGTTAAAGGTTAAAGGTTGAACCCCTGAGGTCATGCTGTGGTTAAAGGTTAAAGGTTGAATCCCTGAGGTCATGCTGTGGTTAAAGGTTAAAGGTTGAATCCCTGAGGTCATGCTGTGGTTAAAGGTTAAAGGTTAAAGGTTGAACCCCTGAGGTCATGCTGTGGTTAAAGGTTAAAGGTTAAAGGTTGAACCCCTGAGGTCATGCTGTGGTTAAAGGTTGAATCCCTGAGGTCATGCTGTGGTTAAAGGTTAAAGGTTAAAGGTTGAACCCCTGAGGTCATGCTGAGGTTAAAGGTTAAAGGTTGAACCCCTGAGGTCATGCTGAGGTTAAAGGTTAAAGGTTGAATCCCTGAGGTCATGCTGAGGTTAAAGGTTAAAGGTTGAACCCCTGAGGTCATGCTGAGGTTAAAGGTTAAAGGTTGAACCCCTGAGGTCATGCCGTGGTTAAATGGGGTCCCGTCTGACCTCAGGCCGCTCTGCTGTTAAAGGTTGAATCCCTGAGGTCCGGCTCGGTGCCTTTGTGCCTTTGAGCCTTTGTGCCTCTGAACAGGGGACGTGTTGTTGAGGTCACTTTAGGCCCGAGTCTTTTCACGGCGCACTGAGGCCGTATCAGATCAACGAGGCCGAGCGAGGCCGAGCTCAGGCTCCAGTTTCACCCTTTAATGAAACCAACGTCCCAATACTGTGATATTTGTTTAAGCTTCTGCAAAGAGTTAGAGCTGGTATCGATGATGGGAGAGCGTGACCACAGAGCAAGGCCTTCTCCAGCACATCCTCTGGGTGAAATCCACAAACATGAATATCTCCATAACGACGGAGGTTTTTTTATCAGCTGCAAAACATCGTTCTGTCCAGAAGAGGATCCTCACGAGCGACAGAGGACACGTGTTATTACGTTTCCTTTTGATTAAAAAATATATATTCCCAGTTTTTTCAAAGTTTATTCCTTTTTTTAATCAAATTCCCCACATTTTTCTTTAATTTTTTTCATTTTATCCCAATTATTATTCCAATTCCCCCCAGTTTCTTCCCAGTGTGAGCTGTGTGAATCCCGTCATCCTGGAATACGCCGGTGATGGAATAACCAGGTGCTCATTAGCGAATACAAATGTCCTGAAGCTAAACGACCCTCGTGCTGTAGGTCCAGCCTCTTCTTTAAGCCCCGCCTCAAACACGCATAAATGACGCTCATTATTCCCAGGCCCCTCCCCCACGCACGGATATGCTTTTGTTCTGGAAACACATCAAAGACTCGGATTATGAAGCAGAGACTCCGTTTTGAATGTTTTACTGAAGGTTCACACGAGTAACGGACGACTGTGACGTGAAAGCAAAATGAAACATGAGTCTGTGGGCGGAGCATAAGTCTGTGGGCGGAGCATAAGTCTGTGGGCGGAGCATAAGTATTCATACAGCATTAAACTGCCTTTATAACATTCCTAATGCAGAAAGTTCACTCCTCGCCCTAACCATTAAATGGAGGCCACCTGTGTGTGATCTACTCTCAGTATAATTCCAGCTGTTCTGTGAGGGCCTCAGAGCTATGGTCAGAGTGTATTGGTCACTAAACAACATCATGAAGGCCAAGGAGCTCACCAGAGAGGTCAGGGATAAAGCTGTGGAGAAGTTTAAAGCAGCGTTAAGTTATACAAAGATTTCCCAAGATTTGAACATCTCACGGAGCACTGTTCAATCCATCATTCAGAAATGGAAAGAGTATAGCACCACTGCAAACTTACCAAGACACGGCCGTCCACCTAAACTAACAGACCGAACAAGGAGAGCACTGGTCAGAAATGTAACCAAGTGCCCCAAGATAACTCTGGAGGAGCTGGGACGTCCTGCCGCTGAGCTGGGGGAATCTGTACATGGGACAACTATAAGTCGTACTCTACACAAATCTGGCCTTCATGGACGAGTGGCAAGAAGAAAGCCATTATTGAAAGGAGGCCATAAGAAACCCCGTTTGAAGTTTGCTAGAAGTCCTATGGAGGACACAGCTCCATGTGGAAGAAGGAGCTTTGGTCAGATGAGACGTTATGTATGGAGCAAACCTAACACTGCTCACCGTCCTGAGTGCACCCTCCCCAGGGTCAAATATGGGGGGGGGGCATCATGCTATGGGGCTGCTTTTCCTCAGCGGGGACTGGGAAGATGGTAAGAACAGTTGGGAAGATGGATGGAGCCAAATACAGAGACATTTTGGAGGAAAACCTGCTGGAGTCAGCAAGAGAATTGAGGCTGGGGCGGAGATTCACCTTCCAGCAGGACAATGACCCTAAACACAAACATGTACAATGGAAACAAACATATGAATGTGTTAGAATGGCCCAGTCAAAGTCCTGACCTAAATCCTATTGAACATCTGGAAAGACCTGAAAACATCTGTTCACAAACGCTCTCCTTCTAATGTGACAGAGCTGGAGTTGTTTTGTAAAGAGGAATGGGTCAAATGTCAGTCTCTACATGTGCAAACCTTGTAGAGTCAAACCCCAGAAGACTTCAATCAATCAATCAATCAATGGTTTTGTTTAGCCCAATATCACAACAGGAGTTGCCTCATAGGGCTGTAACAAACATTAAGGCAATAAAACCGAGCAGTAAATAAGACCATGTAAAGTTCCGGTGAATCAAATATCCAGGCAAACATAAAGTCCAAATAAGCGTCAGCAGTGACTTGCTGCTGTTATTGCAGCAAAAGGGGGTTCCACAAAGTATTCAGTCCTGCTGTATGAATACTTATGCACCCCCACTTTCACTTCACAGTCGTCTGTTACTCGTGTGAACTTTTAATAAAAGTTTAAAAATAAAATCTTTATGTTTGAGGTAAACGTGAGGTTCCCAGAGGAACTGTAGATCCTGGTGGAGATAATAATATTACTGTGAGTAAATACTTCTTACTGGAGAGTAACTGTCCCTGTTCATAAAACACTGAGAGTGGGAGGGGCTATTGGGACCGGGCCCAATAAAGGCAAACCCTTTTAAACGGTTGCCGTGCCAACCACTTCCTAAAGACTCTAATTAAATAACTTGTGTTCATTAAATGGCTGCTTCACTGAAATACAGGATCATTGTGACGTTTAACAGATGTTATCCGTCTAAAGCATTCGAGCCCGCTGAGGATCTGTGGGATGTGCTGCATCAGGCTCTGCACAGCGGTCACACTCTCCCTTCATACCATGGCCTTTGCAGAGGCTTAAAGAGAAACAACACTGCAGACTCAGGACTGAAGGAACATGAACCTCTGGAGTAAAGAGGTCTTTAGTCCTCGTCCGGACCGGGGCGTCCGGGACGGCCCCTGAATGAGGCGGGATCAGATAAGGCGGAGCCAGACGTGGTCCACTGAGTCGGGACTGAAGCACAGATAGAGTTCCTTTTATTCAGGAAAACAAAGTGTTTCAGACCCAGGAGTTCAGGTCAAACCCGAGGCCCGCGGACCCAGGGCCGGCACGAGCCAGTACCCTGCCCCAGGCAAGACTGGCTTCGACATGTCCCTCACTCGCCTGTTTGTAAATGTGGCGGTAAAACATCACAGAATAAACAGGTCTGCTGTGGAGGCGGGGCTTAAGGAGGGGCGCCGTCTGTCGAAAACAACAACTTAAAGCCAGACGTCCTGTCAGAGGGATTAGCCCCCACAGCCGGGACGTCCCACAGCCGGGACGTCCCACAGCCGGGACGTCCCGCTCCAACTCCAGGAAGACGGTGAGAAACTTCTGCAGATTATCCACAAACAGAAGGTCCAGATCCAGAAACATGTCAGGTCCTGGATCTCATGTACAAGCTCATTCCCCACAGTCCCTGAACCTCACATCCTGGTTCTGTTCTGGACGTTTGATCAGAAACACGACTCTGACCCCCCCGACCCCCCCCCCCCGCGGAGTCGGGATCAGACTCAGGGTCAGAGGTCAGTGGAGCGGAATAAACCAACGCTGTCAACAACACACTTTAGCCAAGCTTTAACACACACACACACACACACGCACGCACGCACGCACGCACACACACACACAGACACACACACATACACACACACGCGCGCGCACACACGCGCACGCGCACGCACGCACACACACACACACACACACGCGCACACACACATACACACAGACACACACACGCGCGCGCACACACACACGCGCGCACACACACACAGACACACACACACACACACACAGACACACACACACAAACCTTTAAAGGGATGTTTCAGGATGTTTGACTCAGGGCCTCATGTCCTCGTTATCCAGAGTGTTGTTGATTCTGGAGATATTTTTTTCTTAAATTCATGCAGTTCTTATATTTGAAGAGCTTAGTGGCGCTAGGCTAATGCTAGGCTAGTGCATGTCTATGGTATCAGTTAGCCTGCATTAAAAACAGTCTGACTCCACAGAGCACCTGAGGCAAATCACTTATAACACCAGACTAACCATATAAATGTCTGTGTTAATAGAATAATGTTTGAAATATAACTGACCTTGTATCACATGAAGTACCGCATTTTGAGGGACTATTTTCTCACAGATCACTCCGCCACTGTGTTAGCTTACAGCCACGAAGCTGATGCTGCTCAAATATAATTTATTTAAATGCAAAATGGTTAAAATTATTCTATTAACAGACATTTATATGGTTAGTCTGGTGTTATAAGTGATTTTGAGGCGTTGTCCAGTTGGTTTTTAGATCTGTGTGAAACACCTGCAGACGAGACGTGACTTCACTCTCAGACCTGAGCCTGGATTTCCTCTGCTCCTCTGGGGCGTCTCGGGTTCAAGTCCAGAACCTCAAAACAACAAACGTCAGGGTCAGAGGGATTTAGCACGAGACGCCGAGGAACCGCAGAGGAACCGCCGAGGAACCGCCGAGGAACCGCTGAGGAACGTCTAAAGCAGAGACAAACCTGAAGGAAAACTACAAGAGTAAAAACTACAAGAGTAAAAACTACAAGAGTAAAAACTACAAGAGTAAAAACTACAAGAGTAAAAACTACAAGAGTAAAAACTACTGTAATGAGAGAAACGACTCAGAAGGTTCTTCATGTGGAGATCAAGATCAGGCACCGATGGGGAACATTCAGAAAACATGGAAAATAAATGTTTTTAAAGGTGGGGGAGAAGAGAAAATATTAGGAAATTAATTAGGAAAAAATATATAAAAATTGTGGGGGAAATGAGAAAAAAATAATAATAAAACAATTAGACAGAAATGGGAAAAGAAGATCAGACACTTCTGTAGAAAGAGTTCTTCTTCACTTGAAATGATCCAATGATCTGAATCCAGAACAAATGTGTTTGTTCCGCTGGAGACACGAGCTTTGATTTGATCCAAGACTTCAGATTTAATTGAATTGAATGGATTCTTCTTTTCCCTGGAAGAGGTTTTTAAACAGTGACCTGTTGGAAACATCAGGACATGTGGAAGTGAAGGACGACAGCGCCCCCCGGTGGCGGCGGGAGGTTCAGCGGCTCAAAGAAACAGGATTTAAAAAGAGGATTTAAGATCATTATTGTAGTAATAATAATAATAATAATAATAATAATAATAATAATAATAATAATGATAGAGGAGAGCGATATATCGACTACAAGATCAGATCGAAACTGCTTAAGGGAAAATTCCTAATATTTGAAATGGGTAAACGTAAAGGGGACATGTTTGTTTTGTTGTGTGTTTGTGTTTGTGCAGCTGCAGCTCATGTTCACACTGACGTAATAAATACTGTGGAACTCCTGGACCGACACGTCCAGTGACGCCTCCGGCACGTTTTTACCTGTGAGATGAGCAGCAGGTCTGAGGTTTAACGTGAGCTGCTCGTGGACCTGCTGAGGATCTTCAGATGAGGAGCAGGTCTGAGGCTTAACGTGAGCTGCTCGTGGACCTGCTGAGGATCTTCAGATGAGGAGCAGGTCTGAGGCTTAACGTGAGCTGCTCGTGGACCTGCTGAGGATCTTCTGACGTCCATGGCCGTAACTCGATCAAACCGAGTGACTTCATCTCATCTCCTGCGTTTCCTCTGAAGATGATCACGTCTGGTCTGGATTATCGCGTGAGTCGTGACGTGAAGCTTTAACATTTACAACACGTGACCCGTTTCTATCAGTGTGTGTGATTCAGGAAACATTCCCCGTTTATTCCCACGGAAAACTTCTGAAACTGAAGAACTTTGTAATGAGCGGACGAGCTGCAGTGCGCACACGTGTCCACTAGAGGGCGGCGCTTCTCTTTCAAACTGGAGTAGATTGTTTGTTTTATATTTACTGAGTCACACTTTGAGTTACAAAATACAAACTGAAAATAGTAATAAAGTGGGTCAGACATTTCCTTTTCCTTCTTCCATTGTCTCTGTTTTGTTTTGAGGACATGAACCTCAGTCCAACTGCATTTGGAGATTTGATTTCATTCATACATTTAAACGCTCTTGTAACTCAGTGACTCATACTCCAGTATTTTGTTTAAGTGTTTTATTCCCCAGTTACTGAAAAAACTCATATTTGTGTAACTCGTTACTTTTGTAATACGTTACTCCAACACTGCAGGTCTGTGTTAAAACAGAGACCAAGGAGAAACTCGCTGCGTCACACGAGACTACGGAGCCCGCGAGGGGACACGGAGTAATTACATCGGGTTTACTAAATTGGGGCTCGCGAGTAACGCGGGGCTGAGCGCGAGTATCAGGTCAGGTTTAGGGACCGTCAACAAATGACTGTATAATATATATTAAGTATTCATATATATTAAGTATTAATATATATTAAGTATTCATATATATTAATACTTAATATATATTAATACTTAATATCGCCGCTAAAAGTCAAACATTTAAAAATATTACAAATCACACGAATGTAATGAAGCTCTGGTTCAGGAAAGTATTTCTCCACAAAGCTCTCTCTCTTAGCGGTGATTTTAAGTACAGTCATTTATTGACGGTCCCTAAATCTAAATCCACAGCACGTGCGTGTCAGGCGGCCTCACAGCTGCTCCTGAACATCTGCTGAATAAACAATCTATAATTACCCCGTTTTACATCTCATCCGTGTCCCTGTAAGTGAGCTTCATATGAACCTGGACTGAGCACATCTTCTCCAGTTCCACTTTGACCACATTTGAAAAAAGTGTCAAAATCGCAACAAAAACGAGGAGGAAAAAGTCACACAAACCAACACAAAGGTAAATGACACACACGTGACGTTCAAACACGTGACGTTCAAACACGTGACGTTCAGAGGTTCCTCACATTCAGCCTCACTGTTGCTGCTCTGCAGATGTTCCTCTTGTTCTTATTACTGTACCAGCACCTCCCTGGAGCGGCCACGGGGCGGCGCTCACACCGAAGGGAGCGCACCGAGCGGCGGCTACAGAGTCCGCTGCCTCCCGCTGAACACGCGCACTCCTCCTCCAGCCGCCGCGGGGTCCGCCACAAACCCACCAGAAAATCACCCGGAGAATTAAAACCCGAGTTTAGTCTGACGTCAGCGGAAGACACGTTTATGTCTTTGGAGAGAAGTTCCTCCAGGCGACGGATCCGTGCGTAAAAGTCCGTGCGTAAAAGTTTGTCCTCGCCTTTTTATTCCGACATGTGGAGGAGATTTAGGAGTTCGTTTGTGAAGAGAAGCTGAAGCTAAAAGTCCAACCAGGAGGAGATCCAGGAGGAGATCCAGGAGGAGATCCCGGAGGAGATCCCGGAGGAGAGCGGGGCTGCGGCAGGAGGCGCCCGGGACAGAGGCGCTCCGAGCGGGCACTAAGGTGAGCGCGGCGCGGTGACTTTGCGCGCGCAGAGAAACTTCTTCTTTCACGCGCACACTTTTATTTCATTTGACTTTGAGGAGTTTAGATTCATTTAAACAAACTGGATTTACTCTAAAAATCCTCTAAAGGAAGAAGTGACTTGAATCAAAGGATTAAATCTAGAGTTGAATTCAGTTGAAAATCAAATAAACCTGTAATCCCAACAGAACGAGCGGATTTGTTTCTTCATTTCAAGAGAAAAAGAAACATTTCTAAAGTAAAAGTGGTTCCTTTGGTTTTTAGTTTTTATCTTTTATTAGATTAGTTTAAACCGACTCAAATAAAGAAGTCATTTATCTCTTAATTATTGAGTTTAATTACAGGTTAATTAAGATTTAAATAAAGTCGTTTTCATAAAGTCACAAAATAAAAGCACACGTTTAGATGTGAACCTCCGTAAACCTTTGAGAATCATAAACTGTGGCTTTAATTACAGGAGAAAGTCCACGGTGTTTCTTTAAGTTCATGTTTTAAAAAGTGTTTCTGCTCCTCAAACATCATTTATAAAAACATAATAATTTAAAGTGATGAATCTGAACAATTATCACTTTAATGAAGAGATGGATCTGGTTCGATTCTTTAATTCTGATCATTTTGTCTCATTTCTCTAGAAAAAGAAACATTTGTAACAGTTTGAACAAAAACAACCTTCATGAGGACGAGAGACTCTGAAGCTCCAACGTTCAGAAGCTTTTGTTCCACACGGGTTCAACATCGTCTCATTTATTTAATACAAAAATAAAAACAAAGCGGTTTAGATTTATCGGAAATGTCGACGTTTTCTGCCGTTTTTACACTTTAGGTTTTGGACGTCTGAGGTTTTACCGACGGAGCAGAAACACGTTTAAGATTTCATATTCAGTGAACATGAACTCTGGAGTTTGGATTCATTTAACGATTTTAAAGCCTCTGATTTTAAAGCCTCTGATTTTAAAGCCTCTGATTTTAAAGCCTCTGATTTTAAAGCCTCTGATTTTAAAGCCTCTGATTTTAAAGCCTCTGATTTTAAAGCCTCTGATTTTAAAGCCTCTGATTTTAAAGCCTCTGATTTTAAAGCCTCTGATTTTAAAGCCTCTGATTTTAAAGCCTCTGATTTTAAAGCCTCTGATTTTAAAGCCTCTGATTTTAAAGCCTCTGATTTTAAAGCGTCTGATTTTAAAGCCTCTGATTTTAAAGCCTCCGATCGTGACTGTTTTCTTTCTGTGAATCTTTCGTGGATCTTCAGGAAACGTTCGGACGATCGGGACTTTGCTTCATGTAAAAGGTTTGGGCTGAAATGTGAATCTGCTGGACGAATGAAACACACGATTCACTCATTTATACAAACCGTGTTTGAAACTAAAAAGGCAGAACCTGTGGATGTTTAACTTTATCACTTTAATGGAGTCGGTTATTTTCCAGTTCAGGAACAAGATTTATTCAAAGCCACTCTGTCGTTATTTGATTATTTGATTATTTTATTCCATTAATTGTTTTTACACCGAGACTGAACAGAAGAAACGGTTTCACTAATAACGAGTTTGTCACTAAACTAAAGTGTGTTTAATCCCGGTTCGGTTTGAGCTGCTTTAAAAACGTCACAAAAGAAACAAAACATTTATTTATTTATTTATTCTCTTCAAATCTTCTTTTACACGATCGATTCTAATTCTCACTGATTTAGGAAACGCTTTAAACATTATTGACATTTCTGCCTCTTCGACACATTCAGGAAAACACATCAGACACAGATCAGAGGCTTTAATTACAGATTAAAGAAATCACTGTAATCACAGATTAAAGAAATCACTGTAATCACAGATTAAAGAAATCACTGTAATCACAGATTAAAGAAATCACTGTAATCACAGATTAAAGAAATCACTGTAATTACAGATTAAAGAAATCACTGTAATCACAGATTAAAGAAATCACTGTAATTACAGATTAAAGAAATCACTGTAATCACAGATTAAAGAAATCACTGTAATTACAGATTAAAGAAATCACTGTAATCACAGATTAAAGAAATCACTGTAATCACAGATTAAAGAAATCACTGTAATCACAGATTAAAGAAATCACTGTAATCACAGATTAAAGAAATCACTGTAATCACAGATTAAAGAAATCACTGTAATCACAGATTAAAGAAATCACTGTAATCACAGATTAAAGAAATCACTGTAATTACAGATTAAAGAAATCACTGTAATCACAGATTAAAGAAATCACTGTAATCACAGATTAAGTCTTAGATTAAATAACATCCTTCATCGTTAGACGGAGGTTAAAGTCGCTCCGACAGATTTATTAAGATTTAAACCAAAACAAGGAAAGAGTTTTTAAACAGTTTAATCCTTCAAAATAAAAGCTCACATTTAAACCTGAGAAAACGACCGACTTTAATTAAACGACCGACTTTAAATCTCTTGAATGAACCGAGCCGTTTGGCTTTACCTCAATCTAAAAAAAAGAGCTTCAAAATATCGACGAAAATGAGGAAAAAATTGATGAAAATCTTTTTTTCAAAAAGTGACGACAAGGTGAGGGAAAAGATCCATTTAGATGAGTTGTGTTGGTCTTAGCTTTCAAATGAGGCGTTGTACAGGTTAGTTACAGAAGTGTGATTCCTGCTCTTTTTCACCTGATCTCAGTTCAAACATAAAGAACTTTAATTTGAACTCAGGTGTGTGAATAAAAGTGAAAGGTAAAACCAGAGATCCCTTTACGTTTATAAATCTGGACTTTTCAAAATAAAACGACGGTCCTGTCTTCCTTCAGTTTGATGAGGGAACTTAAAGGGACCGTGTGAAGCGTCTGTTTCTCCTTTTATTCGTATTTCCTTTAAAGCGGCGCCGGTGGAATAAATCTACATGTCGGCGGCGGCGCTTCGTTTTTACGGCGTTATTTTTCACGGCGCGGTCTGACCTTTAGCCGACGCCATAATTCAGTCTCACCTAAAGCGAGCGGAGCAGGTGGCACAGGGGTTAGTCTGCAGCACATGCAGCGTGTTTGTGTGTTCAGATACAAATATAAATACGCTCTGAATTACACCATTTAAATATGTTTTTATTTAATTATTATTAGTTATTTGTCTTTAAATCATCTCAGTCTCACCATGATCTAAAACAGATCCTGGTATTTAAAGGCTCTTTTACTTTGACAAACAAAGAAAACGAAGCCACACGGACGAGTTCATGAGATTTATACAAATGTTTAACTTTGTTTCTTTTCTCGTGACTTTAAAGGGACGTTAAAGGGATGTTTCAGGATGTCTGACATTGGGCCTCATGTCCTCGTTATCCAGAGTGTTGTTGATTCTGGAGATATTTTTTTCTTAAATTCATGCAGTTCTTATATTTGAAGAGCTTAGTGGCGCTAGGCTAATGCTAGGCTAGTGCATGTCTATGGTATCAGTTAGCCTGCATTAAAAACAGTCTGACTCCACAGAGCACCTGAGGCAAATCACTTATAACACCAGACTAACCATATACATGTCTGTTAATAGAATCATTTTAACCATTTTACATTAAAATAACTTATATTTGAGCAGCATCAGCTTCGTGGCTGTAAGCTAACGCAGCGGCGGAGTGATCTGTGAGAAAATAGTCCCTCAAAATGTGGTAATTCACGTGATACAAGGTCAGTTATATTTAAATATATGGTTAGTCTGGTGTTATAAGTGATTTGCCTCAGGTGCACTGTGGAGTCAGACTGTTTTTAATGCAGGCTAACTGATACCATAGACATGCACTAGCCTAGCATTAGCCTAGCGCCACTAAGCTCTTCAAATATAAGAACTGCATGAATTTAAGAAAAACTACCTCCAGAATCAACAACACTCTGGATAACGAGGAAAATCCCTTTAATCAAACTTTATATTTTTAAGTTCCTCGCGTTAATTTAAACTTCACCAGTGCTGGATTCTGATTGGGTTCTCGTGTTCCAGGGGCGGGGCCATTCAAAATGGACGACTTCAGCGAGCTGCACAAGAAACACCACAGCACAGGTACTTCTACTTTACTTTACTACTACTCTGTTCAAACGAAATCAACCAAAAACATGTACAACAGCCACCTGTGCGGTGGAGGAAACTGTCCAAACAGCTCAGTCATTCCACCTGCTGCCTGCAGGGGGCGCTCCAGGACTCGAGGAGGTTCCCCTGCTGTAGAGTCGACTACAGGCTCTTTTAACCCAGGTTGGCTTTACCCAAATCTAAAAGCTATAACGACGAAAAGGAGCTTACAGGAGTCTCTGTGTGTCGTCGCTTTGTTCCCGGCCCAAAACATGTACAACAGCGCCGGGCGCCGCTCTCGCCTCTTTGATAAACGACTCAAACCCAAACCAATCACAGCGCGGCGCCGGCACACGGGCCGTGATTGGCCGGTTCGGGGTTTACGGCCGAGCGTCGAGTTTAAATGTAAATGAGGAAAAACGGCGTTTTAGAGAAACGGAAACGCGAGGAGGAGGAGGAGGAGGCGGAGGAGGAGGAGGAGGAGGCGGAGGAGGAGGAGGAGGCGGAGGAGGAGGAGGAGGAGGCGGAGGAGGAGGAGGAGTCACAAATCACGGTTAAAGGTGGGGGTTATTTATTTATATTCTTCACACAAACAGAACATGATCTGAGACAAAGATAATAATAAATAAAAGTATTCACGACCGTTCACGTCTCAGTAAATAATGTAATAACACATTATTTTAAGGGCCTGTTTCACGGCCTGGAGACTCTCTGGAGACTCGCTGGAGACTCTCGCTGGAGACTCGCTGGAGACTCTCGCTGGAGACTCGCTGGAGACTCTCGCTGGAGACTCGCTGGAGACTCTCGCTGGAGACTCGCTGGAGACTCGCTGGAGACTCTCGCTGGAGACTCGCTGGAGACTCGCTGGAGACTCGCTGGAGACTCGCTGGAGACTCTCGCTGGAGACTCTCGCTGGAGACTCGCTGGAGACTCGCTGGAGACTCGCTGGAGACTCGCTGGAGACTCGCTGGAGACTCTCGCTGGAGACTCTCGCTGGAGACTCTCTGGAGACTCGCTGGAGACTCTCGCTGGAGACTCTCGCTGGAGACTCTCGCTGGAGACTCGCTGGAGACTCTCGCTGGAGACTCTCTGGAGACTCGCTGGAGACTCTCGCTGGAGACTCGCTGGAGACTCGCTGGAGACTCTCGCTGGAGACTCGCTGGAGACTCGCTGGAGACTCGCTGGAGACTCGCTGGAGACTCGCTGGAGACTCGCTGGAGACTCGCTGGAGACTCGCTGGAGACTCTCGCTGGAGACTCTCGCTGGAGACTCTCGCTGGAGACTCGCTGGAGACTCGCTGGAGACTCGCTGGAGACTCGCTGGAGACTCTCGCTGGAGACTCTCGCTGGAGACTCGCTGGAGACTCGCTGGAGACTCTCGCTGGAGACTCGCTGGAGACTCTCGCTGGAGACTCGCTGGAGACTCGCTGGAGACTCTCGCTGGAGACTCTCGCTGGAGACTCGCTGGAGACTCTCGCTGGAGACTCGCTGGAGACTCGCTGGAGACTCTCGCTGGAGACTCGCTGGAGACTCGCTGGAGACTCGCTGGAGACTCGCTGGAGACTCGCTGGAGACTCTCGCTGGAGACTCGCTGGAGACTCGCTGGAGACTCGCTGGAGACTCGCTGGAGACTCGCTGGAGACTCGCTGGAGACTCGCTGGAGACTCGCTGGAGACTCGCTGGAGACTCTCGCTGGAGACTCTCGCTGGAGACTCTCGCTGGAGACTCGCTGGAGACTCGCTGGAGACTCGCTGGAGACTCGCTGGAGACTCTCGCTGGAGACTCTCGCTGGAGACTCTCGCTGGAGACTCGCTGGAGACTCGCTGGAGACTCGCTGGAGACTCGCTGGAGACTCGCTGGAGACTCTCGCTGGAGACTCTCGCTGGAGACTCGCTGGAGACTCGCTGGAGACTCGCTGGAGACTCGCTGGAGACTCGCTGGAGACTCGCTGGAGACTCTCGCTGGAGACTCTCGCTGGAGACTCGCTGGAGACTCGCTGGAGACTCGCTGGAGACTCGCTGGAGACTCGCTGAAGTGTTTTCTCTTATTCTACGTGAATTAAAACGTGTTTAGTTTTTGAAACTCTCTCTCTCTAAATGAGGTTTTTCCTGCAGCTGTCTCGTCGCTTTAACGATATTCAAAGTTAATTCTTCGTCTCATTTGAATAAATAACACAGACTTTATGATAATGGCGCCCGTTGGCGGCGTGAATCTGGGCCACGGCGCCGAGACAAACGAGGCGGCGCCGGCGATTCTTCACACGCGACAGAAACACAAAACACGGTCCAGGGTTTTAATAAACTAATGAGTTTCTATCATTTTACTCTGGTCACATGTTAGGTATCCACGTGTAGCAGGAAAGGCTGGTCACAGGTTCACTGTCTGAGGTTAGGTATCCACGTGTAGCAGGAAAGGCTGGTCACAGGTTCACTGTCTGAGGTTAGGTATCCACGTGTAGCAGGAAAGGCTGGTCACAGGGTTACTGTCTGAGGTTAGGTATCCACGTGTAGCAGGAAAGGCTGGTCACAGGGTTACTGTCTGAGGTTAGGTATCCACGTGTAGCAGGAAAGGCTGGTCACAGGGTTACTGTCTGAGGTTAGGTATCCACGTGTAGCAGGAAAGGCTGGTCACAGGTTCACTGTCTGAGGTTAGGTATCCACGTGTAGCAGGAAAGGCTGGTCACAGGGTTACTGTCTGAGGTTAGGTATCCACGTGTAGCAGGAAAGGCTGGTCACAGGGTTACTGTCTGAGGTTAGGTATCCACGTGTAGCAGGAAAGGCTGGTCACAGGTTCACTGTCTGAGGTTAGGTATCCACGTGTAGCAGGAAAGGCTGCAAATCTGGGTTTCTAATCCGCCCTGTTGTTCACCTGATGAGGGAAAAATGTGAAAAATAGAAATTAAAATTATTAGGAAAAAAAAGGATTTTTGGGGGAAAAAGGCAAAAAGAAGAAGAAAAAAATTAAAACCTTCATAGAGAATCTTTAAACCCGGCTCTGTCCGTTAGTTGGATTTTGTCGCCTTATTTTTGAACATTTCTGGGGGTGTGCAGAAGGTCTGAAGGTCAGCGTGGTCCTCAGAGCGGAGCGGGTTCTGCTGAGCTCTGCGAGAGAAGAATCTCGATCTAAATGTATGAGTGTTTGACAGAGCGGCGAGCGGCGGGAGGTCTGAGCGGAAACGCGGCCCGGAGGGAAGGAGGTCTGGAACTGGGGCCGGGTTTTTGTCACGCCGTGGAATATTGCACACAAACGTGTTCAGGACCACCGTCCCGATGATCAGGCCGAGCGTCTCAGACCCGGAGCCTCTTCCAGGTTTAACATCACTGTAAAGAAGAACGGCCGTGCTCGTTTTTCTGAAGGCCTCACATTTCAAACCCACTTGAACGTCTCAACGATAATGAAGATATTTATGCAAACTGACACAAAGGGAACACGTCCAAACAGAGATCAACAGCACATGTGAACAATACACATTTATGAATGTGAGAAAAGAGTCCAGAGTAAATGTGGAGTTTGTTTGTGATCGATGTTTAAAAAGCAGCTCTTCTGCAGAAACGTCCCGTTAAAGAGAAAAGCTCTGAAGCTCCATCATCGTTTCTTATTAAAGGCTCGAGACTGGATTTTTTTATTTCAAACTCGTTATTGTCTGAACACGCGTGTTGCCTCCCAGTTCTTCACAGGACGGGTTTCTTGTTATTGTCGGTGTGATTCTAGAAAACTCTCCTGCTCAGGAGTAGCTCAGATCATCTCAACATTGTAAATGATCTTTTCCAGGCTTTGATCTGATGTAAAGAGTTTGTTTTTTTTACTCTGACGTTAAAGGAGAAACTGGACTAAACCCTGAACATCTCCCACAGCCTCCAGGTGACACGCTCACATCTGGAGTTCCTCCACATGTGAAATATAAATATATTTAGTTGTGAGCAGCTCTTCTGTGTTTGTGTGAACCTTCAAACATCTGGAACTCAGAAACATGTGTCGGGCTAAACATGCTTCTGTCACGTCTACTGACGGAAAGTCCAGGAACAATCAAACATGTTCTGGATCTGAGTTCAGGATCTGACCTGACTGCAGGAGAAGCAGATGTTTAGATAAAGGGTCTTTGAGCTTCACAAAGATGGACCTTCTCCCCTGTGCAGGACTTGACCTCGTGGTCCCGACTTCAGTCTCAGTCCGTCTGTTCATCTCAGATGACCTCATGGTTAGAGATCAGCTGACTCTGAGGGCCACGTTGTTGTCCGTGCGATCGTCGGCCATTGTTCTCGCCGCGGGAGTGGAACCCGTGACTGGATTGATGCGCCGGTGGTTATTATAATTAAAAGCCGCGTTCTCCCAAAGCGAGGCTTTTCTCCTGAATGTCATTAGCGGCCGCGGCTAATGCTAATGTTATTCTTAGCCTGGTTTGGTGAAGGATCTGCTCGTTAGCTGTGGCCCCGCCCATTGTATTGTAATCACCGACAGCGATGATTATTTACGGCCGCGCGGCCACATAAGCTCCGCCATTACGCTCCGGCGCTCGTTAATCACGCCGACGGTCGCGGGCCAAAGGAGCGTGTCGTTAGCGACGCGGAGCTAAGCGGAGACGGATCCAGCGGCGCTAACGACACACGCTAACAGGAAGCAGCGGCGCAAACTCAGAGACATTTAACTTTCAATGGGAACATCTGTTACAGATGTTTTAGAACCAGATGTTTACAGATGTTCATAAGGATAATGTTATTGTTGCTCAGGGGCCACAGCGGAAAGTTAGCTTTGAAGCTAAAACTAGCACATTTACAGTGATGTTGATTAATGTGCCCCTGTTCAAATAATAAATTAAATAAATTAAATAAAAAGACACATTTGCATTTTTCTGTCTGACATGAAACCGGAATTACTTTGAATAATTAAAACAATTCTAATTGACCTAAAAAAGTTAAAGTTCATTCCGGTTTCATGTCCGACACGTGTCTTTTTATAACATGTATGTGAACGGTGAGTGAGGACCATCTCGTCCTAAATCTAGATTCTCTTTTTAATGACATCATGATTTTGCTTTACCTCATTGTGATTGGTTAAATTCACCCGTCACTCAGATCATGACGACCAACAACAATCTGTACAAACATGGCGTCTGTTGTTTCCAAAAGCTCTTCTCGTCACCTCCAAAACCCGACAACTGTAAAATATGAGTGTTTAGAACAAATTCAAAATCTGCAAAATATGTTTTGATATTTGGCTTAATTTCACTAAAATATTCTGCTTTCAATCAAAAATACGTTAAATTCATTGTTATGAATTTTTTAAATATTGTCTCAAAAACATCTCGCGACCCTCACTTTGGGAACCCCTGGCCTCAAACCCCCGTCCTCCTCAGGTCCTCCTCAGACCCCCGTCCTCCTCAGACCCCGTCCTCCTCACACCCCCGTCCTCCTCACACCCCCGTCCTCCTCACACCCCCGTCCTCCTCACACCCCCGTCCTCCTCACACCCCCGTCCTCCTCACACCCCCGTCCTCCTCACACCCCCGTCCTCCTCAGACCCCCGTCCTCCTCAGACCCCCGTCCTCCTCAAACCCCCGTCCTCCTCAAACCCCCGTCCTCCTCAAACCCCGTCCTCCTCAAACCCCCGTCCTCCTCAAACCCCCGTCCTCCTCAAACCCCCGTCCTCCTCGGACCCCCGTCCTCCTCAGTGGTGGATTTAAAGCTTCATGTTGGTGTTTTGGATGAATGTAATATGTAATGTAATATGTAATATGTAATGTGTAATATATAATGTAATATGTAATATGTAATGTAATATGTAATGTGTAATATGTAATGTGTAATATATAATGTAATATGTAATGTGTAATATGTAATGTGTAATATGTAATGTAATATGTAATGTAATATGTAATGTAATATGTAATGTAATATGTAATGTAATATGTAATGTGTAATGTAATATGTAATATGTAATATGTAATGTGTAATATGTAATGTAATATGTAATGTGTAATATATAATGTAATATGTAATATGTAATGTGTAATATATAATGTAATATGTAATGTGTAATATGTAATGTAATGTGTAATATGTAATGTAATATGTAATGTGTAATATATAATGTAATATGTAATGTGTAATGTAATATGTAATGTAATATGTAATGTAATGTAATGTGTAATATGTAATATGTAAAATGTAATATGTAATGTAATATGTAATGTAATGTAATGTGTAATATGTAATATGTAAAATGTAATATGTAATGTAATATGTAATGTAATATAATATGTAATATGTAATGTAATGTGTAATATGTAATGTGTAATATATAATGTAATATGTAATATGTAATGTGTAATGTAATAATGTAATATGTAATGTGTAATATATAAAGTAATATGTAATGTGTAATGTAATATGTAATGTGTAATGTAATATGTAATGTAATATGTAATGTGTAATGATTAAAAGTGGAGGAACAGGTCCTGGAGTGAAACCTATGAATAGCCGAGCAGGTGGTTTCCGTGGAAACATCGCTCTCCTTAACGACCCCGGAGCCTTCGGGGAAACGCCGCCGCCGCCGTTACTGCGATGCTAATGCTCCACCTAATTACTCAGGGCGCTAACGAGGCGTTACCGCGGCGACGCCATGGCACTTTACAAGCCCGCGTTGACAAGAGCCTTTAGCGCCGCTTTAGTCTGAGATCAGAGAACAAACTAACGGTGTTTTCTTCTTCTGCAGCGCTGCCGTCGTTCCACGCGCCCATCCCCCTGGACGGGAGGTGCTGCCCCCTGCAGGCGCACAGGTAAAGCTCACTGCTGGTTCACTCTTTTTCAAGAAGCTTTTAGATTTGGGTAAAGTGGAGACGATGCACTCGGTTCAGGCGGGAGTTAAGAGGTTAAATGTGTGCCTGTCACTGGGGGGGGGGCAGATATGATAGGAAGCACTGACAGCTCCACGCTGCGCCGCCATCTTTACACATTTACATATCGTTAGTTTGGAATAAATGCTCCATGTCAAAGACAATAATAACAATAATTAAAGCCGCAAGCGGCATTGGGAGGCCCTCGCGGGCCGCGGTGGCCGGTTGACGCCGGTTCCCGCACGCCGCCGCAATAACCGGGAGGCGCTGCCGCGCCCTACCTGCTTATAATTTCACTGCCACCCTCTGTGGAGTTTATAAAAGAGCAGGCAAAAGAAATGGCGCCTTTGGCGCTGATTTTCCCAAAATGGCCGACCTCCTGTTGGTCACCTAGCAACCGTGTAATGTACTTTTTTGTTCGGACAGTCATGACGCATGCGTGTACCAATTTTGGTTTGGCTGCGGCAAAGTTGACATTGGGTCGTTGCCATGGCAACACGGTGGGAAAAGGGGCGGGGCATCAATATATTTTTTGTTCGGGATCACGTGACGGATGTCTGTACCAAATTTCATGCATCTACGACAAAGTTTAATTTTTTGCTCCATTTATTTTTATTTTGTGCTCTGCAGGGGGCGCTATTGCGGCAATTTTCAAAATTCCTATATCAAAACATCCGGGGTCAACGACTCGACCAACGATTAAAATTTCGCGCAAATCGGCCAAAGTATGTGTGAGTTACGGCTGTTTGAAAACGGCGGCGAGCGCCGAAAACAGACGCGGAATTCATGGCGTTGCCACGGCAACACCGTTAATCCTATTAAAAAGTTTTAATAACTTTTAATCTCCCACATGTGGAGATGATCTGGAGCGAACGGGGAGTCGCTGCGTTAAAAGCCCTAGGACGAGTACGTTCAAATGCGTGGGCATGAAATGGCGCCTTTGGCGCCAAGTCCCTCTTCTGGCCAATATGGCCGCCATTCTGTTGGTTGCCTAGCAACCGCGTAATGTGTTTTTTTGTTTGGCTTCACGTGACCAATCACTGTGCCGAATTTTTTTCGTCTACGACGAAGTACGTTTTTCGGTATTTTGGGGGGTCCTGCCATAGGGCGCAATGTTAACGTCGTTTTTCCAGGGGGCGCTGACGCGCCATTTTTTTGAATTTTTACATTTTGGAGATGTGAAGTTTTTTTTTTTCACCTAATCGGCGGCGCATTCTTATTTATTCGGAAAGGTCTCACGTCCAGTAATCCACCCGTGGGGCGCTCGTCTTTTACCTCTTTCTCAATGTTTCTCTATCCGTTTTTTCCCGTATTTTTGTGAGTACAAATTCGCGGCAAATACTTATATCACCGGATAGGCCTCGATGCCCCGAGTCACTGTATCAGTGTTTTGGTGAGTGGCCACTTTCTTGTCCATGTTGCGCCTTCACTGTGGTTTTCACCTTTTTTTTTTACGAGCAGCAACAAACATCACGCCTATATCACGGGACAGGTGTTGGTGCCGGGAGCCCCCTGATTACTGGCTCTTACATGGGGAGCGCTCCGCGCTCTTTTCCCGCGCACTGCTTGTACAATTACAACAGGCCCGAGACCTGCCAGGTCCGCTCGGGCCTAATGATAAGAATAACAATAATTAACAATAATAACAATATTTGTACAAAACACATTTGTTGCACTTTTCCCAAATTTTTTCTAAATTCTTCCCATTTCCCCCCAAATAAATCTCCATTATTTCCGAATGTTTCCTCCATTGTTTCCATATTTGCCGCTGCAGATGAACTCTGTAAACGTTGATTTCATTAAAACATTCGTCAGTTTAAATGTTGAATTATAGAACAGGCGTTCCGTCCTCGGGCCTGAACTATAGAACAGGCGTTCCGTCCTCGGGCCTGAACTGTTTTCAAACAGACGCCGATCGTTGCATCATCAGATCTTCCTCTGATTTATGGATCATCCGCCGTGAAGAACGGAGTCAAAACAGCCCAAACAAAAGAACACGTTTAAACAAAAGAACACGTTTAAAGAAAAGAACACGTTTAAATACAGTTTCAGAGCGGACGGTCCCGGAGGAGCTGGACTTTAATTACCTTTGGCCCGGGTTAGGAACACCGAATACTGACGGAGCCAAGATGGATTTACTGCAGTGAATAATAACAGCGAGGACCAAACTGGGACTAAGCCGAGACTAAACCAGGTCTAAACCAGGTCTAAACCAGGACTAAACCAGGACTAAACCAGGACTAAACCAGGACTAAACCAGGACTAAACCAGGACTAAACCAGGACTAAACCAAGACTAAACCAAGACTAAACCAGGTCTAAACCAGGACCAAACTGGGACTAAACCAGGTCTAAACCAGGTCTAAACCAGGACCAAACCTGGACTAAACCAGGACTAAACCAGGTCTGAACCAGGACTGAACCAGGACTGAACCAGGACTAAACCAGGACCAAACTGGGACTAAACCAGGACCAAACCTGGACCAAACCTGGACTACACCAGGACTACATCAGGACTTTAGGCTTTAGTTTTTGTTGAACTCTAACCTTTGAACAAACAGGAGATGCACTTCCTGCTCAGGTTAGGGACCGTCAGCAAATGAACGAAATGGAAAAAGTTATTTTTCTACATTTGGCCCAAAATCATAATAATAGTTTAGACTAAAATATTTCTTTAGTCTTTTTTTTTTTACTATAATTATGACTAAATAAAAATGAAAAGAGACTAAAGTAAACTTCAGTGACAGTTCGAAAGAGCCTCAGATCATTAACCTCTTAACCCCCACCTGAGCTGAGCTCATAACTGGCTTTACCTAAATCTAAACAGAATGGAGCTAAAGCTAACGAGGAGGCGGGTCTGCGTCGCTGTAATGGTGGTTTTATTCTAATCGGAGCCAAAGGTCTTTATGTAAAACAAAGTGTGTATTTTTGGATCTGCGCTCGGTGACACACTTTCCCCGGGACGCTCCATCTCTGTCCCGCCGTATGAAGCCATAAACAGGCTCCGCCCCCTGCGCGGCGAGACGCTCAGCCCGGTGATTTATGTGAGTGTGAGTCTGACGGCGAGGACGCCATCCATCACCGACCGGAGGGGAGGGGCCACGGCGGAGCAAACACCAGGAGGAGCGAGGAGGGGACGGTTATACAGGCAGGGGGCGCTGTGGAGGAGGGGACGGTTATACAGGCAGGGGGCGCTGTGGAGCAGAGGGAGGTTACAGGCGACAGGCAGGGGGCGCTGTGGAGGAGAGAGAGGTTATACAGGCAGGGGGCGCTGTGGAGGAGAGGGAGGTTACAGGCAGGGGGCGCTGTGGAGGAGCGGACGGTTATACAGGCAGGGGGCGCTGTGGAGGAGAGGGAGGTTACAGGCGACAGGCAGGGGGCGCTGTGGAGGAGCTAGGCGATACAAGAATCAATATCTCAATATTTTTTGTGACTTTCTCCATAAACTGTGCTGCAAACCTCTATCTTGTTGCTCCAAAGATATTATTTTTTCCCACTTCAAATCGTCCACCATCGTCCCTGTCCCTAAGAAACCACGGACCACAGGACTTAATGACTACAGGCCGGTGGCGCTGACGTCTGTGGTCATGAAGTCTTTTGAGCGCTTGGTCCTGCCCCACCTCAAGGACATCACCGCCCCCTCCTGGACCCGCTGCAGTTCGCCTACAGAGCCAACAGGTCTGTGGACGACGCAGTCAATCTGGCCCTCCACTTCACCCTGGAGCATCTGGACTCCCCAGGAACCTACGCCAGGATCCTGTTTGTGGACTTCAGCTCCACTTCACCCTGGAGCATCTGGACTCCCCAGGAACCTACGCCAGGATCCTGTTTGTGGACTTCAGCTCCACTTCACCCTGGAGCATCTGGACTCACCAGGAACCTACGCCAGGATCCTGTTTGTGGACTTCAGCTCCACTTCACCCTGGAGCATCTGGACTCACCAGGAACCTACGCCAGGATCCTGTTTGTGGACTTCAGCTCTGCCTTCAACACCATCCTCCCTGGACTGCTACGAGACAAGCTCTACCAGCTCAGCCCGACTCCCTCTGCAGGTGGATCACCGACTTCCTGACGGACCGGAGACAGCACGTGCGGCTGGGGAAGATCGTCTCGGACACTCGGACTACAAACACTGGAACTCCTCAGGGCTGTGTACTTTCCCCCTGGCTCTTCTCCCTGTACACAAACTGCTGCACCTCCAGTCACCAGGACGACACCCCCCTCATCGGGCTCATCTCGGACGGTGATGAGTCCGCCTACAGGAGAGAGGTGGAACGGCGTCCTGGTGCAGCCACAACAACCTGGAGCTGAACGCCCAGAAGACAGTGGAGATGATCGTGGACTTCAGGAAAGACACAGCCCCCCCATCGCCCTCGCCCTGACAGACTCTCCCACCCCCATTGTCAAACTGTTGTTGTTTTACCACACGTCACTTTATTGTATCTGATTTATTTAATATTTTTATAGCCTTAGAGTTTAAAGTTGTTTAGCTTATTTTTATCTTAATTCTGTCTTATATGTTTTATGCACCGAGACACATTCCTAGTTTGTTCTGATTCTGAAGACGTGGGCGGAGCCAGCCCGAGAGCAGGAAGTGTCTGCAGTAAAAGTACTTTAAAGTATTCTAAAGTGACTCTCTCTCTTCCTGCAGTACTGCAGTAAAAGTACTTTAAAGTATTCTAAAGTGACTCTCTCTCTTCCTGCAGTGCGGCGGCTCTTCCCATCCCCGGCCCCGCCCTCGCCGAGATCCCGCTGCTCCGCCTCTCCCCGGTCTCCATGGTGACGGGCGACTTTGGCCACGCCCACCCGTACGTGCACGGCCCTCACGTGCACGGCGCCCTCGCCGCCGCAGAGCGTAAGGACTTTAGAGTCAGGTGGTTCGTCTCCATGGCAACTGTAATGAGTCATTCTGCAGCGATAACGACGAGGTCGCCGTTAAAACCACAAGTTTATAATAAAAACTAAATAAATATATTATTAATATTAATATAATATATTTTCACTGAGATTAAGAAAGAAAAACATCTCATTGCTCTGAGAATGACATCAATCTCGCCTTTACTTTCCAACATGGCGGCCTCTTTCCAACATGGCGGCCTCTTTCCAACATGGCGGCCTCTTAACAACATGGCGGCCTCTTTCCAACATGGCGGCCTCTTTCCAACATGGCGGCCTCTTAACAACATGGCGGCCTCTTTCCAACATGGCGGCGGCCTCTTAACAACATGGCGGCCTCTTAACAACATGGCGGCCTCTTAACAACATGGCGGCCTCTTAACAACAGGACGCTCTTTATTAAGATAAACGACGTCACTGAAACTCAAAACTAGATAAAACAAATATTAAATAAACTGCTGTGGTTTGATCTTAGTGTAAATATCACATTTAACATGACTTTGTGATGTGGAACTGTCTCCATGGTTACGCATATACATGCATTTCCAATGACATCACACATAGTTCCAGCGGCCATTTTGAATACCAAAGTAGAATTATGCAGTAATATCTGTACTCAGGATGAAAATGAAAGAAACTGATGGACAGAAGAAAACAGAGACGTTTGTGACATCAGCTAATGCAGCTCAGACTGTGGAGCGACAGCAGGATTCACTAAAGATCTGCTTCACTCTGAAGACTAAATTAACTCATCAAAGAGGAAACAGAAAACCTTACTCTGGGATGTTTACAGTTTGTCATGTCAACAGAGTCTCAGTCTGAGTCAGTGTTTAAGCTGCTCAAGACGTTAGCATGCTACCGGTTAGCAACTGTCAATGGCTTGAACAGGATAAACACGTGTGTCGCACATGTATGAACACTGAGGACATACTTCAGTAAAGCTCTGACCTCTGTCTATCCAAGGGCTTTCTCTTGGAGAGGTCAGAGCTGAGCTGTTGAAGCTAAATGCTAACTGGTAGCATGCTAACGTCTTGAGCAGCTTAAACACTGACTCACTGGTTTCTTCTCATAAACCTCTGTGTTTTTACTGTTTCTTATTGAGCAGTGATTACGAGTTCATAAGAACACCTCTGTCCATCAGGTTCTTTCATTTATATCCTGAGTAGAGATGTTGTTCCCTGTAGTAATACTATATCATTCTACTTCGGTATTCAAAATGGCCGCCATAACAACACACATGACTGAAAAGCATCTACAGGTTCCTGGAGGCCTTCACCTCTGTGAATTGTTCAGATTTGGTTTAATTGTTAAAAGTCATTTAAACTTAACTCACGGGTTTTGCTCGAGGTCGAGTCTCCGCCGCTGTGATGGGCGGGGCCTCATTATGCCGCGCTGTTAAAGTTGAGTTTCTCCCTCAGTGTCTCAGGCGCCGGAGTACTACAGCCTCGTGTCCACCAGGGGGCACTACGACCTGCTGCACCCGGAGTACGTTCAGCACATCGAGGGCCCGCCCCTTCACCTGAGTGAGTCCAAAGTCACTTCCTGTTGTGTTTGAGGAAGGGCACCTGACTCTCTGTCGTCCTCAGCTCCGCGTCCTCCTCGCGGCGCCTCCAGACTCGGCAGGAAGAGGGCGCTGTTGTCTCCGCTGTTGGACCACGGTCTGGACTTCGGCGCCGTCCGCACCGCGAGCCACGGCCTGGTGACCGTCCTCAACCGGCCAATCACAGCGCAGTACTCTCACCTGGTCAGGTAACGCCCCCTGGAGGCCAATGTAATAATTATATATATATATATATATTATATATGTTTTTATAATAATCGAGGGAAAATCGAGGGATATTTAAAAAAAAATAAAATAGAAAGAAAATCTGTTCAGGTAACGCCCCCTGAAGGTGAGGGGCGGGGCTTGATCAACATCTCTCTCTCTCTCTCCAGCCCGTCGTTCGCCCCGCACCTGGGTCATGTGACCTACCACCCGCTGCTGACCAATCACAGAGGCTTCAGCCTGGGACCCGCCCCCCCGCTGCAGCTGCTGACCAATCACAGGGGCTTCGGTTTAGCTCCCGCCCCGCCCCTCCACCTCCTGACCAATCAGAGAGGGCCGCCGCTGCTGCACAGCCCGCCCCCTTTCCCCGCACGCCAATCACACCTGGTCACCGCGGGCAACCGGGAGACGCTGCGGGTCAGTGATGTCATTACAACTGTCGCCATGGTAACGCGTACAGTAATAACTTTCAAATGAGGCGTTGTATGCAACTTATGGGCTCGAGAAGCTTTTAGATTTGGGTAAAGCCGAACTGGAGTGGGGGGTAAGAGGTTAAACCAGCCCCTAATAAAGCGCCCCCTGGTGTCACAGTTCAACACTGACAGGATTAAAGGAGAATATCGGCCTCTAAAGTAGACCTCCATTTACATCGACTTCACCTGTGGTACCTTTAACCCTTTAACCCTTTAAACCTTTAAACCTTTAACCCTTTAACCCTTTAAACCTTTAACCCTTTAAACCTTTAACCCTTTAACCCTTTAACCCTTTAACCCTTTAACCCTTTAACCCTTTAACCCTTTAAACCTTTAAACCTTTAACCCTTTAACCCTTTAACCCTTTAAACC
This sequence comes from Proterorhinus semilunaris, assembly GCA_021464625.1. NCBI lineage: Eukaryota > Metazoa > Chordata > Actinopteri > Gobiiformes > Gobiidae > Proterorhinus > Proterorhinus semilunaris. The sequence goes on along the minus strand of CM038365.1, from coordinate 854,652 downwards.
TTTAACCCTTTAAACCTTTAACCCTTTAACCCTTTAACCCTTTAACCCTTTAACCCTTTAACCCTTTAAACCTTTAACCCTTTAAACCTTTAAACCTTTAACCCTTTAACCCTTTAACCCTTTAACCCTTTAACCCTTTAACCCTTTAAACCTTTAAACCTTTAACCCTTTAAACCTTTAACCCTTTAAACCTTTAACCCTTTAACCCTTTAAACCTTTAACCCTTTAACCCTTTAACCCTTTAACCCTTTAAACCTTTAACCCTTTAACCCTTTAAACCTTTAACCCTTTAACCCTTTAACCCTTTAACCCTTTAACCCTTTAAACCTTTAACCCTTTAACCCTTTAACCCTTTAACCCTTTAAACCTTTAACCCTTTAAACCTTTAAACCTTTAACCCTTTAACCCTTTAAACCTTTAACCCTTTAAACCTTTAAACCTTTAACCCTTTAACCCTTTAACCCTTTAACCCTTTAAACCTTTAACCCTTTAACCCTTTAAACCTTTAACCCTTTAACCCTTTAACCCTTTAACCCTTTAACCCTTTAACCCTTTAAACATGGAGCTCCGCCATCTTTACAGCGAGGAGGGAGTGAACTTTGGAAGTTAAAGACTGTTATAATATTTATGAATTGTTGTCGTTCATGGTTGTCTTGGCGACAGACTCCCGGCAGCGACCTGTCCGTCAGCAGCTCCGTCGACCCCGTCACCCCCAAGAGGTCGAAGGTGAAAGGTGAAGTCCACAGACCCCGCCCCTCTTCCTGCTCCTCCCCGGTAAAACACTCCTCCTTCTCCTCTCCCCCCCCTCTCCTCCTCTCTCCCCCTCCTCCTCTCTCCCCCCCTCTCCTCCTCCCTCCCTCTCCTCCTCTCCCCCTCCTCTCTCCCCCTCCTCCCCTCTCCCCCCCCTCTCCTCCTCTCCCCCCCCCCTCCTCCCCTCTCCTCCTCTCTCCCCCTCCCTCTCTCCCCCCCCCTCTCCTCCCCTCTGTATTTGTTTCTTTGATAAATGCCGCTGTCTTGAGCTCCAGCCCCAGGGGGCGTCGGTGAGTAATCTTCCCGCTCTCGAAGCTCCGCTCTGGGGGTGATGCATGAGGAGGGGCCCCTGGTGGTTCGGGCCCCTGGATGGATGAGGCTTCAGCCGGAAACCGGGCCCTTCAGTTTAACACAAACCAGGGCCTAATACTTCACAGGGGACGCAGTAAAAGTACTTCTACTACAGGGACGCAGCAGTAAAAGTACTTTTACTACAGGGACGCAGCAGTAAAAGTACTTCTACTGCAGGGACGCAGCAGTAAAAGTACTTCTACTATAGGGACGCAGCAGTAAAAGTACTTCTACTACAGGGACGGAGCAGTAAAAGTACTTCTACTACAGGGACGCAGCAGTTAAAGTACTTCTACTACAGGGACGCAGCAGTAAAAGTACTTCTACTACAGGGACGCAGCAGTTAAAGTACTTCTACTACAGGGACGCAGCAGTAAAAGTACTTCTACTACAGGGACGGAGCAGTAAAAGTACTTCTACTGCAGGGACGCAGCAGTAAAAGTACTTCTACTGCAGGGACGGAGCAGTAAAAGTACTTCTGCTGCAGGGACGCAGCAGTAAAAGTACTTCTACTGCAGGGACGGAGCAGTAAAAGTACTTCTACTACAGGGACGCAGCAGTAAAAGTACTTCTACTGCAGGGACGCAGCAGTAAAAGTACTTCTACTACAGGGACGCAGCAGTAAAAGTACTTCTACTACAGGGACGCAGCAGTAAAAGTACTTCTACTGCAGGGACGCAGCAGTAAAAGTACTTCTACTGCAGGGACGGAGCAGTAAAAGTACTTCTACTACAGGGACACAGCAGTAAAAGTACTTCTACTGCAGGGACGCAGCAGTAAAAGTACTTCTACTGCAGGGACGCAGCAGTAAAAGTACTTCTACTACAGGGACACAGCAGTAAAAGTACTTCTACTACAGGGACACAGCAGTAAAAGTACTTCTACTACAGGGACGCAGCAGTAAAAGTACTTCTACTACAGGGACGCAGCAGTAAAAGTACTTCTACTGCAGGGACGCAGCAGTAAAAGTACTTCTACTGCAGGGACGCAGCAGTAAAAGTACTTCTACTGCAGGGACGCAGCAGTAAAAGTACTTCTACTACAGGGACGCAGCAGTAAAAGTACTTCTACTACAGGGACACAGCAGTAAAAGTACTTCTACTACAGGGACGCAGCAGTAAAAGTACTTCTACTACAGGGACGCAGCAGTAAAAGTACTTCTACTACAGGGACGGAGCAGTAAAAGTACTTCTACTACAGGGACGCAGCAGTAAAAGTACTTCTGCTACAGGGACGCAGCAGTAAAAGTACTTCTACTGCAGGGACGCAGTAGTAAAAGTACTTCTACTGCAGGGACGCAGTAGTAAAAGTACTTCTACTGCAGGGACGCAGTAGTCTTCAGAGTACTTCATAGCTACACAGGGTTAAAGGCAGTAATGTGTGGTGGCGCCCCCTCAGGTCACCGTGAGCAGTGCGGGCCAGGACCAGGACCAGTCCAGACCGGGATCTGAGGCGGTTTACGAGACCAACTGTCTGTGGGACGACTGCGGCCGCGAGTTCGACTCCCAGGACCAACTGGTGCAGGTGAAGAAAAACCTTTAGAAGTAAAAATATTAATGTGAAACGTCTGAGTTCATTTTGCCAAAATCTCTCCTCTCCTCTCCTTCTCTCCTCTCTCTTCTCCTCTCCTCTCTTCTTCTCCCCTCTCTTCTTCTCTCCTCTCCTCTCTTCTCCTCTTCTCTCCTCTTCTTCTCCTCTCCTCTTCTTCTTCTTCTCTCCTCTTCTTCTGCAGCACCTGAACACGTCGCACATCCACGGAGAGAAGAAGGAGTTCGTTTGTCGCTGGGACCAGTGTCAGCGCGAGAAGAAGCCGTTCAAGGCTCAGTACATGCTGGTAGTTCATATGAGGAGGCACACGGGGGAGAAACCGCACAAATGTACGGTAAATACTGCAGTACTACTACAGTACTACTACAGTACACGCTGTTGTCCACAGGAGGAGGTAGAGCGAGGCAATATATCCACTATAAGATCACGTCGAAATCACTGTTTGTAAAATCTGCACATTTACAAAATCCAGTTTATCTGAAGAACAAAAACTGGAAATTGTTTTTGAAAACACTGAACATTTGGGAAACAGTTGGAGGAAAAATCAGGGATGACATTGAGGAATGTTTTTCCCTTTTGTGTGTTGTTTTCCAAATGTTTTCATATTTGTCCATATCCTGCTGTGTCTCAGTTTGAGGGCTGCTCGAAGGCCTACTCGCGCCTGGAGAACCTGAAGACCCACCTGAGGTCCCACACCGGGGAGAAGCCGTATCTGTGCGAGCATCAGGACTGTCCTAAAGCTTTTTCAAACGCCTCGGACCGGGCCAAGCACCAGAACCGCACCCACTCCAGCGAGGTATCTGTGAAATAACATCAAAATATGACTCATGAGCAAACCAGGACAGGACGTCCCGGAATGAAAGGTTTTCATTCTTTTATAGAGGAGTGCGTGTTCTATTCACTGAGTCCTACTCAATGTAACCTGTGAGTTTTACTAAATCTTCCCCCTATTTTATAAAAAAAAAAATACAAAAAATTCCCCTCAATTGTTGTTTTTACTTTTCCCTAATTTTCCCCCAATCTTTTTCAAAATGTTCAAAATCTTTCCCAATTTTATTTCTCCAAATTTCCTCCTCATTTGTAAATTTTTCCCCCTCAATTTGGTCCTTGCAGTTTTTAAACTTTCGCTTGAGAAATTGTTGACGGCCCCTAAACCCCAGTGTGGCTCAAACTACTTGATTTCATTCCTCGACTAAAAGTACAGATACTGCTCAGATTATGACATATGTGAAAGTTCTGAAGTATTTGCAGTAAAAGTACTTGCAGTAAAAGTACTTTGTTGCCTGTATCGTGCGACAGAAGCCGTACGTGTGTAAACTGGCCGGTTGTACGAAGCGTTACACCGACCCCAGCTCTCTGCGGAAACACGTGAAGACCGTGCACGGACCGGACGCACACGTGACCCGGAGACAGAGCCCCCACAGCACGGCGCCACACAGAGGAGCCGAGCGGTACTGCAGGGAGCGGCGCGTGAAGACGGAGGAGTCTGTAAGTCAGGAGGTCAAGGCGAGACACTGCAGAACATCTGAGAGGAAGAACCCTGAGAATACTGAGGTTCGGTATCCACGTGTAGCAAGAAAGGCTGTGATCCAAACATGGGCATTTCCTCTTTTGGGAGACAGTTGGGAAAAGTTTTTAACCGCTTACCCTCCGCCTTAACCGAGTGCATTTTCTCCAGTTCAGCTTTACCCAAATCTAAAAGCTTCTCGACCGGAGCTCAACAGAGTATCGCCTCATTTGAAAGCTAAGACCTACAAAACTGCTGCTTGTTTTGTTTCGTAGATTTTCTGTCGCGTTTCGGTCACGTTTTCATTGCATTTTTGTCACTTTTTTGCTTTTAGATTTGGGTAAAGCCAAACTGGATTTCTGACACAGGGCCTCATGTCCTCGTTATCCAGAGTGTTGTTGATTCTGGAGATATTTGTTTCTTAAATTCATGCAGTTCTTGTATTTGAAGAGCTTAGTGGCGCTAGGCTAATGCTAGGCTAGTGCATGTCTATGGTATCAGTTAGCCTGCATTAAAAACAGTCTGACTCCACAGTGCACCTGAGGTAAATCACTTATAACACCAGACTAACCATATATTTAAATATAACTGACCTTGTATCACGTGAATTACCGCATTTTCAGGGACTATTTTCTCGCAGATCACTCCACCGCTGCGTTAGCTTACAGCCACGAAGCTGATGCTGCTCAAATATAAGTTATTTTAAATGGAAAAGGGTTAAAATGATTTTATTAACACAGACGTGTATATGGTTAGTCTGGCGTTATAAGTGATTTACCTCAGGTGCTCTGTGGAGTCAGACTGTTTTTAATGCAGGCTAACTGATACCATAGACATGCACTAGCCTAGCATTAGCCTAGCACCACTAAGCTCTTCAAATATAAGAACTGCATGAATTTAAGAAACAAATATCTCCAGAATCAACAACACTCAGGATAACTAGGACATGAGGCCCAATGTCAAACATCCTGAACTATCCCTTTAATCTGAAATAAAGACAAAAGGTTTTGAATCAGGAGTTAAATAATCTGGGTCAAATGCCCGACTCTAGTCAAAACAACTCACATTTAAAACAACTCAGGCTCAAATTGATTTATATCCCTATGAGAGAGTAATGTTTTGAGCTTTGAACCCTCTCGTTCCTCCTGCCGAGTCTCGCCTTGAGTCGCTCCAGACTGACTTAGATTAAACTTGTTACTGATGAAGTGAATAAAGACTTTTCTTCCTCTCTGTGTTTCCCCCAAACGGACAGACGTCACTGAGGTAAGACCCGTCTCTGTGTCTCACGCTGGGACATTCATATTCAAACTGTGGGAACGAGCTGCGAACTTCTGTACGTCACAGGAGGAACGAGAAGGTCACGCCAAGGTCTCAGAGTCTGAAACCACTGAGGCTTTGAACGTTACCTGCAGTTTGAAACGGACGGTGGTGTACAGAATAAATACATCTCAATATTTGCAAAAACGTGGCGACAAATAAGTGACCGTCAGTTTTGTGGAATTAAAGGGACGTTTCAGGATCTTTGACATACGGCCTCATGTCCTCGTTATCCAGAGTGTTGTTGATTCTGGAGATATTTGTTTCTTAAATTCATGCAGTTCTTATATTTGAAGAGCCTAGTGGCGCTAGGCTAATGCTAGGCTAGTGCATGTCTATGGTATCAGCTAGCCTGCATTAACAACAGTCTGACTCCACAGTGCACCTGAGGCAAATCACTTATAACACCAGACTAACCATATAAATGTCTGTGTTAATAGAATCATTTGAACCATTTTGCATTAAAATAACTTATATTTGAGCATCAGCTTCGTGGCTGTAAGCTAACGCAGCCGTGGAGTGATCTGTGAGAAAATAGTCCCTCAAAATGCGGTAATTCATGTGATACAAGGTCAGTTATATTTCAAAAATTCTATTAACACAGACATTTATATGGTTAGTCTGGTGTTATAAGTGATTTGCCTCAGGTGCTCTGTGGAGTCAGACTGTTTTAATGCAGGCTAACTGATACCATAGACATGCACTAGCCTAGCATTAGCCTAGCATTAGCCTAGCGCCACTAAGCTCTTCAAATATAAGAACTGCATGAATTTAAGAAACAAATATCTCCAGAATCAACAACACTCTGGATAACGAGGACATGAGGCCCGATGTCAAAGATCCTGAAACATCCCTTTAAGAAGTTAAATAAAAATGTGTTGGTGCTTTGTTGTGTTTAAACGGGTCCTGAACTCTCCTCCTCCTCATCTCTTCTCCAGAGTTTTTGCTTTTTCAGTTTTTCAAAGTCCTTACTGAGTTTCCGTCTGCAGGTGTTTGAGTCCAGCGGCGAGGAAGCACCGGGAGTCGAACTCGCGCCTCTTCTCCGCGATGACGACGCAGTAGAGCGGCAGACAGGGGGCGCCGTGGGAGAGCGGAGCCCGGAGAGAGGCCGAGAGGAAGAGGAGGGCCACAGTCTGAGGGGAGGCCGAGAGGAAGAGGAGGGTCACAGTCTGAGGGGAGGCCGAGAGGAAGAGGAGGGCCACAGTCTGAGGGGAGGCCGAGAGGAAGAGGAGGGTCACAGTCTGAGGGGAGGCCGAGAGGAAGAGGAGGGCCACAGTCTGAGGGGAGGCCGAGAGGAAGAGGAGGGCCACAGTCTGAGGGGAGGCCGAGAGGAAGAGGAGGGCCACAGTCTGAGGGGAGGCCGAGAGGAAGAGGAGGGTCACAGTCTGAGGGGAGGCCGAGAGGAAGAGGAGGGCCACAGTCTGAGGGGAGGCCGAGAGGAAGAGGAGGGCCACAGTCTGAGGGGAGGCCGAGAGGAAGAGGAGGGTCAGGAGAACCCACAGACGGACCCTCGGACGGCCGTGATCCATGTAATCCAAATATGGTCGAACACAACAGGAAGTCCTGGGTTTGATCCTCCTTCTGTTTCCAGGTTCCTCCGAGTGGGAAAGTCCTGCTCCTCGTCTCGGGTTCTCCTCGGAGTCTGGCTCTGTTTAAATGGACCTCCCTGATGCTCCACGTCTCGGGTTCTCCTCGGAGTCTGGCTCTGTTTAAATGGACCTCCCTGATGCTCCACGTCTCGGGTTCTCCTCGGAGTCTGGCTCTGTTTAAATGGACCTCCCTGATGCTCCTCGTCACGTTCTCCAGATGAAAGACTTTAAACCAAAACCTTCTGAACAAATGTGATGAACTCATTAAACATGCGCTTTTTCTGAACGTTTGCATCATTTATTCTGAGGAGGAGGAGGAGGAGGAGGAGGAGGACATGTTAAACAAATGTGATCCGCTCCTGTTTTTGCTTCTCTGGTGGCCTCTGGGTTCAGTTCAGGAGTTTCTTCCTTACTAAATAAATGACACACATGTAAAAGCTGGGCCTGATCTGAGGAGCACCTTCAGATCTCACAGCTCTAGATGTTTTGGAGAACGGCCTGTTCAGACTCTGGTGAGGGAGCGGGGAGGGGTGTGAACATTTACCCCCCCCCCCCACCACAGCGCAGTGTTAATTTTGACAAGATATTTTAATTTAGTTTTAGTCTTTTGACGAAAATGTAATTTAATTTTAGTCGAGTTTTAGTCGACTTTATAATGAATATTATAAATATAATCATATCTAATGGAGGTCCTGCTTCATGGAGCTGCTCCTCATGGAAGAAGCTCAGTGAAGTTACATGATCTGAGGCTCTTTCAGACGTCGATAGAAGTTTGGATGATTTTAGTCTCATTTTAGTCGACGACATTAACACTGGCACAGCGGGACCGGCTGTAGCTCAGTGAGTGAGTGAGACCCTCCTGGAGCCCCCCCCCTTAACGTGGGGGGGGGGGGGGGGTTGACCTGAATGATCCTGGAGCTCTGTGGTCGGGGGCTTCGTGCCCCTGGTAGGGTCTCCCAGGGCAAACAGGTCCAGAAGCTCCTTATGAGAGACCAACAGGCCCGGTTAGAACCATGAGTCCTTCTGTGGACCCCCCACCTGCAGGGGGCGCTATAGGGGCTGGAGCAGCTCCAACAGCAACGGACAAGTGGAGAAGATGGAAGTAAGTGCTTTATCGGTCATTGTACAAGCAGACAATGACAGTGTTCAGGTGTTAGTCCTGAGCCGCTGTGGGCCGCCCTGAGCCACATGTTCCTGGAGCTCCTCTGATAGAGATGTTTCTACTGGAGCTGCACTGAGGACCAGGAAACCAGGACTCAGGACGATGAGGTCAAACAGACGCTCCTCGTTTATTCCCCTGTGAAACAAAGAACGGCCTCGATTAGAACAATAACAACGTGACCTCAGACGTAGAACATCACACGCGTCGTCCTCAGATGAAGATATCGGTTCCTCTCACGCTGGGGTTCATAAGGTTCATAAAGTCTGTGGTTTGACCTGTGATGCTTCAGGAAGTGCACGAAGCAGCGCGATGTAAACGAGAGGCATAGTTTGTCCAGTGGGTGTTTGATGTTAATGAACATGGACACGTGCATGTAAACGTGCCACGCTGCACCCTTGGGAAAGGTAAAAGTATCTGAGATGACGAGCGTGATCAGTCACGTTCACGCTCAGATGAATTAATCTGATCTCAGTGTTTGTGGAGACGCGGCGGAGCAGAACGGAGCGGCCATTTTGTGCCTGTCAGCGAGGATTAGAGACGTCTCAAACTTCCTCTCTGACCTTCTCACCAGAGCAAACATGAGGCCTGAGGAGCGAGCAGGAACTTCACTTCATTAAAGTTTCTCATCGAGTCTTTACTTTCACTTTCCAAATGAGACGTTTGAATAAAGCGTTTATGATTATGTAGACGCATTTTCATTCAGTTTCAGTCCACGAGAATCCTCCAGGAACTTTCAACGGGAACTTTCAACGGGAACTTTGGAGAATGTTCGAAAACTAAAAACATGAGGAGGTTCTCCTGTCGGTCCAGAGGTTTGTGTCTTCACAGAATCACCAGAGGGTCCGAGGTAAACATTTAAACATCTGAAACACGGCCTTAAACGTCACTGAAATATGGCTGTAAATGTCCCGCGGTGGGGGGGGGGGGGTGGGGGTGGGGTCGACCCCGGTCCAGTCGCCTGTCCCGCGGTGGGGGGGTCGACCCCGGTCCAGGCGCCTGTATCGCGGTGAGGGGGGGGGGTCGACCCCGGTCCAGTCGCCTGTCCCGCGGTGGGGGGGTGGGGGTCGACCCCGGTCCAGGCGCCTGTATCGCGGTGAGGGGGGGGGGGTCGACCCCGGTCCAGTCGCCTGTCCCGCGGTGGGGGGGTCGACCCCGGTCCAGTCGCCTGTCCCGCGGTGGGGGGGGGGGGGGGTCGACCCCGGTCCAGGCGCCTGTCCCGCGGTGGGGGGGGGGGGGGGTCGACCCCGGTCCAGTCGCCTGTCCCGCGGTTGGGGGGGGGGGGTGGGGGTCGACCCCGGTCCAGTCGCCTGTCGCCTGTGAGACTTCTCCACATCCATCATGGCGGCGTCACAAACGTCCCGTAATCATAATGGCTTCATCAGTGACACGTCCCGCGCTCCCTGAACGCCTCGTCAGCTCATCACTGAGGAGGACGGGGTCTGAATTAAACATGAGCGCCCCCGAGAGAGCGCCCCCTGTGGGCGGGATCCCAATGAGCAGGATCTGAATTAAACATGAGCGCCCCCTGTGGGCCGCGCCGGGGCGCTGGACTCTGATCCGTCCAGACTCGGGAGGAATTCATAACCAGCGTCTGAACGGAGGAGATCAGATCTTCATAAGACTTTAGAGGATCTGCACATTTACAGACTTCATCTTCAGTGTGGAAACATCTGGAAACATCTGGAAACATTTAGAGAAAACAGCTGTTCTTCATCACACATTTGTGAATCGAATAAAACTCACTTTGAAATCAAATCTATGTTTTCATATTGATTCATTACATCATAACAAATCAATATTTAAGATGTTCTAGAAGGCACATGTTTCCTCCAGTTCGGCTTTACCCAAATCTCGAAGCTTCTTGAAAAAAAGCATCGATGAAAAATGCTACAAAAAGTGACGGGAACGTTTCATCTGTGGAATGAGACGTTTCTCAGTTTCTCTCCAGTCGAGAAGCTTTTAGATTTGGGTAAAGTCGTACTGGAGCTCCTTTGAAAGTGCTTGCAGAAGGTCAGCCTGGTCCTCAAACATCAGACATGTTTCAAAGATCTGGAGGCCGATCAGAGACAGTTTAAATAAATGGATTGTCTGAGGTTCACGTCCCGAGGCCTGGACCTCAGTCTGAGGTTCACATCCCGAGGCCTGGACCTCAGACTGAGGTTCAGTCTGAGGTTCACGTCCCGAGGCCTGGACCTCAGACTGAGGTTCAGTCTGAGGTTCACGTCCCGAGGCCTGGACCTCAGTCTGAGGTTCACGTCCCGAGGCCTGGACCTCAGACTGAGGTTCAGTCTGAGGTTCACGTCCCGAGGCCTGGACCTCAGACTGAGGTTCAGTCTGAGGTTCACGTCCCGAGGCCTGGACCTCAGACTGAGGTTCAGTCTGAGGTTCACGTCCCGAGGCCTGGACCTCAGTCTGAGGTTCACGTCCCGAGGCCTGGACCTCAGACTGAGGTTCAGTCTGAGGTTCACGTCCCGAGGCCTGGACCTCAGACTGAGGTTCAGTCTGAGGTTCACGTCCCGAGGCCTGGACCTCAGACTGAGGTCCAGTCTGAGGTTCTCGTCCCGAGGCCTGGACCTCAGTCTGAGGTTCACGTCCCGAGGCCTGGACCTCAGACTGAGGTTCAGTCTGAGGTTCACGTCCCGAGGCCTGGACCTCAGACTGAGGTCCAGTCTGAGGTTCTCGTCCCGAGGCCTGGACCTCAGTCTGAGGTTCACGTCCCGAGGCCTGGACCTCAGACTGAGGTTCAGTCTGAGGTTCACGTCCCGAGGCCTGGACCTCAGACTGAGGTCCAGTCTGAGGTTCTCGTCCCGAGGCCTGGACCTCAGTCTGAGGTTCACGTCCCGAGGCCTGGACCTCAGTGATTATAATTCCACATATTCACCGATAAACTGGCGCCGCCTGGTTTCATATTATTCTTTAAATTTATGCAAAACGGCGTCTGTTGCGGCGGCGGCGCCATCTGCTTCAGGGACGCGGCGCCGGCCCGGGGCCAGAGCGCGGCCTCAGCGCCGACTGGACGTGGACTGGACGTGGACTGGAGGACGGAGATCCGGCTGTGAGGAATTACAGCCTGAGCAGAAACGATGGAGCTTCACAAAGAACGTCTCAGGGGAGCAGGAGCTGGAGACGCTTCAGTCCAACATCTACCCCAGAATGTGAACGAGTCTTTACCGGGAAATAGAAACTAAACTCCGTCTGATTTCACTGATCGAGTTGTTGAGCTTTTTTTTTTATCTCATTGTTTTTTTTAATTATTATTATTATTTCTTAGAACACCCCAAGTGAACAAACAAAACAAGACATAATGGCAGACAAACACAAAACAAAAACAATATGGAGAAAAAACAGCACACAAAAAAACAGAACAAAAAAAAAAAAGCAACAACAAAAAAACAACAAAAAAAACAACAAAAGAACAGCAGCAATAATGATAAAATGACTGCAGCAGCACCAGTTGTATATACATATACATACATTATCTCCACATACACATGATATACATATATATACATATACATACATACACAAATACACACACATACATGCATATACACACACCATGTACATGCAGAAATACATACTAAAACATATCTACATATACCTGTACACATACATGTCTACACATTTAAATACATATACACATATGCATACACACACATACACGTATACACAAATATAAACCCATACGTATGCTATACATGCCTATTTTCAGTTTTTACACATTTACCATAATTACTGCTGTGCATTTAATTTTAATTCAATTCAACAACAATAAATTCTCATGATGAATTCCTGAAGTATTTTAATCATTTTCATCTGATAACCCAATACAAATAACTTTTTTCCATTCTTCTTTAAAGTAGAGGCTAAAGGTGACCAATTTTTTTTGAAAGAATTTAAAGACCCTTTAAGAACAGATGACAACCTTTCTAAAGGTATTACTGACATTATCTTTTCCCGCCACATCAAAAGATGTGGTGGTTCTTCATCTAACCATCTTTGTAAAATAGAAGAGCGGGCGGCAAAGAGTAGGATTCTCAGAATGTATTTATGTTTATGTATAATATTTGTTTCCAATCCTAAAACTAGGTGACAGGGATCAAAAGTAATGTCAGTATCCAATACATGATTGATCTCTGTTCGGACCGATTGCCAAAAATGTTGAATTTGTGGGCAAAACCATATTAAATGACTGTATGTTCCCAAACTGTCTTTGCATTTTGGGCACATGGGGGAGCTCTCTGAGTCGTATTTACTGTGTATCACTGGTGTCACCTGAAATCTGTGGATTATTTTGTATTGAGTTTCATATGATCTATTTGAACAAGTAATTTTCTTTGCGTTTAAATGTATACTTTTCCATTTTGTTTCATCCAGGTGGGTCCCAAAATCTTCATTCCAAATTGTCTTATTTTTTATCAAAATAGGTTTAACAAACATGTTTTTATATAAGAAACTCAAGCATTTCTTTTTCAGTTGAAGGGCTTTAAGTAATATGGTTTCCAATAAATTAAACCTAGGAGCATTTTTGTATGTTGGAATAGACTGAATATAACTTCTAATTTGTAAATGACGGAAACAATGTGTCTGTGGAAGCCCATATTGAATTTGAAGTTGTGAGAAAGATTTTAGATTCCCACCTAAAAAAAGATCACGAATCTTCGTTATGCCTATATCATGCCACACTGTAAAGCCTATGTCGGTACATGAAGTTATGAAGTCAGGATTTCCATAGATGGGTGCCAGAAATGAATCTTGTTCAGTGATTCCAAAATGTTTTGGGACTTGTTGCCATGTTTTAAGAGTGTTTTTAGCAATGACATTATCATTAAGCCCATTTATGGAAGAAAACTTCTTTACAAATGGGAGGGCTGAGAGTACTGAACCTATTGCCACAGATTCAAGATCCAGACAGGAAGATGCACTGTCATTTCTAATCCATTCTAAAATATATTTTATTTGGGCCGCCCAGAAATAGTATTTAAAGTTTGGCAATGCTAAGCCCCCTTTATCGATCGGTAACGGCAATTTTTCTAATTTCATTCGTGGGCGTCGACCTTTCCAAAGAAATTTTCTTATCAAATGGTGTATTGACTTAAAAAAAATATCTGGAACGTGATTTGGTAACAACTGCATTGGATATAATAAACGAGGTAATATATTCATTTTAATAACAGTCACTCTTCCAATCAATGATAATGGCAAAGGGGTCCATCTTTGTAAATCCTTTGTTGTTGAGCTTTGAACCAAAAACTAAATAATAAACCTTTAAACTGTAACTCAAGAGCTCAAGAGCTTCAGTTTGAGGAACAAACCGTTCCTTCTGGGGCTCTGGGGGCTCGTCTGCAGGGGCTCGTTAGAGAGGCCCCCACAGACCCCCCCGACCTGCTCCTGGACCCCAGACTCTCACAGACCCCCCGAAACCCACAGGACCACAGAGTCACAGGAGGAGCTGGAATCCAGATCAGGACGACCCGAACCCCCCGGGCCCGACGACAGCGGAATGTAAAACACGGAAACGTCTCCATCAGATTCTCCACATCCAGGGCTGTGACCGAGGCTGTGGGAGGAGGGGGGGGGGGGGGGAGAGTGAAGTTAACTCTCCTCCCCCCCCCCCTCCTCCTCTCACTTGTCATCCTCGCGCTCCTCGATGATTGATGTTCTCCTCGTTCCTCCCGGACTGCGTCTAAACTGGTGTAAATTAAATTAGCGTTAGCTCGTTAGCATGCGCCGCTGACGGGCCGCGTTCCCCACGATGCCCTTGGCCCCCCGCGGTCATGTGACCCCCTCAGGTCACGTGACTCCCGGGGAATGGAGGCGCAGCTGTCACTGCAGCGTCTCGTTAAGATCAAGACGTTTTTCTGATGAAACTCTGACGTGTTTAAACCTTCAGGCGCGTTCCTCGTTCCTCTGCATGACATGCACCTGCTGCATCATTCACCCCAACACCCCAACACCCGAACATCTGAACATCTGAAATAACACTATTAAAACAGACTCCTCCTTTCACCTCGTTCCTCTGCATCATTCACCCCAACACCCGAACATCTGAACATCTGAAATAACACTATTAAAACAGACTCCTCCTTTCACCTCGTTCCTCTGCATCATTCACCCCAACACCCGAACATCTGAACATCTGAAATAACACTATTAAAACAGACTCCTCCTTTCACCTCGTTCCTCTGCATCATTCACCCCAACACCCGAACATCTGAACATCTGAAATAACACTATTAAAACAGACTCCTCCTTTCACCTCGTTCCTCTGCATCATTCACCCCAACACCCCAACATCTGAACATCTGATATAAAACTGCTCCTTTTGTTCTGGAGCTAAACCCACACAGATGTCTTTGTTCTTTCACTCCATCAAATATAGATGTGGAGGAACAGAAGCTCTGCTGAAGACACACGAAATAACCGAGCAAAAGCAAAACACACCGCGGCCCGGGGGCCGCACACAGAACACGGGACGGTCTCCACTGGGACGCCGCGGACAGGAGGCAGAGGAGGCACTAGAGCCGGAACATCAGGCCCAGAGTGGGCCACTCGTGTTTCCTCAGAGTGGGCCACTCGTGTTTCCCCAGAGTGGGCCACTCGTGTTTCCCCAGAGTGGGCCACTCGTGTTTCCCCAGAGTGGGCCACTCGTGTTTCCCCAGAGTGGGCCACTCGTGTTTCCCCAGAGTGGGCCACTCGTGTTTCCCCAGAGTGGGCCACTCGTGTTTCCCCAGAGTGGGCCACTCGTGTTTCCCCAGAGTGGGCCACTCGTGTTTCCCCAGAGTGGGCCACTCGTGTTTCCCCAGAGTGGGCCACTCGTGTTTCCTCAGAGTGGGCCACTCGTGTTTCCCCAGAGTGGGCCACTCGTGTTTCCCCAGAGTGGGCCACTCGTGTTTCCCCAGAGTGGGCCACTCGTGTTTCCCCAGAGTGGGCCACTCGTGTTTCCCCAGAGTGGGCCACTCGTGTTTCCCCAGAGTGGGCCACTCGTGTTTCCCCAGAGTGGGCCACTCGTGTTTCCCCAGAGTGGGCCACTCGTGTTTCCCCAGAGTGAGCCAGGCCCTCACAGTAGGATGAGGAGCTGCTGGTCCAGCTCTGCCCCCCGTCCCACATTAAGGCCGTGTCCCAGACGGGTTAGTGTTAACATAATGACCTACAGCTCCATAGTGGTGGTTGTTGCTCTGGGGCCACATTCACTGTGAGGATTAAAGAGCAAATAAACCATGACGTCACCTCCACCTCTAACCCTCCACCATGACGTCACCTGACGTCACCTCCACCTCTAACCCTCCACCATGACGTCACCTCCACCGTGACGTCACCTCCACCGTGACGTCACCTCCACCGTGACGTCACCTCCACCGTGACGTCACCTCCACCGTGACGTCACCTCCACCGTGACGTCACCTCCACCATGACGTCACCTCCACCTCTAACCCTCCACCCCTGAGGAGCTATTTTTTCTCTTTGGAAAAACGTAATTATAAAAGAAACAATGTCTCTGCTTTGAAAATAAATGATCAACTCAAATGTTAAAGATGTTTCCAAATACGTTCTACAGTAACATATATAAATCCGGAAATGAGACTAAATGTGAACAATTCAATTCACTAAAATCTCAGAGCAATTTAAGCAAGATTGTGAAGAGCAGAGAACGAGAAATGGCCGAAGCAAAACAACAGTGAAAAAGGGAAATCCCCGGGATGTGACGGCTTACGTTGGAATTTCATTTACACTTTTGGAACTTGATAGAAAACCCTCTCTTTGAAGTCTTTAACAGTTGTATTGAACACGAAGAAATGAAACTAGTATGAAACCTCGTCCCAGAACCAGGCAAAGATTCAATGTATATTGAAAATTGGAGACCGATAACGCTATTAAATATTAGCTCACATATTTGCAAATAGACTGAAGAAAGGATTAAATGAAATTATTAATGAAACGCAAACGGGTTTTATGGCCGAGAGACGCATCAGTTCCAATGTAAGGCTGATCCTGGACCTTACTGACTCTGAATACATCTACACGGACTCTCTTATGGCTTTTCTGGATTTTTACAAAGCTTTTGATACGGTTGAACATTACTTTCTTTTTAAAGTTCTGGAATGTTTTATTAATATGTTTTATAAAAATATTGGCAGTGGCGTTATGCTGTATCCAGACACAACCCCAGGGTTCCCTGTCCTCCGGTCAGTCAGACGAGGGTGTCCCCTAGCGCCATTTCTCTTCTTGCTGTTGAATTATTGTCTCTATATATCCGGAGTAGTTCTGCCATCCGAATGTTTGATCGTGAAATAAGAATTACACAATTAGCTGACGATACAGTTTTATTCTTGAAAGATAAGGAGCAGGTGAACTCTGCTACATCACTGGTTAACCACTTTTCAGAAGTTTAGAAAAAAATATATATATATTTGCTGTCAAAATGTTTTGATGTGAAAATGTTTTGCCTGCGGCCGAGTACAAAGTGTTTAACGATATGAAATTATTCTAAACTATAATATCTGTACCTGTTGATGCCTCCAAGCAAAGCATGGACAAAACGGGAAAGAATGTGATCGAATGTAAATATTGTACATATGTAAAATACAATTTAAAGAAAAGAAAAAAAAAAAGAAAAAGAAAATAGTTCAGGGCATTTGAGTGCTGAAATGGTGAAGCCGTCAGTGGTGACTGTTGTTGTTTGGAGGTTTATGCAAATGTCGAGTTTATCTCCAGTGTCAACAGATGTGGAAAATGTGGACAGTTAAAAATATATAATAATAAATAAATAAACATGTGTAGAATGTGGACGAAGTCGAGAAAAAATAAAAAACAAATTGGGAAACGATTCCTTGAGAAATGCGAGAAAAAATCAGGGGGAAAAAAGTACAAAAAAGTAGAAGTATTATTTGTATTATTTGTATTATTGTATTATTTGTATATTTTATTATTTGTATTATTTGTATTATTGTATTATTTGTATTATTTTATTATTTGTATTATTTGTATTATTGTATTATTTGTATTATTTTATTATTTGTATTATTTGTATTATTGTATTATTTGTATTATTGTATTATTTGTATTATTTGTATTATTTGTATTATTTTAAAGGAACATGTGTTTTCTCCCGTTTCCGCAGAGCGAGTTGGAGTTAAATGTTTGCAGCTCGTTTGTGCAGATACTCGGTTCCGTCGTCGTCACAGAGAAAGTCCCGGTGCAGGAACTCCCAAATGTTTACTCGAGTACTCGGCGACTCCAGTAAAAGTACAGATCCCACTACAGTCACGCTTCAGGCCGGTCCCAGGGGGCGCTCTCTCCATCTGCTGCCGTTCAGAGGCTGTTTGAGATGATGGATGACGGGCCCTCGACCTCAGGACACGAGCCAAGTCCTGGACCGGGACCGTAACCAGACTTTAATGGGACTAATGTGGAATAAACGGCGCGGCCGCAGAGACCGAGCCGCGTGGAGGTCAACACAGACCCTGGACTGGGACTAAACCGGGCTAAACCGGGACTAAACCGGGCTAAACCGGGACTAAACCAGGACTAAACC
Organism: Proterorhinus semilunaris; assembly: GCA_021464625.1. NCBI lineage: Eukaryota > Metazoa > Chordata > Actinopteri > Gobiiformes > Gobiidae > Proterorhinus > Proterorhinus semilunaris. The sequence continues at coordinate 836,893 of CM038365.1, read as the reverse complement.
AGGACTAAACCGGGCTAAACCGGGACTAAACCAGGACTAAACCAGGACTAAACCGGGCTAAACCGGGACTAAACCGGGCTAAACCAGGACTAAACCGGACTGAACCAGGACACTGAGGACTTCATTAGCCTGAAACAAACCGTAATGCTTCTGAACATCTGGTTTAAAGGGATTTCTGACCGGTTTTCATGACGCTGACGCTGAGCCGCGGAGTAACAGCTCCCTCTGCTGGACGCGGAGGGAACACCACCACAGGCTTTTTTATTGAACATAAATGAGCAAACATTCACAAACAGGAGGAAAACTCAGTGACTCGAGTACTCACGTGTTCAGGAAGACTGCGCCATATGATCAGCCCAAAACATGCACAATAGCCCCACAGAGACCCTGCAGGGAAGACGTGTACACATAGAAATATCAATCTGAACACGAGGGTTAGTTTACTTTGAAATAGAAAGAGGGGGGTAATACTTAGTTACATTTACTGAAGTACATGTAATAGTTTATAACGATTCCTTTGTGGTATTTTTGTTGCTCTTTCACATAATTCTGTTAATGTACGAAGTGTTTTATGCAAAAACATAAATCAGACTTTTACTTTTTGAACTGAGTTTTTATTTGTGCCAGTACTTGTTACTTCTGCTGGAGTAGAAGTAACATTCTGGTTACTCTAGTAATTAACGTTAATCTTAATTCTATGGGATTTATGCAGCTGTTGTTCTATTGCAGATGAATTTGCATATATGAGATGTTTTAATATGAGATGTTTTAATATAGTTCAATCTTCTACCTGTGGCTCCACGCTCTTCTGCTCCTCACACTCCGATACGAACCACAGACGATCCTGTTTTGAATCTGTGCGGCTTTTAGAAGAAAATGAAAAATGGATGAACATCGGTAACGATGGAGGAAAGAAACTTCCCCGACTCAGATTCAGTCGATTCCAGTTTATTAAGAACAAAACACACGATATAATAAATATGTACAGAGTTTAAATAGAAAAGACAAAGCCATGCAGTTTATAAGAGCCAACGGACGACACGAGGACCCGTCTGGACCAGGATCCGTCTGGACCAGGAGGACCCGTCTGGACCAGGAGGACCCGTCTGGACCAGGAGGACCCGTCTGGACCAGGAGGACCCGTCTGGACCAGGAGGACCCGTCTGGACCAGGAGGACCCGTCTGGACCAGGAGGACCCGTCTGGACCAGGGGGATCCGTCTGGACCAGGGGGATCCGTCTGGACCAGGAGGACCCGTCTGGACCAGGGGGATCCGTCTGAACCAGGAGGACCCGTCTGGACCAGGAGGACCCGTCTGGACCAGGAGGACCCGTCTGGACCAGGAGGACCCGTCTGGACCAGGAGGATCCGTCTGGACCAGGGGGATCCGTCTGAACCAGGAGGACCCGTCTGGACCAGGAGGATCCGTCTGAACCAGGAGGACCCGTCTGGACCAGGAGGACCCGTCTGGACCAGGAGGACCCGTCTGGACCAGGAGGATCTGTCTGGACCAGGAGGATCTGTCTGAACCAGGGGCAGGTCCAGGAGGATCTGTCTGAACCAGGGGCAGGTCCAGGAGGATCTGTCTGAACCAGGGGCAGGTCCAGGGCCTGACTACGCCTAAAGCACGTCTTAAAGATACAGAGTTTTGGCGAGAGCTGGAGGTTTGGGAAGTCACTTTAAAGTGCGGCTGAAACACGTCAGACTGGGATTTAAAAACTAGATCTACACACGACTAGAACGATGCAGTTCCTTCATTTAAAAAAGCCCATGTCAGCGACTCCAGAGCGTCTCTACATTCTCCAGAGCTTCTCTACTTTCTCCAGAGCTTCTCTACATTCTCCAGAGCTTCTCTACATTCTCCAGAGCTTCTCTACATTCTCCAGAGCTTCTCTACTTTCTCCAGAGCTTCTCTACTTTCTCCAGAGCTTCTCTACATTCTCCAGAGCTTCTCTACTTTCTCCAGAGCTTCTCTACTTTCTCCAGAGCTTCTCTACATTCTCCAGAGCTTCTCCAGAGGAGCCGCTCGTCCTAAATGTGGAGTAGCAGCGTTTTACATTCAGTTATAGAACATCACAGTTCCTCCAAATATCAGTGATTGGTCTAAAACTACTGGACTCACGAGACCTTCTGACCCTCGGGTCCCTGGTTCAGACTCAAAGCAAAGGCACGAACCCGAAGCTTCACTGAGGAACGAACAGGAAACCAGTTATTGCTAATATTTACACCGGGTTCTTCAAACGCTGGAGATACGTTCCCGAATGTCCGACTGGAATGAGCTTCACATTTGTCTCCAGGTTCAACACTGACGGTGCTGCTGGTCTTCTGCTGACGTGAGCTCCAGGGTCACAGTTCAGCTTTACCCAAATGGAAACGCTTCTCCACTGGAGAAGCCAGGGTAACGCCTCATTTGAAAGCTAAGACCTACAAAACTGGGCTACGATAGTTTCGCAGTTGTTTTCTATTATTCCCCAAATCATTTCCTCAATTTTTTTATTGTAAAAATTTTTCAATTTTTTACAAATTTCCCCCCATTTCCCTTAAACGTTTCCTATTTCCACCCATCTTTTTTGAAAATGTTTCTTTTATTTTTTCCAACTTTCCCCCAATTTCTTCCATATTTTTGACAATTCTTTTCACTTTTCCCCCAAATTATTCCTCAAATGTTTCCTATATTTTTTTCCTATAGAAGTTCGACCCCCCCAGCGTGGTCACACTGGTCAGTGACGTTTAGAAAGCTACATATGAACACCAGGGGGCGGTGTTGCAGTAACGTCAGCGCCATGAGGACCAAAGAGAAGAGCTTTCCTCACCCTTTGAAGACACTACAGTCTCTTGAAGGAGCCATTTAAACGTCCTGTATTTAGTTTCACATGGACATCAAAATAATAATAATAATAATAATAATAATAATAATAATAATAATAATATGAAGCGTTAAAGACCTGGACTCTGGAGCTCACGTCCACACACTCAATAAAATCATTGGCCACGAAGCACATTCACATTTTTGTAACATTTCCAGCTTATTTTTGTTGAATTTGGCAAAAGTTCCCGTTTCCTAAACACGTCCAGCGCCGTTTCTTCAGGACCATCGATGGATTCATAAACAAAATACAACACGAGCAAATACACGTGTGCGCTTTCCCAATGGAATACTTCCTAGTGTACATGTTTTTGCACAATCCTTCAGCTCGGACGATCATCAAAGTGCATCGATCCTGCAGTCGCTATGACGACGCGTTTTCATTTACGCTTCGGACGATTCGAGCCGAGAGAGAAAATGAAAACTTTTTACTTTGCTCATTTATCCACAATTATTTTCCTCCAGTTATGTTTTTATTTCCCCACTTTCCTCAAACCTTTTCCTATTTTCCTCATCTCTTTCCACAATAGTTCCCCACATTTTCCCCAAATTTTTGACAGTTTTTCCCAATTTTTCCCCCAATATCGTCCCCATGTTCTTCTTTTTCACCACTTTCCTCAAACTTTTTCCTATTTCTTCAATGTTTTCCATTTTCTCCCCAATTTGCAACAATGTTTTCCACCTTTTACATCGATATTCTCGATATTGTACATTTCGATATGATCTCGTAGACGATTTATCGCCCGCCTCGAACAATAATGTAAATAACTAAATGTAAATGAGCCGCTGTGGTTTTAAAAAATAACTTTTCCCGACAAAGAAAAGGATTCAAACGATTCTCCAGCTTCACGTTTGAAAAGTCTCTCCCGAGCGACGACTGCATTTAAACATTTCCCGGTGCACAATAAAACAGTGACCTTTCAAAATAAAAGCAGAGAAAATCAATAGTGTTTTTGGAGAGTAGTGTTTTCAAAATAAAAGGAAGAAGAAAAGCTGTAGTGGACGTCTCAGTCGTAGTGGTAATAACAGGGATATAATTAGTGGTAGGTACAGTAGTATTTGTAGTAGTACTTGCAGCAGTAGTGTGTATTGCAGTAGTGTGTATCGCAGTAGTGTGTATTGCAGTAGTGTGTATCGCAGTAGTGTGTATTGCAGTAATAGTTCTCCTCTGGCGCCTGCAGGACACACAGGGATCTAAACCATCAGTATATTTTTGTTCAGCAGCTGCTTCTGCTCGTTTGAAACCTCTTAACCCCCAAGTTTTTCCCAGTTGAGTTTACCCAAATCTAAAGGTTTCTTGACTACAGGCCAGTTGAAAGCTAAGACATCCAAAACGGATCCCATTACCCATATCATCACATTTGTGTCACTTTTTGGCTGCATTTTTGTCAATTTTTTATCACTTTTTTGTCCATTTTTCATCACTTTTTTGGTGAATTTTTTTCAATTTTTCATCACTTTTTTGAAGATTTTTCATCACTTTTTTGAAGATTTTTTGTCAATTTGTCATCACTTTTTTGAAGATTTTTCATCACTTTTTTGAAGATTTTTCATCACTTTTTTGAAGATTTTTCATCACTTTTTTGAAGATTTTTTGTCAATTTGTCATCACTTTTTTGAAGATTTTTCATCACTTTTTTGAAGATTTTTCATCACTTTTTTGAAGATTTTTCATCACTTTTTTGAAGATTTTTTGTCAATTTTTCATCACATTTTTGAAGATTTTTCTCAGATTTTTCATCACTTTTTTGAAGATTTTTTGTCAATTTTTCATCACATTTTTGAAGATTTTTTGAAGATTTTTCATCACTTTTTTGAAGATTTTTTGTCAATTTGTCATCACTTTTTTGAAGATTTTATCACTTTTTTGAAGATTTTTTGTCAATTTGTCATCACTTTTTTGAAGATTTTTTGTCAATTTGTCATCACTTTTTTGAAGATTTTTCATCACTTTTTTGATGAATTTGTGTCAATTTTTCATCACATTTTGTCACTTTTTTGCTGCGTTTTTGTCATTCTGTCAACGCTTTGACTTTTTTTTTCCTAAGAAGCTTTTTCAAGAAAATGTGCTCAGTTATGGCGTCCGGCTTTACCCAAATCTAAAAAGCTTCTTGGAAAAAAAGCGTCAAAATAGCGACGAAAACCAGGATGAAAAAGCAAAAAAAAAAAGTGACGGAAAATCTTGTTCACAGTTTTGCAAATTACACTGTGAAACCTCCAGTCAAGAAGCTTTTAGATTTGGGTAATGCCGAACGGGAGAACATGTATAATGATTATGTCGTTACAGTGGAAATGGAGCTCTGATCTATAGTTGCCTTTGGAAGGTGTAAAATAGAGCTTTTAGGAAAGTCATGGGAGAGTTCCTGCAGGCGCCCGGTCTGGAGCAGTAGTGTGTGGTAGTAGTAGTAGTAGTAGTAGTAGTAGTAGTAGTAGTAGTAGTAGTACAGTAGTAGTAGTAGTAGTAGTATAGTAGTAGTAGTAGTAGTAGTAGTAGTAGTAGTAGTAGTAGTATAGTAGTAGTAGTAGTAGTAGTAGTATAGTAGTAGTAGTACAATAGTAGTAGTAGTAGTAGTATAGTAGTAGTAGTACAATAGTAGTAGTAGTAGTAGTATAGTAGTAGTAGTAGTAGTAGTAGTAGTAGTAGTAGTAGTAGTACTCGGAGTACTCAGTAGGAGGAGATGTCGGAGGAGGAGCTGCTGTTACTGGCCGAGGTCTGAGCTCGTTTTATGTACAAGTTCAGCAGCTTCATCTGTGGAAACACAATCAGAGACAGTTCACGTTATTCACACTTCGTTCAGGAGAAACACCTCCGCCTGAGACTAGGAGGACCCAAGCACTGAGAAGGCAAACATCTAACTTTCACTAATAATAAACTAGAGGACTCGCTGTGAACATCAGGAAGTGGACGGTCCACACGTGGAGCAGGCGATAAAGGTGCAGAAAACAGCCTGATCTAACTCCTGGAGAAACTTAAATCCGTTCCTGCTGTGGATGCTCCTCACAGTCGTGGAGATACAAATGCTCACGTTTTTAACCTCTCACTTCTTCACAGGGTCAGAGCCGATGAAGCGATATCACAAATATGTACAAATGTGCTGCTAACGTTACATTTACAGAACTCGGAAAGAAAAATGTCCTGAACAAACGACAAAGGCAGAAAAACATTTATCCTGGTTTACAGTTTACTGAAGACGGACCAAAACAAACTGATCTTTCATAACTGTAAAGTCCAAACTTACTATAATTCTAAAGATTAGCAGAAATATAGTTTGATCTGTTCATGTGCCTGTGAGCTGGGACAGTGTGTGGGTCGGGTTAGATGGGGGAACCTATGAATAGGTGGGTTACCTTGCTGCCTGTGAGCTGGACAGGGTGTGGGTCAGGTTAGATGGTGAAACCTATGAATAGGTGGGTTACCTTGCTGCCTGTGAGCTGGGACAGAGTGTGGGTCAGGTTAGAAGGTGAAACCTATGAATAGGTGGGTTACCTTGCTGCCTGTGAGCTGGGACAGAGTGTGGGTCAGGTTAGAAGGTGAAACCTATGAATAGGTGGGTTACCTTGCTGCCTGTGAGCTGGGACAGGAAAGGCTTCAGGTCTTCTCCGATCACGGCGTAAACGGCCACTAAACAGAACACACTGGCCTTCCTCACACTGCTCTCTGTGTTATCATAGCCCTGCAGACACACCAACAAATCCTAAAGTAGTAGTCGTAGTAGTAGTCGTAGTACCTGCAGTAGTAGTAGTCATAGTAGTAGTAGTACCTGCAGTAGTAGTAGTCGTAGTAGTAGTAGTACCTGCAGTAGTAGTCGTAGTACCTGCAGTAGTAGTAGTCATAGTAGTAGTAGTACCTGCAGTAGTAGTAGTCGTAGTAGTAGTAGTACCTGCAGTAGTAGTCGTAGTACCTGCAGTAGTCCCGGTATGAGGTCTGGCAGTAGTAGTAGTAGTAGTAGTAGTAGTAGTAGTAGTAGCAGTAGCAGTAGCAGTAGTAGTAGTCGTAGTACCTGCAGTAGTAGTAGTAGTACCTGCAGTAGTCCCGGTATGAGGTCTGGCAGTAGCAGCAGTAGTAGTAGTAGTAGTACCGGTATGAGGTCTGGCAGTAGTAGTAGTAGTAGTAGTAGTAGTAGTAGTAGTAGTAGTCGTAGTAGTAGTAGTACCTGCAGTAGTAGTCGTAGTACCTGCAGTAGTCCCGGTATGAGGTCTGGCAGTAGCAGCAGTAGCGTCTCGCGGTTGGTTCGGTCCACAGCTCTCGTCTGCATCTTGATGGCGGCCATGTTGACGGGGAAGTCGGCCGTTTGGACGATGGGACACAGAACCTTCAGACACTGCTCCGGGACGAGGGACGAGGCCAGAGTCCCGGCCGCCTCCTCTGCAGCGCGGACCACCTGCCACAGATTCACCAGAGGTTCATCCAGGAAGTGACTCCATCATGTCCCTGGTCTTTCCCACCATCACTCATTCACACATACTGACTTTAGAACACATGCAGCCTGTGAACTGGGGAAGGGCATCTGACATTAGAACACATGCAGCCTGTGAACTGGGGAAGGGCATCTGACTTTAGAACACATGCAGCCTGTGAACTGGGGAAGGGCATCTGACATTAGAACACATGCAGCCTGTGAACTGGGGAAGGGCATCTGACATTAGAACACATGCAGCCTGTGAACTGGGGAAGGGCATCTGACATTAGAACACATGCAGCCTGTGAACTGGGGAAGGGCATCTGACTTTAGAACACATGCAGCCTGTGAACTGGGGAAGGGCATCTGACATTAGAACACATGCAGCCTGTGAACTGGGGAAGGGCATCTGACATTAGAACACATGCAGCCTGTGAACTGGGGAAGGGCATCTGACATTAGAACACATGCAGCCTGTGAACTGGGGAAGGGCATCTGACATTAGAACACATGCAGCCTGTGAACTGGGGAAGGGCATCTGACATTAGAACACATGCAGCCTGTGAACTGGGGAAGGGCATCTGACATTAGAACACATGCAGCCTGTGAACTGGGGAAGGGCATCTGACATTAGAACACATGCAGCCTGTGAACTGGGGAAGGGCATCTGACTTTAGAACACATGCAGCCTGTGAACTGGGGAAGGGCATCTGACATTAGAACACATGCAGCCTGTGAACTGGGGAAGGGCATCTGACTTTAGAACACATGCAGCCTGTGAACTGGGGAAGGGCATCTGACATTAGAACACATGCAGCCTGTGAACTGGGGAAGGGCATCTGACTTTAGAACACATGCAGCCTGTGAACTGGGGAAGGGCATCTGACATTAGAACACATGCAGCCTGTGAACTGGGGAAGGGCATCTGACCTCTTTGTGCGAGTCCTTGTGGGCCTCCAGGGTCTTCATCACGGTCAGCTCTGTGTAGTTGTTGAAACGCAGCGGCTGGTTCCTCAGCAGCTCCTTCATGACGCGCAGAGACAGAGCTCTGACGGACGGCTGGGGACAAGATACTGCACTGTCACTATAAAGTACACAGTTAAATACTACAAATACTACAAATACCAAATACGATTTGACTCTAAAACTAATGAAACATCTCACAGGGTCAGATGCCGTTAAAGCTACTGAGGGAAAAGAACACATAGTTGTTTAGTATGGTCATTTGTTGACGGTCCCTAACCAGAGCAGAAACGCCGGCTCGTGAGCAGAGCGTCTGTCCCGGGTTCATGTCTGTCCAACTGGACCGCAGTAAACGGCTTATCCCGACGTATTCACTCAGGACCCCGACGTATTCACTCGGGACCCCGACGTATTCACTCGGGACCCCGACGTATTCACTCGGGACCCCGACGTAGTATACAATATAGTAGTATAATAATATGTCATCAAACTGGGTCAAAATAAAAACAAGGCTGAAAATCAGGAAGGAACCTTTGCACATTTAGAAGTTCCCAGTGTTTTAGGGTTAGACAGTTGTAGTATCAGTAGAAGTAGTAGTAGTAGTAGATGATGGGGAATCATAGAATTCATTCGGCCCTCACATAGTCCTCTTATCATATCGTACGGTTAGAATAAGACACGGCGGCCTCGACCCTCTACATGACATGTGGCCTAGTCTACGTGGCACATTGTCTGTGAGTAGAAGGTTAATGCCTACGTGGCACTACGACTATTTAACTCCTTCATGTGGATGGATCACCAGACTCTGAACGCCCAATGCCCTAACCAAGTGTTGGCTGTTCAGCTGTCTCCAGGCCTGTATTGTTATGTGTGTGTTAATAAACTTCTCTCTACTTAAGACATCCAGACTCCGTTCCATCCTTCCACTCGTGTCTCTCCGGGCTCACTCCAGTATTTCCTCTAACAGTAGTAGTAATAATAGTAGTATCAGTAGTAGTAGTAGTAGTAGTATCAGTAGTAGTAGTAGTAGTATCAGTAGTAGTAGTAGTATCAGTAGTAGTAGTAGTAGTAGTATCAGTAGTAGTAGTAGCAGTAGTCGTAGTATCAGCAGTAGTATCAGTAGTAGTATCAGTAGTAGTCGTAGTATCAGTAGTAGTATCAGCAGTAGTATCAGTAGTAGCAGTAGTAGTAGTCGTAGTATCAGTAGTAGTAGTAGTAGTAGTAGTAGTAGTAGTAGTAGTAGTAGTAGTAGTAGTAGTAGTAGTAGTAGTAGTAGTAGCAGTAGTAGCAGTAGTAGTAGTAGTAGCAGTAGTAGCAGTAGTAGTAGTAGTAGTAGTAGTAGTAGTAGTAGTAGTAGTAGCAATAGTAGTAGTAGTAGTAGTAGTAGTATCAGTAGTAGTAGTAGTAGTAGTAGTAGTATCAGTAGTATCAGTAGTATCAGCAGTAGTATCAGTAGTAGTAGTAGTAGTAGTAGTAGTAGTAGTAGCAGTAGCAGTAGTATCAGTAGTAGTAGCAGTAGCAGTAGCAGTAGTAGTAGTAGTAGTAGTAGTAGTAGTAGTAGTCGTAGTATCAGTAGTAGTAGTAGTAGTAGTCGTAGTATCAGTAGTAGTAGTAGTAGTAGTAGTAGTAGTAGTAGTAGTAGTAGTATCAGTACCTCGTTGTGTCCCAGCGTCTCCAGCAGCAGCAGCAGGGTGGTCTTGAAGTGCTCCTCCCACACGGAGCAGTTTTCTTCTCTGCAGACCTTCAGCAGCTCCAGGAGGCTGGTCCTCCTCTGCTCCAGGCCCCGCTCTCCAGCCTCGGCCTGGGCCAGAGTCTTCAGCAGAGACCCCATCAGCTCCAGCTGCTCCGATGGCGACGCTGATGTACCACAGACACGGGGGTCAACGTCACAACATCTCAACATCCCAAAAATCTCAACATCCCAAACATCTCAACATCCCAAACATCCCAAACATCTCAACATCTCAACACCACAACATCCCAGAGAACAGGTCTGATCTGTGCAGTTACCTGGGAACCCTTTAGGACTTTGGAGCCGGTTTTCTCCACTGTCGTCCCTCTGACCTGAAACAACAGCTCGGTTTAACCCGGTCGGTACAAACAGAACAAGATCATATCCAAATGTTTGGAAGACATTCACAACATCCAGTTCATCTCCAATGTCCAGAAATGGGGAAGAAGAATGAAGAGTCGAAAAAAAAGGCAAAAATTGCAGGAAAAATGTGGACAATGGAATTGGGGGAAAATGGAAGAAGATTTTTTTTTTATTGGTAAAATTAAATATTTATATATATATATATATATATATATATATATATATATATATATATATATATAAATGAAAATACTAACTAACAAACTATGGTTTTGACAGAAAATATAAAAGTATATAGATGAAAGTAACACCAGCTCTGAGAGTGAGGGTTTGCTTTCACTTGAACATCTGAGACCAACTCAGGAAGTCTTCTGTCCTTCTTCAGTAGAACACGGAGTCAATCGGGACTCCTGAATAATCCTGTGACTCACCGTCCTCGCCCTCGGGGCCGCGGTCAGGGGAGGAGCCATCGCTGTAGTTCTGGGGGTTGTAGTCTTTGAAGCGTGGACCAATCAGAGTGCGAGGAGGAGCGGCGTCCCACGACCCCCCCTGAGGAAACACATGTTCTAGGAAATGTAGATCTGAATCTGAATAATAAAAGTGCTCCTCACCGCTGTGTCCCTGCTGGGCTCCCGTCTGTCGTCGTCTGGACTCTTGGAGGCTTCGTCACAGGTCAGGTTCTCGGGGTCGGACTCAAACGTCACGCTGGAAACAGGAGCAGAGTAAGAGCCGAGCCCGAGCAGAAGAAGATATATATATATATATATGAAGATGAAGCAGCTGTACTTGTGCGAGTGGTTGGTGGGAGACAGGAGTGGACTTCCTCTGCTCCCTGGTCTCTGCTGAGGAGCTCGTCCTGAGGAGCTGGACGTCTGGACATCCACAAACGAGAGGAACGTTAGAGAAGCTTTAGGAGCAGAGCATCTACAAACAGAGCTCATGTTAATGACACCAGTGTGTCACAACAGAAGGTACGGCTAAAGGTTTGAAAGCAGAACCTTCTCTCTTTAGGTCCAGGGTCTGATGCTGTAGGTCAAGCCTCAGGATTAAAGGGGACTCCGTTGTTTCAGGTCAAATAAATGATTCTACCCTATTTTATTTTATTTGTTAAGTTTGCTCCAGTTTTTTTTAATCATTTTTCCTTCACATTTTGGCCCCAATTTATTCATCCTATTTTTGTTTGTTTTTTATTTCATTTTGTTGTTGTGGATGAACCCGATTTTGTAAATGTGAAGATCTTCCACACATTATTCTTCTGGTTCTTTTAGGTATCGGTTTCCTGTTAATATGCGAGTGCAGTACCGGTGGGATCCCCGCGGTGGCGCTGCTGCTCCTCAGGTGGTGGTGCAGCAGTTTGGTGGTCCCGTCCTGAAAGGTCTTGGGCAGAGCTCCCAGTAACATGGAGAACTCGGGCGTGTTGAGCTCGAACAGCGCGATCAGCACGACCTGCGCGGCCTGAGGAAACACGATTTAGAGTCTGAGAAGGTTCAGCCTGAGAAGAACTGAGGAGGAAAGAGTTCAGCCTGAGAAGAACTGAGGAGGGGAGGGTTCAGTCTGAGAAGAACTGAGGAGGAAAGAGTTCAGCCTGAGAAGAACTGAGGAGGGGAGGGTTCAGTCTGAGAAGAACTGAGGAGGAAAGAGTTCAGCCTGAGAAGAACTGAGGAGGAAAGAGTTCAGTCTGAGAAGAACTGAGGAGGGGAGGGTTCAGTCTGAGAAGAACTGAGGAGGAAAGAGTTCAGTCTGAGAAGAACTGAGGAGGAAAGAGTTCAGTCTGAGAAGAACTGAGGAGGGGAGAGTTCAGTCTGAGAAGAACTGAGGAGGAAAGAGTTCAGTCTGAGAAGAACTGAGGAGGAAAGAGTTCAGCCTGAGAAGAACTGAGGAGGAAAGAGTTCAGCCTGAGAAGAACTGAGGAGGAAAGAGTTCAGCCTGAGAAGAACTGAGGAGGAAAGAGTTCAGCCTGAGAAGAACTGAGGAGGGGAGAGTTCAGTCTGAGAAGAACTGAGGAGGAAAGAGTTCAGCCTGAGAAGAACTGAGGAGGGGAGAGTTCAGTCTGAGAAGAACTGAGGAGGGGAGAGTTCATCACTCGAGCAGGTTAAAGAGGAGGCCCTGATGTCACGTGTTAGGAAGATGTTGGACAAATGGATGTTGGTGGAGCTGAGCGATATCGACATGAAATAATGACGATGATGGAACTACATTCACATGAGAAACATCTGACTTTACATCAAGCTGTCGCTCAGAAGACGACAACATTTGAGCAATTATTATTTACAATATTTACATTCGTCACGTGAAACCAAAAAATAAATAAATAACTCAAAAAGGAGCAAGGTCGAAAGAAAACACTCAACACGTTTTGCCCCCAATTATTCCCTCATTATTTCCACATTTTTTAATTTTTCTCAAATATTCCCTCTATTTTACATTTTTCAGATTTTTCCCCAAAAAATGTCCCCATTTGTTTTCCATTCCCCAATTTCTTCCCAGTTTTCACCATTACCCTCATTATTTCCTTTTTCTCAATTTTCATTTTTTGTCCTCAATATTCTCCCATTTTGTTCCAATATTTCCCTCATTATTTCCATTTTTTCCCCACGCATTATTTTCAGCCTATTCTTTTCTCTTTATTCCCCATTTCTTCTTCTTCTTCTTTAAAGTCGATATTGTAAATGTGCAGATCTTCCATCGCTCAGCTCCAGATGGTCGAGGCAGGACTTGTTAGGTGTTGGTTTAGTTTTGAAGCAGATGCCCCGCCACACCAGCGTTAGGGGTTAGTCCAGGTTTATTCTGCTGTACCTGTTTGCACCTCTGCTCCAGGTTGCCCTCTCCTGGCAGGGAGGACACGATGCTCGGCCGGTGCTCCTCCCCAGACCAAGTGTTATAGAACTGTGGTCCACAAAATGTCTCATCAATCAAGAACTTCATGCTCCTCCAACACTTGATCATCTCTCTACATTCATCTGTTCTACTGGATATGACCCAACGTCTGGATATGACCCAGCGTCTGGATATGACCCAGCGTCTGGATATGACCCAACGTCTGGATATGACCCAACGTCTGGATATGACCCAGCGTCTGGATATGACCCAACGTCTGGATATGACCCAACGTCTGGATATGACCCAACGTCTGGATATGACCCAACGTCTGGATATGACCCAGCGTCTGGATATGACCCAGCGTCTGGATATGACCCAACGTCTGGATATGACCCAACGTCTGGATATGACCCAACGTCTGGATATGAGGAAAAATGGCGATAAAACCAATTGAAAATGTTTGAGAAAAAAGGGGAAATTTAAAAAAAATAATAAAAAAAATAAAATAAAAATATTGACAAAATATGTAAAAATGTAAAGAAAATATGAGAAAGAAATGGAAAATTGGGATGAAATAGAGAAAAAATGCAGATAAAATATATGGAAAAAAGGGAGAATTGGTGAACAAAATATACAGAAAAATTGAAAAAATAAGTGAAAATTGAAAAAATAAGTGCAAATTGAAAAAATAAGTGCAAATTGAAAAAATAAGTGCAAATTGAAAAAATAAGTGCAAATTGAAAAAATAAGTGCAAATTGAAAAAAATAAGTGCAAATTGAAAAAAATAAGTGCAAATTGAAAAATAAGTGAAAATTGAAAAAAATAAGTGCAAATTGAAAAAATAAGTTCAAAATTGAAAAAATAAGTGCAAATTGAAAAAATAAGTGCAAATTGAAAAATAAGTGCAAATTGAAAAAATAAGTGCAAATTGAAAAAAATAAGTGCAAATTGAAAAATAAGTGCAAATTGAAAAAAATAAGTGCAAATTGAAAAAATAAGTTAAAAATTGAAAAAAAAAGTGCAAATTGAAAAAATAAGTGCAAATTGAAAAAATAAGTGCAAATTGAAAAATAAGTGCAAATTGAAAAAATAAGTGCAAATTGAAAAATAAGTGCAAATTGAAAAAATAAGTGCAAATTGAAAAATAAGTGCAAATTGAAAAAATAAGTGCAAATTGAAAAATAAGTGCAAATTGAAAAAATAAGTGCAAATTGAAAAAATAAGTGCAAATTGAAAAAATAAGTGCAAATTGAAAAATAAGTGAAAATTGAAAAATACGTGAAAATTGAAAAAATAAGTGCAAATTGAAAAAATAAGTGAAAATTGAAAAATAAGGGAGAAATGGGAACAATTGTGTCTCTAAAGAACAAAGTAATCAAGTCATCTCGTTAGTGCCTTAAACGGCCCTGATTGGCTGACACAGAGGTGACCCTTGACCTCGATGGCGTGATCTCCATCAGAAAGGCGATCCTTGGCGAGGGTTACCTTGCGGACGTCGGCGCTGCGTGGCTCCGTGGTCCACGTGATGATGCGGGACACGGCGAGCCTGGTCTCGCTGCTGTTGCTGAAGTCTGAGGGGTCCATGAGCGCCGCCAGGCCCTGGATGAACTTCAGGATGGCCACCTTCACCTTCAGGCTCGGCGTCTGTGTCTGGTCCACGATGAAGCGCATCAAGATGTTGAACTGCAGCTCGCACGGGAACGACTCTCTGCAAACACAAGAGCAGAAGGAACGTCTGAGAGGAAGCCAAGAGGCTGAGGTCATTCGTGTTTAAGTACATGTGATGGACTTTAATGCTGAGGTTTCTGGTCCAGACCTGGTCACCTCCAGCGCCCTCTGGACCTTGGCCTGGACGGAGCCCAGCAGGTCGGCTCCCATCTTCTTCAGGAGCTGCGTGAGGAGCACGAAGAGCCAGTCGTGAAGGTCATCTCTGTGCAGCGCGATGAAGTCCACCAGCGTCTCCAGGAACATGCTGAACACCTGACCCACACACAGCCTGTTATTAACACACTGAACACCTGACCCACACACAGCCTGTTATTAACACACTGAACACCTGACCCACACACAGCCTGTTATTAACACACTGAACACCTGACCCACACACAGCCTGTTATTAACACACTGAACACCTGACCCACACACAGCCTGTTATTAACACACTGAACACCTGACCCACACAGCCTGTTATTAACACACTGAACACCTGACCCACACAGCCTGTTATTAACACACTGAACACCTGACCCACACACAGGGTATTAACACACTGAACACCTGACCCACACACAGCCTGTTATTAACACACTGAACACCTGACCCACACACAGCCTGTTATTAACACACTGAACACCTGACCCACACACAGCCTGTTATTAACACACTGAACACCTGACCCACACACAGCCTGTTATTAACACACTGAACACCTGACCCACACACAGCCTGTTATTAACACACTGAACACCTGACCCACACAGCCTGTTATTAACACACTGAACACCTGACCCACACACAGGGTATTAACACACTGAACACCTGACCCACACACAGCCTGTTATTAACACACTGAACACCTGACCCACACACAGCCTGTTATTAACACACTGAACACCTGACCCACACACAGCCTGTTATTAACACACTGAACACCTGACCCACACACAGCCTGTTATTAACACACTGAACACCTGACCCACACACAGCCTGTTATTAACACACTGAACACCTGACCCACACACAGCCTGTTATTAACACACTGAACACCTGACCCACACACAGCCTGTTATTAACACACTGAACACCTGACCCACACACAGCCTGTTATTAACACACTGAACACCTGACCCACACACAGCCTGTTATTAACACACTGAACACCTGACCCACACACAGCCTGTTATTAACACACTGAACACCTGACCCACACAGCCTGTTATTAACACACTGAACACCTGACCCACACACAGCCTGTTATTAACACACTGAACACCTGACCCACACACAGGTTATTTTAACCTCTTAACCCCCGCCTGAACCGAGCACATTTTCTCTAGTTCAGCTTCACCTACGTCTAAAAGCTTGTTAAAAAAACTCAAAATAGCAGCAAACACGGGAAGAAAATGCAACAAAAAAGTGAAAGAGCAACAAAGTCCAAACGATAAACGGGCAGAAACTATTTCCACTTTTTTTTTATTCCACCCCTCCCATATTTTCTTTCTATAATTCCCGTATTTTTCTTCAAATGTCGGCGTATCTTCTGGACATGATCTTAGACGATATATGGCTCCAGCTCACGGGTCAGAAGGTTTAAAGTCACACTTACTCTCTGAGCGGCAGGAGGTCGAAGGTCATGCGGGAGGACAGAAAGTAAGTGAGCGGAGAGTTAGTGCACGTGCAGAGGATTCACACGTTTAGAACACGTTTAGAACACGTTTAGAACATACAGTCACGTACTTTACTGTGAGGGTCTGCGAACATCCGAGTGAAGATCTCACACAGTCTCTTCAGCTCCACACGGCTGAAACACAGGACCAGCCTCAGCGGGACAGGACACGCAATTACAACTACACATATATATGTGTTGTTTGTATTAAGGCGTTTTTCAGCTACAAAAACTAAAAAAACAAACAAGAATAACTGGACTTTCTTCCCTAAATGTAAGTTAATAAATATGAACCACTCACATAAAGTGATCTGATCTTTAGAACCTGTGCGTGACTCGTGTGAACCAAAAACACTTGACAATCACAGCTTTTGTCCGAGCCTTGATTAGTTGGCGATAGCGTTAGCATTCTGTTGCTAGCGTTAGCATGCTATTGTTGGCCATGGCGTTTAAAAAAAAAAAGCAATGACTAAAAGCCTCAAAAATACAACCAGAAAGTGACAACAACGCAAGGAAAAATCGTCCTCCTTTATAGCTTTTTAGATTTGGGTAAAGCTACTACTGCCAGACCTCATACCAGGACCACTGCAGGTGCTATTTACTAAACTGAATTCTCCAAGTTCTTCCCTTTAAAGTGAGATGTTCATATCCAGAACAGGTCAGAGACAAATCTGGTATCGGATACTTGCAGCCGATACCAGATATCGTATTTTTGGGGTATCGCCTCCGATATCCGATACCAGTATCGGATCAGTGATTCTCCATTGAAAACATTAGTCTTTGTTTTTTGGGTCAAAGCTCAATAAATAAGTCAGGAATAAGAAATGGAAAAAAATTAAAACAAATTCAAAACTTTCCCATTTTTTCCCCAAAACTGCTTTTCAATTATTTATTTTTTTACTTTTCCAAAACTTTCCAATCTGTCTCCCACAGAGGAAATGACCATATTTGGCTTTCGTGCTACACGTGGATCCCAAACCTGTATGTGTGAATGAAGCGTGGGAAATGTCGGAGTCACTTCCTGGTTAGGTTCTAGAAGGTCAGAGCCTAACCTGAGGACCCTGTTGGAGTCACTTCCTGGTTAGGTTCTAGAAGGTCAGAGCCTAACCTGAGGACCCTGTTGGAGTCACTTCCTGGTTCTAGAAGATCAGAGCCTAACCTGAGGACCCTGTTGGAGTCACTTCCTGGTTAGGTTCTAGAAGGTCAGAGCCTAACCTGAGGACCCTGTTGGAGTCACTTCCTGGTTCTAGAAGGTCAGAGCCTAACCTGAGGACCCTGTTGGAGTCACTTCCTGGTTAGGTTCTAGAAGGTCAGAGCCTAACCTGAGGACCCTGTTGGAGTCACTTCCTGGTTCTAGAAGGTCAGAGCCTAACCTGAGGACCCTGTTGGAGTCACTTCCTGGTTCTAGAAGATCAGAGCCTAACCTGAGGACCCTGTTGGAGTCACTTCCTGGTTCTAGAAGATCAGAGCCTAACCTGAGGACCCTGTTGTGGTGCAGCAGCAGCTGCAGTCCCTGAAGCCCCTCCTTCCTCTCCGTCCAGTTGGCGCTCGCACAGCGGTTCAAAATGTCCGCCACGTCCTCGGTCTGCCGCAGGAAGTCGTCGCTCTGGCGCAGGAAGTGATGCGTGGAGCCGTTGCGTGAGCTGTAGGAGCGGTCGGAGCAGGCGCTGGAGGCGTCGCTGTTCCCCTCGTCATCAGAGTGTCCCAGGCCCGGGGAGTCGAACCTGCGGCGCACCGGCCGGGTCTGACAGGAGACACAGGAAGTCACGCCCTTTCACAATAAAGTGTTTTCAACCATGTGGAACAATGGGGGGAGGAGGGGAGGGAAAAAACATCGGGGGAAATAAATGGGAAAATTTAGAAAAAAATTAGAAAGTAAAAAAATAAAAATGTGAAAAAATTGGGGGTGGGGGAAAAAATAAAAGTGTTTTTTCTGCCCTTTTTGTAAAGTGTCCATGCAGATGCAGATGTTTGCAGCACATTTTCACAGATTTCTGATGTTTTTGTCAAGAACAAGGAGCTCTAAGGAGAAAGCCTTGACCTCCGGGGAGCAAAGTGAATGATCAGATCTTCTTTTGTGACTTTAAAACAGAATCGCGTGAGGTCAAGAGGGTCAGGTCGTGCTGCTGTGAGGTGAACGTGAGAAGATCAGCTGTACCTTAGCCCTGGAGTCTCCCAGGAGCTGCAAACACAGACACAGGGGTTAAAACAGCTCTTCATTATAACTGAGGTCCTCCTGGTCCTCACCAGAGCGTCCGCCACCGCCGCCTCCACCTCCGTGCCCGTGTTGAGGATCCTCATGGCGTTAACGGACGCGGAGATCCGAGCCTGCTGCGAATATCGCTCTGAAAAACAACCGTGACTTCAGTTTCTCGTGTGAAGGAGGAGGATCTAAAACGAGTCACCTGCGAATCCGTCGCTCGAGGTCAGAGCGCTGGTGGAGCGGGAAACCCGGCGAGATGCTGCACCAGAAGAACATGGAGTTATGTGAGAGTCTGCAGGAGCCACTACAGTGGAGATGTTCACTACTAGAGCATCACCAACATGGAGGATCTGCACGTTTACAATATCTCAGTGTCAATGTGGAAACATGGGGGGAAAACAAAAACGGAAAATTAGGTTTTTTTAAATGCTTGTTTTAAAACAACTGCGAAACAATGAGAAGAAAAGAAAACTTTGAGGCAAAATTGTGAAATAAGTTTTGAATAAATCAGGGAAAATGGAGATATGAGGAAAAAATGGGGAAAATTGTCAAATTGGTAAAAAATTTAATAAATAAAAAATATTGGGGAAAAAAGGGGAATTTGGAAAGAAAGTGGAAAAATGTAAAATAAATGGGAAAAAAAAATGGGAACAAAATTTGAATAAATTGGGGAAAATGTAGAAATAATGGAGAGAAAAGACAAACAAATGGAGGAAAATCGAGTAAACAGTGTAAAGTTTGTAAAGAAACTGGAGCGACTGCAGGGGAGACGTTGGAAACGTCCCGTCTCCGAACGGGACGGACTCACTGTTGGGGGACAGGCCTGTGGTGGGACTCGTGTCCCGGCTGCTCTCGCGGCTGTTCTCCCGGGAGCAGCCCTGACTCAGACTGGGCCGAGGGATCTTACTGCGCACTGACCAGGAGGAGGAGGAGGAGGCGAGGAGGAGGAGACAAGGAGGCGAGGAGGAGGAGACAAGGAGGAGGAGACAAGGAGGAGGAGACAGGGAGGAGGAGACAAGGAGGAGGAGACAAGGAGGCGAGGAGGAGGAGACAGGGAGGAGGAGACAAGGAGGAGGAGACAAGGAGGAGGAGACAAGGAGACAAGGAGACAAGGAGGAGGAGACAAGGAGGCGAGGAGGAGGAGACAGGGAGGAGGAGACAAGGAGGAGGAGACAGGGAGGAGGAGACAAGGAGGAGGAGACAAGGAGGAGGAGACAAGGAGGAGGAGACAAGGAGGAGGAGACAAGGAGGAGGAGACAGGGAGGAGGAGACAAGGAGGAGGAGACAAGGAGGCGAGGAGGAGGAGACAGGGAGGAGGAGACAAGGAGGAGGAGACAAGGAGGAGGAGACAAGGAGGAGGAGACAAGGAGACAAGGAGACAAGGAGGAGGAGACAAGGAGGAGGAGAGAAGGAAGCAACAGTGAGTTAGAGAGTTAGGCTTCAGAGCGACAGACACAGTTAGCTCAGGGGTTAAAGCAAAACAGTTCCATCTGACAGAGTTTCTTTAAAGTGACTGAACTTCACGTCTTCACCTCCTACAGTCAGAAGAAGGTCCACGTGAGCTGCAGCCACATTTGAAGGATTCAGATGAGATCGTCCTGCATTCTGGTACATTTAAAAATATATATATATATTTTCTGTTGGTCCTTCAATCGTTGTTATGAAATAAGAATTAGAAATCAGATGAATAAAATTGGAGGGAGAACATTTTAAAACTTCAGATCATATTTTCTAAAGAGAAGTTCTCCCAGGGCTCCTACAGAGACTTCAGGAGCTTCTGACTCTGGACATCACTGGTCAATAGATCTCAATAATCGTCCTGGGACTTTGGACGAGACTTTGTGCATTAAATGAGACTTGGTGAAAGCATTTTGTTTGTGTTGGTTTGAATAAAAGATTTATCTAATTTTATGAATCAGCAGGATGTGTAAAATTTATAATGAAAAAATTAAATAGAATGGAAAATTGAGATCGATCAATACAGGGAAATAATCGTGATAATGTTTTTTCCTAAATCGCCCCACTGGTCAGTCAGGTAACAGTCTAGAAAACAGAACAGAAAGGTCACAAAAGGTTGTGACGATGCATGGATCCGTTTTGTAGTTCTTAGCTTTCAAATGAGGCGTGACACTGGCCCATCGGCTGTGACCTTTTAGATTTGGGTAAAGCTGATGACACATGCAGCTCCTGTGTCCTCACCTCCGGCGCTCCGGGAGGGGCTGGTCTCTCGGCTGCAGCCCTGACTGCGGTGGCCCCTCCCTGGGGTCTGCTCGCTCAGGGGCTGCGAGGAGGAGGTGGAGGAGATGGTGCTCCTCTGGACTCTGGCGTAAGAGGAGCCCAGTAAACGTCCAGGAGAACCAGACCTGCTGCCGGCTGGAGGAGAAACGTGTCAGAGAAGGTTTGTGCAGCAACGAGGAGACGGTGAGATTCTTACGCTGAGACTGTGAGTTAGGCTTTCCTCGACAGCGCCCCCTGCTGTCAGAGCCGGTCCGGACCGTCCGCACTCGCCCTGAGGCCGAAGCAAACACATCATCATCATCATCAGCTGATGATCCATAACAGGGTTATCATCAGAGACAGAGTGAGTTGAAAAGGAGGAAATGAAGTCTTTTATTGTGAAAGTCTTACCGTCGGAGTTTAGCGCCCAGGAAGTCTCTGACAGGAAGTGGAGACGCAGAGGTCAGAGGTTAGTGGAAAGAGAGCAGATTTAGTCAGTTAGCTAGTGAGCTAGTTAATTACTTAGTGAGCTAGTTAATTACTTAGTGAGCTAGTTAATTACTTAGTGAGCTAGTTAATTACTTAGTGAGCTAGTTAATTACTTAGTGAGCTAGTTAATTACTTAGTGAGCTAGTTAATTACTTAGTTAGTTAGTGAGAGAGGAGTGAAGGAAATATCGTTAATAAAGTCCAGCCGTGGTCCTGAACCTGCTTTTCTTTCTCTCTTGAACTTCTGAAGACACGTTCCTTACCCAGCGAGGCGTAGGATCCCGGCGGCAGAGCGGACGCGGCGCCGAAGCCGTGCAGCGAGGAGGGCGCGGCGGCCATCTTGTTCCTGTTGGAGGCGGTGGCGGCGGCGTTCACGTCCACGTCGGAGCGTGAGCGGTTGAGGGCGGCGGGAGAGAGACTCGAGCGCGAGACCTTGGCTGAAGAAGAGCAGGAAGTGAGTTCAGGAGACGCAGAGTTCAGACGGAGCTTTAGAGAGACTTACAGCAGCGCGGCGGAGCCGAGCCTTTGGCGGGAAACGGGCGACTGAAACAGAGATGTTTGTGAGTCAGGACAACATCAGGACAAAGCTCTAAAGTCCTGACCTGAGACTCTCCTGGGACGACGACGACGAGCGGTCTGAAGCAGGAAGTGACGTGGCGCTGTCGTTGCCACGGAGATGGGTCTGCAGAGCTTTCTGATAGGTCGACTCCAGGCCGTGGAACAGCTGCTCCGCCTCCCGAGGGAAGTGCGAGTGAAAGGACCAGTAGCACCTGCGCAGAGGAGAAGGTTCAAGAGCTCTGAAGGCCTGGAACACTAACCCGGACTCACCTCCTGGCGACGGATCGAGCCTCGGAGTCGGCGTCGTGGACCCCCCTCTTTATGGTCTCCCCCAGGACCGCGCTGTGTCTGAAACAAACAGGACCATTAGGTCACGCTGAGGTCTGAAGGTCCGGCCGGTCCCTCACCGCTCCAGAGACGACGTCTGCCACAGCTCCAGCTGCAGGTCCAGGAACTCCAGCGAGCGCCTGGGGAGGAACATACACGAGTCACTGCAGAAGTACTGCAGAGTACTGCAGAGTACTGCAGAAGTACTGCAGAAGTACTGCAGAAGTACTGCTCAGTATTCGAGTATTCCACACTCACCGTCGAACAGCCACAGACTTGGCCGAGCAGCTGCCGGCGACGATGGGAACCAGACGATGGAAATGAGTGTTCTGGAAACACAGAAGCTCAGATCAGGGAGATGTTCTTCACCTCCGGAGTCACGGGAAACTTCCAGACTGCATTAAACTCGCTTTGTCAGAAAGAGAATTCTGAACCGATGACAGAAGGACTTTTTTTCTCTCAATTTTTTAAAATGTTTCCAAAACCTGCACGTTATTTTTCCTCATTTTCTAAATTATTTCCCTATTTTTTTTCTTCAAATTTTCCTAAACCCGCTGAAGCATTTCCCCATTTCTTGCCCCTGGAGAGGAAGTGGATCTTGTAAATGTGTTTTCTGTTCTTACCCTCAGGATGAGGCGGATGACGGCCACTCCGGACGTGGCCATGACCTTGGCGCTGTTGGACACGAGGCTGAGGAGCGAGGGGAGGAGCGTCTCCGCCGCGTGGTCGAAGCGGAGGCGGAGCACGGACGACAGGTGACTGCGGAGACAGGAGGACTTTAGACCTTCAGACCTTCAGACCTTCAGACCTTCAGACTCAGTTTGTCTCAAGTAAATAAAGTAAACCACTGGACGTTTAGAAACACCAGACGCTGCAGCTGAACGAGGTTTAACAATGGCTAGAATCATGTTTTTATTTACATTAGTTCCAAAGATTTGCTCAGAGGGACGTGATGTTGGAGTGGAATGAAAACGTCTCTACAGTTTAGTTTAGTCTAGTCTGAGTGACTGACCCCACGGTGATGCAGAGCTCCCGGACGACCTGAGAGCGCAGGTCTTTGGCCGACAGTTTGAACGGCGCCTCCAGGAGCTTCAGCTGAGGAAGGAAAGTGTCCAGGTCTGTGGCTCCAGCCAAGAGCAGCGAGCGAACCTTCTTCAGCTGCAGAGAGAGAGATACAGTTCTTCTGAAACAAGTCTTCCTTAGTTCATATAAAGAGATGTAAACTGCAGAGCTGCATCTTCTCCAACAAAGAGAACCTATCGTGAGGAGATGGTCCAAAGTCTGGATTTAGTTCCGTGGCGTCTCACCGCGGCCACTCGCAGCTCCCAGTCGCGCTTGTCGTCTGAAAGCACGTCTCGGATTTTGGACATGGCCTCCTCCAGCTCCCGGTTGGACTGGATCTGAAACGGGATTAAGATCAGAGCGAGACTTCCCTCAGACGCAGAGCCGGTCGTACCTGCACCGTGGGGACGTCTTCAAACGCCTGGATGAAGTCCTCCTCGTCCACGGCCCCGGCGGCCCCGGCGGCTCCGGCTGCCCCGGCGGCTCCTCCATCGCGCCCTGAGAGGAACATCCACACGGTTACGTTTCCTGTGAGTGGAGTCACGGGACGTCAGCGTGGAGGACTCCCACCTGTTTTTGTGGAGCGTCTGAAGGAGCCCATACTCAGAGACTTTTTACCCAGAGAAAGACCCCGAGACGAAGACGAGTCCTCATCCTCAAACGTTTTATCTGCAAACCCCAGACGAGAAGGTGCTGAGGGAGAGGGATGGTTTATATCGTGGTCTAGGACAAAGAGCTGCTCTGTGTCCGACTGCTCACTATTCATCAGCACCACTCCAGACACTAAAGGGGAGGGCGGTGTGGACAAATGCATCATCTACTGCACATGGGTTTGTTGCTCAAAAAAAAATTCTCTCATCAAATCAAACTTTATTTATGGAACGCCTTGCATACAAAATAATTCCCTAATATTTCCCTATTTTTTCCCCAAATGTTGAAATTTTTTCCCAACTTTCCTGTCACTTTTCTCCAGTTATTACTCTATTTTTCCTTAATTTTTTCCTTAATTTTTTTCAATTTTCCTCAAAATGTTTCCCAATATTTTCCACACTTTTCTAATTTTTTTTTCCAATTTTCGCCATATTTTTTCATAGTATTTCAACAATTATTTACCCACTTTTATCTAATTATTCCCTTATTCCCCCCTTGTGACTGGCAGATGTGTAAATACTAAATTGAGTTTTTCAGCAGCTCCTGTGAGACCTTGTAGTCGGGCCGTTCTCCAACAGCTGATGAAGAGTCAGAGTCTTCGGTTTATAATTTCCCTAATGAGGAGTTTCTCTGAACCCGGCGGAGGATTCCGGGATTAACGCCGCTCCGTTTGGCTCAAATGAGGCGCGACGAGCTAAAGTTCAGGTTCCCACAGAAGTCAAAGCCAGTACTTGAGTAAATGTACTGATACTGCGAGGTTCTAATACTCCAGTGCAAGAAAAAGCATGTAGTTTACACAAATACTATGACTGCACGCTTTCATTCAGAACACTGCATTAAACATCAGATTTAAATGAGGACTTCTAATCACAACTTCCATAAACTATTCTCTGACATTTAGAAAAGACTAAACCTGTGAAAAAGGAAAAGTCTTCATTATTCAGAGCTTTACCTTGAGCCGTGAAAACTCCCAGAGACGGTCTGCAAACGGGTCATGTGACTGCAGGAAGCACGGCTCCATAAGAGACCCTCTATGCTGCGCCGACACGGCCTTTCACAATAAAAGCCCCTCTGCTTTCACAATAAAAGCCCCTCTGCTTTCACAATAAAAGCCCCTCTGCTTTCACGATAAAAGCCCCTCTGCTTTCACAATAAAAGCCCCTCTGCTTTCACGATAAAAGACCCTCTGCTTTCACGATAAAAGACCCTCTGCTTTCACGATAAAAGCCCCTCTGCTTTCACAATAAAAGCCCCTCTGCTTTCACAATAAAAGCCCCTCTGCTTTCACGATAAAAGCCCCTCTGCTTTCACAATAAAAGCCCCTCTGCTTTCACAATAAAAGACCCTCTGCTTTCACAATAAAAGCCCCTCTGCTTTCACAATAAAAGACCCTCTGCTTTCACAATAAAAGCCCCTCTGCTTTCACGATAAAAGCCCCTCTGCTTTCACAATAAAAGACCCTCTGCTTTCACGATAAAAGACCCTCTGCTTTCACGATAAAAGACCCTCTGCTTTCACAATAAAAGACCCTCTGCTTTCACAATAAAAGCCCCTCTGCTTTCACGATAAAAGACCCTCTGCTTTTCCTTTATTTAGCCCCCAAATTTTCTATATTTTGCCCCAAATGTTCCCTCAGTATTTACCTTTTTTCCCACTCATTTCCCAATATTATTTTTCCACTTTTTTTCCACATGGCTTGACATGGAAACAATCTCGATATTATAAATTTGCCAAACAGTGATTTCACTATTATCTCATTGGCCCTGCAGATCTAGACCTGGGCTGGTCCGAGGTGTGAAGGTTTTGTTTAGTCCAGGTTTAGACCTGATTGTCTGTAAACATTCCGGAAGCTCCAGTCCCATCTATACTTTTGTTAAGTGGTGACCTCACAGCTCGATGACATGTCACAGGTTTATGAGCTTTTACCAGAGAGCGGAGACAGCACCATGTTCCCCGACCTTTGCACTTCGTCAAACCGACTGAAGATGACGTTCAACCTGCGACAAACGGAGGTAAATGAAGTTTCAATAACATGAAGCTACAGGGGGCCCTCGCTAAAGCATGAAGCTACAGCGGGAGCCTCGCTAAAGCATGAAGCTACAGTGGGAGCCTCGCTAAAGCATGAAGCTACAGCGGGAGCCTCGCTAAAGCATGAAGCTACAGTGGGAGCCTCGCTAAAGCATGAAGCTACAGCGGGAGCCTCGCTAAAGCGTGAAGCTACAGTGGGAGCCTCGCTAAAGCATGTAGCTACAGTGGGAGCCTCGCTAAAGCGTGAAGCTACAGTGGGAGCCCCGCTAAAGCATGAAGCTACAGTGGGAGCCCCGCTAAAGCATGAAGCTACAGTGGGAGCCTCGCTAAAGCGTGAAGCTACAGCGGGAGCCTCGCTAAAGCATGAAGCTACAGCGGGAGCCTCGCTAAAGCATGAAGCTACAGTGGGAGCCTCGCTAAAGCATGAAGCTACAGCGGGAGCCTCGCTAAAGCATGAAGCTACAGTGGGAGCCTCGCTAAAGCGTGAAGCTACAGCGGGAGCCTCGCTAAAGCATGAAGCTACAGCGGGAGCCTCGCTAAAGCATGAAGCTACAGTGGGAGCCTCGCTAAAGCATGAAGCTACAGTGGGAGCCTCGCTAAAGCATGAAGCTACAGTGGGCGCCCCGCTAAAGCATGTAGCTACAGTGGGAGCCTCGCTAAAGCATGAAGCTACAGTGGGAGCCTCGCTAAAGCATGAAGCTACAGTGGGAGCCTCGCTAAAGCGTGAAGCTACAGCGGGAGCCTCGCTAAAGCATGAAGCTACAGCGGGAGCCTCGCTAAAGCATGAAGCTACAGTGGGAGCCTCGCTAAAGCATGAAGCTACAGCGGGAGCCTCGCTAAAGCATGAAGCTACAGTGGGAGCCTCGCTAAAGCGTGAAGCTACAGCGGGAGCCTCGCTAAAGCATGAAGCTACAGCGGGAGCCTCGCTAAAGCATGAAGCTACAGTGGGAGCCTCGCTAAAGCATGAAGCTACAGTGGGCGCCTCGCTAAAGCATGAAGCTACAGTGGGCGCCTCGCTAAAGCATGTAGCTACAGTGGGAGCCTCGCTAAAGCATGAAGCTACAGTGGGAGCCTCGCTAAAGCATGAAGCTACAGTGGGAGCCCCGCTAAAGCATGAAGCTACAGTGGGCGCCCCGCTAAAGCATGAAGCTACAGTGGGAGCCCCGCTAAAGCATGAAGCTACAGTGGGCCCCTCGCTAAAGCATGAAGCTACAGCGGGAGCCTCGCTAAAGCATGAAGCTACAGTGGGCGCCCCGCTAAAGCATGTAGCTACAGTGGGAGCCTCGCTAAAGCATGAAGCTACAGTGGGAGCCTCGCTAAAGCATGAAGCTACAGTGGGAGCCCCGCTAAAGCATGAAGCTACAGTGGGCGCCCCGCTAAAGCATGAAGCTACAGTGGGAGCCCCGCTAAAGCATGAAGCTACAGTGGGCCCCTCGCTAAAGCATGAAGCTACAGCGGGAGCCTCGCTAAAGCATGAAGCTACAGTGGGAGCCTCGCTAAAGCATGAAGCTACAGTGGGAGCCTCGCTAAAGCGCTGTGAGTCCTCACCTGGACTGGGGAAGGCCCTTTTTGCCCAAATCGATCCGCACTTTTTCCCCGACGTGACGATAAATCTCCACCAAACAGTTGAGCGCCACGTCCCGCACCTGGATGTGGAAACAGCGGCACATTTCAGAGCGTTTTCAAAGCTTTTGTGACACTTGGAGACGGGTTTCTCCTGCCTGGCTCGTGGGGTCTCCCAGCAGGTTACAGATGTGAGGGACGATCTTACTCAGAGTCAGACTCTGCGATCCAAACCTGCAGGAGACAGAAACAGAGTCATGAACCGGAGAACAGGGAGAGGGGGAGGCGTCGGGGGAGAAGGAGACTCACATGTTGAGTGTGGCGATGAGGCAGAGGCACAGGCCTTCTCTGGTTCGGCTGTTTTTGTGTTTGAAGCCTCCCATCATCCGCTCCCACACAAACTGAAACATCAAGAAGAAGAAGAAGAAGAAGGTCATTCGGGAAAACCGTTCCAAACCGTCTCCCACAAAGGAAATGACCATATTTGGATCACAGCGTCATCTTGGTCACAGCCTTTCCTGCTACACGTGGATACCAAACATGTCAGTATGTGTGAATGAAGAAGCGTGGGAAAGACCACACAGACATGCTGGAGTCACTTCCTGGATCAATCTCAGAGAATAAACATCATAAGCACAGAGTCTGTTTTTCACTCTGTTAAAACTACAACACATCAAAGTCTTTTTAATGAATTGTGCCAAAACGAAGGTCTTAAATATCATTGAAAAGCACGGAGTTAGTAACTACCTGAGGGTTGGCTGCCTGGTCCATGATCTTCAGCAGTAGAGCCTGGTCTTGTTCTCTGACCTGGTCTTTGGAGTCGCCCAGACGATCCATGAGGCTCGGCAGAACTGAAACACACAGAAGAGTCGAGCTGCAGAACATTCCAGGAACATGTCATTATTCAGAGCGTGGTGTCCTGCACTGGTCAGCTCCACCTTCTCCTTCCTTTTCCTCCTGCGCAGCCTCTGCAATTTTCCCCTTCGGCCCCCATTTCTTCCCCACATTTTTACCTTTTTTTTTTTCCACATCACTTCCCCAATGTTTTTCCTTATTTTTCACCCCCAATTATTCCCCATAAATGTCTCACAATGTGTTCCCATTTGTCCCTCTATATTTCCCCCCATTTTTGTCCCATTTCTTGAGGCTGACGGAGAGCCTGAGGAAACAGCTCCCTCTGCTGGAGAGCTGCAGAACGCGCCCTGGAAGTGACTCAAACAGGAAGTCTTTTGGACGGGTCACTGTTCAGACGGATTCTGCTGCCGTGAGTCTGCTTTACTAAAACATTTACACTAGGGGTTTAGGTTTAGAGAGGGGTCTGAGTGAGAGTGGAACCGATCAAAGGTTCATGAGAAACACTGTAGACTTTTGTTTAATCTAATGGAACGCGCTGAGTAGAAATGGTTTAGTCAAGTGTCTCTCAAAGCCAAACCTGAAAAGATCTTAAAGTAAAAGTAGTAATTTATTCATTTCATCCTTTAAACATTAATCGACCAAAAGTGTTTAGGCTGAAGTGAAACTTATTAACCCAGTTTACAGAGTTCCACGAGAAAACAAACATTTATAATAAACAATATCAAGTGTCAAACAGAAGACAAATAAACATGTATTTAGAATTGATTTTAACATAAATTCCAATATATATGTATATGTATTTTATGTTAATTTATTTTAAACTAAATCATGTCATCATTTAAATTCATATTAATCCGTTATGGATCTATTAAAGCCTTTTCACTACTTTCTTACTATATTCATCCTAAGCTTATATATGTTTTTATTTTAGTAGATTTATAAAACTAAAACACAGACGATTCTGTGATTAGATCTGGACAATATTTAAGATCATATTAACATTACTGGAAGACATGCACATTTACAATATTGAGTTTAACAGTAATGTCGAGAAATGTGGGGGGGAAAAGTGGAAGATAAAAATAATAATATTATTTTTATTTTTATTTTTTTAAAGGGTTGAAGTAGTTGGGACAAAAAAGATACAAAATGTTCTGGTCACATTGGAAAGTTTTATTAGTGCTTATTGTCTCAAATTAACACAACATTTTCTCTGCCTTTTTGTATTTTGTCACGTATTCCGAGAGCTAGTTTCAGATTGTGAGTGTTCCACACACTTATGTTATAAAATGGATTATAATATAAGGAGATCATAACTAGTTGTTGCCGAGCCAAGATAAATCAAAGGTCAACCGTTTTATTTTCTGGTGGTGTTCTTGAACTTTCTATTTTTACAAACCATCAGAAACATGTCCTGCAAACATTTACATCGAGTGGTCCCTGAACAAGAGGATTGTCCTGAGCGACAAAAGGGCAGGAACACTTTTTATGGATGGAATCTGACTTTCACTCCAAACCCACAGAGCTCAGAGTCTGCGAAGATCTGACTCTCAGAGACTCGTTTCATCAGAGACTCGTTTATTCTACAACTTTTCTCCCATTTCCCTCAATTTTTCCCCCTATTTCTTCCCAAATCGTTCCTTATTTTTATTATTTTTCCCCATTATTTCCATAGTATTTTCCCTTTGTCCCGTTTCCTGAGCGGTGAGGCAGACTGACGTGTCGTGAGGAAACAGCTCCCTCTGCTGGACAGCGGCAGAACGCGCCCTGGGAGTGACTCAAACAGGAAGAATGACTTAAGTATTTGTGAACACGGGAGTGGCTGCATTTGGACGTTGGTCTTTCTAAAGCACCTCTTCAGACGGATTCTGCTGCTGTGAGTCTGCTTTACTTAAAACATTTACACTAGGGTCAGTTTAGCTGTGGCGTTTAGGGTTAGAGAGGGGTCCTGTTACTTCAGGGCAGCTGACAGAGTGCGAGTGGAACCGGGCTGTGAGCCAGAGACTAAAGGGCTCACGAAACATGGAGAGATTATGGATATGGAAATATCAGGCCAAACAAACGGCTGTAGATCCAGGTCCGTGAGTAGAAACGTTTAGAAAAGTGTCTCTCAGAGTCAAACGATTAGATCTGGACCATGTTTAGGCTAAAGATCCGTTTGGAAGGTGTGCAAATTTACAATAGAGTTTATCTGTAATATCGACACATATGGGAAAAAGTGGAAGAATTTGTGAAAAAAATAAAATAAAAAAATACATTAAAATAAATAAATAAATGGGTTGGGGAAAAAGTGGATTTTAAAGAAATTGTGGGAAAATTGAGGAAAACATTTAAAATGTTGTGCAAACAATTGAAAAAAAATGGGGACAAAAAATGAGAGGAAATAAAAATAAAATAGAAACATGGAAGAAAATCATTGTTAGAGAAAGTCCCCAAAGCCCAGTTCTGTCAGATCGACATCACTCCGGAATCATATGGTCACACTGGAAACTTAACCTGCCTTTTAGAGACACTCATCCATGCGTTTGTCTCCAGCAGGTTAGATAACGGCTGCTCACTGGCCTTTCTAAACGAGCTGTTAGAGCTGCAGAACATCCAGAACCAGGAAATATGACCATATTAGTCCAGTGCTCCGGTCTCTGCACTGGCTTCCTGTCACTCAGAGAATAGAATTTAAAACAGCTCTGCTCGTGTACAAGTCTTTTCATGGTTTAGCACCAAAGTCCATCTCTGACATGTTAGAGCCGTATGAACCATCTCGGGCCCTGAGAACTTCAGGGAGGGGTCTCCTGGTGGTTCCCAGAGTCAGGACTAAACACGCTGAGGCTAAAGCTAAAATCTGGAACAGTCTTCATGAGGATGTGAGACAGGCCTCAACTCTGACAATGTTCAAATCCAGGCTGAAAACAGCTTTCAGAGGTGTTTGTGTGTTTCCACGGTAACGCCGCTGCTCAGCGTGAGTTTCTTTATTTACCTGCGACACGTGTGAAGAAGCGAGCGCGTCCTTCGTCCTCATCCGTTTAATTTAAATCCTGTGTTCACAAATGCTGTTTATCCAGGTCTTTGAAATATAAGACTTGTCCAACTTTGGTGAATCACTTGGTCAAGTAATAACTTATGGTAACTATCTGCTTCCTGTTTGCCTTTTACACAATAAAAGACACAGTATGTTATCGCTTTAGTGAGACTCTTATTGTGAAAGGGTCCGACAGAGCTCTGGATCACAGCAGCTCGACGTGAGAGACGTCTCAGAAACAACAACAGACACACCAAGCCTTTAGCACTCAGTGTCTGTTTTACTGTGTGTTTATTGTGTGTTTATTGTGTGTTTATTGTGTGTTTACTGTGTGTTTATTGTGTGTTTACTGTGTGTTTACTGTGTGTTTATTGTGTGTTTATTGTGTGTTTATTGTGTGTTTACTGTGTGTTTACTGTGTGTTTACTGTGTGTTTATTGTGTGTTTACTGTGTGTTTACTGTGTGTTTATTGTGTGTTTATTGTGTGTTTATTGTGTGTTTACTGTGTGTTTATTGTGTGTTTACTGTGTGTTTACTGTGTGTTTATTGTGTGTTTACTGTGTGTTTACTGTGTGTTTACTGTGTGTTTATTGTGTGTTTACTGTGTGTTTACTGTGTGTTTATTGTGTGTTTATTGTGTGTTTATTGTGTGTTTATTGTGTGTTTACTGTGTGTTTATTGTGTGTTTACTGTGTGTTTACTGTGTGTTTATTGTGTGTTTACTGTGTGTTTACTGTGTGTTTACTGTGTGTTTACTGTGTGTTTATTGTGTGTTTACTGTGTGTTTACTGTGTGTTTACTGTGTGTTTATTGTGTGTTTATTGTGTGTTTATTGTGTGTTTATTGTGTGTTTATTGTGTGTTTATTGTGTGTTTATTGTGTGTTTATTGTGTGTTTATTGTGTGTTTATTGTGTGTTTATTGTGTGTTTACTGTGTGTTTATTGTGTGTTTATTGTGTGTTTACTGTGTGTTTACTGTGTGTTTACTGTGTGTTTATTGTGTGTTTATTGTGTGTTTATTGTGTGTTTATTGTGTGTTTACTGTGTGTTTACTGTGTGTTTACTGTGTGTTTATTGTGTGTTTACTGTGTGTTTATTGTGTGTTTATTGTGTGTTTATTGTGTGTTTATTGTGTGTTTACTGTGTGTTTATTGTGTGTTTATTGTGTGTTTACTGTGTGTTTATTGTGTGTTTATTGTGTGTTTATTGTGTGTTTACTGTGTGTTTATTGTGTGTTTATTGTGTGTTTACTGTGTGTTTACTGTGTGTTTACTGTGTGTTTATTGTGTGTTTATTGTGTGTTTATTGTGTGTTTACTGTGTGTTTACTGTGTGTTTACTGTGTGTTTACTGTGTGTTTACTGTGTGTTTACTGTGTGTTTACTGTGTGTTTACTGTGTGTTTATTGTGTGTTTATTGTGTGTTTACTGTGTGTTTACTGTGTGTTTATTGTGTGTTTACTGTGTGTTTACTGTGTGTTTATTGTGTGTTTACTGTGTGTTTACTGTGTGTTTACTGTGTGTTTACTGTGTGTTTACTGTGTGTTTATTGTGTGTTTATTGTGTGTTTATTGTGTGTTTACTGTGTGTTTACTGTGTGTTTACTGTGTGTTTACTGTGTGTTTATTGTGTGTTTACTGTGTGTTTATTGTGTGTTTATTGTGTGTTTACTGTGTGTTTACTGTGTGTTTATTGTGTGTTTACTGTGTGTTTACTGTGTGTTTACTGTGTGTTTATTGTGTGTTTATTGTGTGTTTATTGTGTGTTTACTGTGTGTTTACTGTGTGTTTACTGTGTGTTTATTGTGTGTTTACTGTGTGTTTACTGTGTGTTTATTGTGTGTTTACTGTGTGTTTACTGTGTGTTTACTGTGTGTTTATTGTGTGTTTATTGTGTGTTTATTGTGTGTTTACTGTGTGTTTACTGTGTGTTTATTGTGTGTTTACTGTGTGTTTACTGTGTGTTTATTGTGTGTTTACTGTGTGTTTACTGTGTGTTTACTGTGTGTTTATTGTGTGTTTATTGTGTGTTTATTGTGTGTTTACTGTGTGTTTATTGTGTGTTTACTGTGTGTTTATTGTGTGTTTATTGTGTGTTTATTGTGTGTTTACTGTGTGTTTATTGTGTGTTTACTGTGTGTTTACTGTGTGTTTACTGTGTGTTTATTGTGTGTTTATTGTGTGTTTATTGTGTGTTTACTGTGTGTTTATTGTGTGTTTACTGTGTGTTTACTGTGTGTTTACTGTGTGTTTACTGTGTGTTTATTGTGTGTTTACTGTGTGTTTACTGTGTGTTTATTGTGTGTTTACTGTGTGTTTACTGTGTGTTTATTGTGTGTTTATTGTGTGTTTATTGTGTGTTTACTGTGTGTTTACTGTGTGTTTACTGTGTGTTTACTGTGTGTTTATTGTGTGTTTACTGTGTGTTTATTGTGTGTTTATTGTGTGTTTACTGTGTGTTTACTGTGTGTTTATTGTGTGTTTACTGTGTGTTTACTGTGTGTTTATTGTGTGTTTACTGTGTGTTTATTGTGTGTTTACTGTGTGTTTATTGTGTGTTTATTGTGTGTTTACTGTGTGTTTACTGTGTGTTTATTGTGTGTTTACTGTGTGTTTACTGTGTGTTTACTGTGTGTTTACTGTGTGTTTATTGTGTGTTTATTGTGTGTTTACTGTGTGTTTACTGTGTGTTTATTGTGTGTTTATTGTGTGTTTACTGTGTGTTTACTGTGTGTTTATTGTGTGTTTACTGTGTGTTTATTGTGTGTTTACTGTGTGTTTACTGTGTGTTTATTGTGTGTTTATTGTGTGTTTACTGTGTGTTTACTGTGTGTTTATTGTGTGTTTATTGTGTGTTTACTGTGTGTTTATTGTGTGTTTATTGTGTGTTTACTGTGTGTTTATTGTGTGTTTATTGTGTGTTTACTGTGTGTTTATTGTGTGTTTATTGTGTGTTTACTGTGTGTTTATTGTGTGTTTACTGTGTGTTTATTGTGTGTTTACTGTGTGTTTACTGTGTGTTTACTGTGTGTTTACTGTGTGTTTACTGTGTGTTTATTGTGTGTTTACTGTGTGTTTATTGTGTGTTTATTGTGTGTTTATTGTGTGTTTACTGTGTGTTTACTGTGTGTTTATTGTGTGTTTATTGTGTGTTTACTGTGTGTTTACTGTGTGTTTATTGTGTGTTTATTGTGTGTTTACTGTGTGTTTACTGTGTGTTTATTGTGTGTTTACTGTGTGTTTATTGTGTGTTTACTGTGTGTTTATTGTGTGTTTACTGTGTGTTTACTGTGTGTTTATTGTGTGTTTATTGTGTGTTTATTGTGTGTTTACTGTGTGTTTACTGTGTGTTTACTGTGTGTTTACTGTGTGTTTACTGTGTGTTTATTGTGTGTTTACTGTGTGTTTATTGTGTGTTTACTGTGTGTTTATTGTGTGTTTATTGTGTGTTTATTGTGTGTTTATTGTGTGTTTATTGTGTGTTTATTGTGTGTTTACTGTGTGTTTACTGTGTGTTTACTGTGTGTTTACTGTGTGTTTATTGTGTGTTTACTGTGTGTTTATTGTGTGTTTACTGTGTGTTTATTGTGTGTTTATTGTGTGTTTATTGTGTGTTTATTGTGTGTTTACTGTGTGTTTACTGTGTGTTTATTGTGTGTTTACTGTGTGTTTACTGTGTGTTTATTGTGTGTTTACTGTGTGTTTATTGTGTGTTTACTGTGTGTTTATTGTGTGTTTATTGTGTGTTTATTGTGTGTTTATTGTGTGTTTATTGTGTGTTTATTGTGTGTTTACTGTGTGTTTACTGTGTGTTTACTGTGTGTTTATTGTGTGTTTACTGTGTGTTTATTGTGTGTTTACTGTGTGTTTATTGTGTGTTTACTGTGTGTTTACTGTGTGTTTACTGTGTGTTTATTGTGTGTTTACTGTGTGTTTACTGTGTGTTTATTGTGTGTTTACTGTGTGTTTATTGTGTGTTTACTGTGTGTTTACTGTGTGTTTACTGTGTGTTTACTGTGTGTTTATTGTGTGTTTATTGTGTGTTTACTGTGTGTTTACTGTGTGTTTACTGTGTGTTTACTGTGTGTTTATTGTGTGTTTACTGTGTGTTTATTGTGTGTTTACTGTGTGTTTATTGTGTGTTTATTGTGTGTTTATTGTGTGTTTATTGTGTGTTTATTGTGTGTTTACTGTGTGTTTACTGTGTGTTTACTGTGTGTTTATTGTGTGTTTACTGTGTGTTTACTGTGTGTTTATTGTGTGTTTACTGTGTGTTTATTGTGTGTTTACTGTGTGTTTACTGTGTGTTTACTGTGTGTTTACTGTGTGTTTACTGTGTGTTTATTGTGTGTTTACTGTGTGTTTATTGTGTGTTTACTGTGTGTTTACTGTGTGTTTACTGTGTGTTTACTGTGTGTTTATTGTGTGTTTACTGTGTGTTTATTGTGTGTTTACTGTGTGTTTATTGTGTGTTTACTGTGTGTTTACTGTGTGTTTATTGTGTGTTTATTGTGTGTTTATTGTAGAGTTAGTTTGCTGTAGTTCTAAGTCCATCTTTGCCGTGTTGATTATCACAAAGTTGAATAAATTACTTTATTCATTCAACGTTTTGTTCTTCAGTGAGGAACTGAAGTCGAGTTATTTTTGTTGCTATAGAACGAATCGTGATATTCTGTTGTCATGTGGTCACTGAAGAAGAGGATGGTCCTGAGCGACTGAAGGGCAGCACCGCTGGACCCTCGCTCTCCTGCTCATACATTGATATGTTCTCATCTCCTCCTCATATCCTGCAGCTGTGGGGACTTCCTGTTGGATCAGTGATGGCTGAGACTCTTCTGGATTCATTTCTGACCTGCTTCCTCTGCATGAAGACCTACACTGAGCCTGTGTCTCTGGACTGTGACCACAGCTTCTGCAGCCGCTGCCTCCAGCAGGTACAACACTGCCTTTAATCCACAGAGATGGTCCTCGAGAAAGACCTCACAGTAGGACTTATATCACTGCTCAACGCGCAGATGTTCTTAGATGAAGGAGGTTGTGTTGAACGTCTTTATTGAGCGTTATCTGACCCAAATGTCTCCACAGCTCTGGAGCCAGCAGCCCAGCAGGACCTGCCCCGTCTGCAGCAGATCGTCTGAAGAAGAACCACGAGTGAACTCTGCTCTGAAGAAGCTGAGTGAGCAGTTCAGACTGAGGCTCTCACAGGCTCCTCCTCGCTCTGAGGAGCCTGTGAGCGCCTCAGAGGAGCCCGAGCTCTCACAGCAGGCGGCGGAGAGTGAAGAGGAGGCTGAGGAGCGGCTGAAGGGGCTCATCTCCTCACAGCTCCAGGCTCTGAAGGAGGAGAAACTCCACTGCAAACAGCTCTCACAGATCTATGGAAAGATACAGCGCCACCAGGGGGAGCAGGCGGCTCACTGCGAGCGGTGCATCAAGGCCGTGTTCTCGGAGCTGCATGGGTTCCTTCAGGAGGAGGAGCAGAGGAGCTTATCTGCTCTGAGAGAGGAGCAGCTCCGACAGAAGCAGCGCCTGGGCCCAGAGCTGAGGAAGGTCAAGGAGACGCTGAGCTCTGTGTCCAACAGCATCAAAGAGCTGGAGGAACATCTGCAGAGCAGAGCCTACACCCAGTACCAAGCATTGCCCCTCCCGCCCCGCCTCCAGCCCAAAGCAGGTCTGCTCCTGGACCAGGGCAAAGTGCTGGGCAACCTGGGCTTCAGAGTGTGGAGGAGCATGAGGAGCGTGGTGAAGAACAGCGCCCTGGTTCTGGATCCAAACACAGCCGGTAGATTTCTGCGTCTGTCTGACGACCTGAGCACCGTGACCATAGACCCGGAGGAGAATGAAAACCTGCCTCTGAACCCGGAGCGCTTCCAGAACTACGCCTCGGTCCTGGGCCACGAGGGCTTCAGCTCGGGGCTCCATCAGTGGGACGTGGAGGTGGAAGGGCACCAGGACTGGGCAGTGGGCGTGGTTAAAGAGTCGTTTGAGAAGGTGGAGATGGACACGCTGGGACCGGAACACGGGCACTGGTGCCTCGGACTCTACGGCGGAGTCTACCACGATGTCTCCTACACAACCCTCACCCTGAAGAGGCGTCCGCAGAAGGTCCGAGTCACGCTGGACTACGACGAGGGGCGGCTGGACTTCACGGACCCCGATCACATGACCCCCATCTGCTCCTACGCCGGCTCCTTCAGCGAGAAGCTGTTTCCTTATTTATGGCTGGAGTGTGACTTTAATGGTAAAGCCACAGAGCTCAGAGTCTGTGAAGATCTGAGCTCCTGTGCAGAGGTCTCCTCAGCAGGGATGAGGAGCTGATCATGTATGACCCTGCTCCTCGGGGAACGCACAAGAGCCTTAAGCGCCGTGTGTTTGGCCCCTCAGGCCCCGGAGTCTTTAGTCAGAGGGACATTTGGGAAAAATATTTTAAAATAAATTGGGTGAAATCTTTGGTAAATATTTAAACTCGTGTCGATTCATTAAAGCAGAACTGAGTGACTCTGCCCCTAGAGGCCGTCAGCGCCACTGCAGGTGTCGTACATGTTGGGTTTTACTCATTAATCGTCCGTGAGAGTAAATACTACGCAGTTAGCTTAGCCTGTTAGCTTCTTCTTCCTGATTCCATTAGTGTGTATTGCGCCTCTGACCCGGTGCAGGGAAAGTTGCAATTGTGGTTTTCTGGCCAGAGACACCAGGGGGAGATCATCCCATGAACAGTTGTCTCCCCCCAGAGGGACGACGGGAACGGTTATTACGGTCAACGCGTTACTCAGTTCTGCTTTAATGACCATTAACACAGGGTGGGGTTAATGCGGGTTTAAATAATGACGGATGTGTTAAAGGGACATATTGTTATAAATAATGACGGATGTGTTAAAGGGACATATTGTTATAAATAATGACGGATGTGTTAAAGGGACATATTGTTATAAATAATGACGGATGTGTTAAAGGGACATATTGTTATAAATAATGATGGATGTGTTAAAGGGACATATTGTTATAAATAATGACGGATGTGTTAAAGGGACATATTGTTATAAATAATGACGGATGTGTTAAAGGGACATATTGTTATAAATAATGATGGATGTGTTAAAGGGACATATTGTTATAAATAATGACGGATGTGTTAAAGGGACATATTGTTTTAAATAATGACGGATGTGTTAAAGCACTCCGAGTCGTGTGAATCCTTAAAGAGAACCGGGTCTTACCGGTCGCCACTTGAGTCCTGAACGTTTCCTGGAGGCGAGTGACGAGAGCCGAGAGAAGGTCCATCCCACACAGCACGAGCTGGAACACAGGGGTTAAAGGTCACGCTTCTTATGGGATTAAAATTCTGTTGTACTTTTTGCTGATTGATAATAAACATTTCCAAACTGAGCGCCTCAGCCTTTAATCTGTTATTATTATACATGTTTATTTGAGCTGCACCGTGTCACAGCCACATATTCTGCTCATATCGCCGAGTACTAATCGTGTTAAAAAACGAGTGCATTTTCTCCAGTTTGGCTTTACCCAAATCTGAAGCTTCTGGAAAAAAGCATCTAAATAAAAAAGGGACAAAAACACGATAAAAAAGTGACAATGCAACGAAAAAGATCAGTTTTGTAGGTCTTAGCTTTCAAATGAGGCGTTACACTGGCCTATAGGCTGTGAGCTTTTAGATAGCTTATTCCACGGGGATTAAACAGCTTAGAAAGTCGATCAATTAGTGCAGTTTTTGATTAAGTTTATTTATAAATATTTATATTTAGTTTTTATTGTGAGGGTTTTTAAAGAAACTCTTTGCGTGTTCTTCACTCTTTGGCTGAAAGCCAGTAACACACGGATTTGGCTTCTGTCGCTTTGTCTCCATTCAGCTCCACTTCAGGAGGATTTATGTTTCCGACGGGTCACAGCTCGGCCTTCCCTGTAAACTCAGACACTGAACCACTCCTGAAAGGCCAAACCAGGACCGGAGCGGGACTGAACTGGACCGGAGCGGGTCTGAGCCTGGACCGGAGCGGGTCTGA
Source organism: Proterorhinus semilunaris (assembly GCA_021464625.1). NCBI lineage: Eukaryota > Metazoa > Chordata > Actinopteri > Gobiiformes > Gobiidae > Proterorhinus > Proterorhinus semilunaris. The sequence continues at coordinate 797,382 of CM038365.1, read as the reverse complement.
ACCAGGACCGGAGCGGGTCTGAACCTGGACCGGAGCGGATCTGAACCAGGACGGGTCACAGCTCGGCCTTCCCTGTAAACTCAGACACTGAACCACTCCTGAAAGGCCAAACCAGGACCGGAGCGGGACTGAACTGGACCGGAGCGGTCTGAGCCTGGACCGGAGCGGGTCTGAGCCTGGACCGGAGCGGGTCTGAGCCTGGACCGGAGCGGGTCTGAACCTGGACCGGAGCGGGTCTGAGCCTGGACCGGAGCGGGTCTGAACTGGACCGGAGCGGGTCTGGACCGGAGCGGGACACGGCTGCTCCTCTCATTTCGACCTGGTTTAGTTTCGGGCTCCCTGTCACAGGAAGTCGGTCCGACCCAGAATGGACGGAACAGGAAACTGGGCCTTTGGTAAAAATACGCCTGACCCGCTTTTAAACCCCGAGCTCTGATTGGACGCTTCCTCGTCACCTGACCCCATGATGAATGACAAACTGGCCCAGATGTTATTTTGGTTTATTCTTCTCCAGGTCAGGCCTGCTGTTCTAGAGGCCAGGAGTCTCTGGAGCCGCTGAAGGTCAGATGTTAAAGAGTAGCTGCACATGTGGATGTTCCTCCCGTCTCCCACACAGGAAATGCCCATATTTGGATTACAGCGTCGTCGTGCTACACGTGGATACCAAACCTACTTGAAGAAGCGTGGGAAAGGCGAGGGACTGACCTTGAAGTTGGAGGCGTTGACCCAGGAACAGACCACCGTGTCCACGATGCGGTCCATGGCGCTCTGGTCGTCCTCCAGACCCGGGCTCTTCTCCGGGTCCAGGACGCGCTCTATGATCTCCAGCCCGGTCTGCGTCCTGGTCCCCACGTCCTTCTGCATCAGGAGGTCCAGCAGCCCCTCCACCGAGCCCTCTGTCGCCCCCTGTGGCTCCATGACCGCGCCTGCAGGAGACCGCCAGGGAGAACTTTAGGGGACTGTCTCCAGAACGAAGATGTTTGTGAAACAGAACACTGCTGCAAACATCTGCGTTTAGAGAATCGTCCTGAACAGACAGACCGGCAGAAGAAAACACTCTCCACCTTTCCCAATTTTTAAATGTTTTTTTTTTCTTCTTTTTTTTAATGTTTCCATATTTCCAGATAAAAAAAAGCAATTTTTTTTTAGTTTCTTCCCAATTTTCCCATATTTTATCAACCAATTTTCAGAAACATTTTCCGTTTCCATTTTTAATTTGGTTAATAATTTTCAAAATTTCTTCAATTTTTTTTTAATGTTTCCATATTTTTTTTTCTTTATTTTCCCCACAATAAAAAAAAAACTTTTTTTTTTTTACATCTTCCCAATTTTCCCATATTTTCAGAAACATTTTCCGTAAAAAAAAAAAAAATGTCTTTAATTTTTCTCCAAATTTTTGCTGCTATTATTTCCAAAATGTTCCCAATTTTTTTATTTTTTTTTCCACCAAAATGTTCCAAATGTCTCACATGTTCTAAGCCTGTAACTCCATAAGACCTCGTGGTCGACCCGCCGTGGGTCACAGTGAGAACGGTGAAGAACCACGTTACCTCCTCTGCCCGGACACCGGTGACCTCAGACCCTCTGTGAGATGTGAGATGTTCCCTCAGGCGTTTACTTGTTCTGAGGCGGCGCCGCGGACGGGACGCGGCGGGTCACGGGCCACATGTCCAGCTTCCTGCAAAAACAAAAATACATTTCAGCCAAAACTAAATATGTTGAACCTGTGCAGGAACAGTTATGGTTTTCCCTTAAAAGAAGGTTTAACGCTCACGATTCATTTATGGACCTTCGTAAATCCAGTCTTAGAAAAGTTAAAGTAAACATGGATGAAGTGCTTTATACTGACACTTAAATCACTCATGTACTTTTGATTAACTTATGTTCATTTAATGTCAAAATACAAATAACAATAATAACCCAGGTTCACTGAAGCCATATTGTGGTCCCTAAAGAGACTAAAATATGGGCTTTTCCAGGATGAAAAAGGCAAATAAATGACTAAATAAACGAGTCTACGGGACATTCTAAGATGCGTAGAATAATAAGTGTGTGATAAATGCCGTTAGCTCGCGGTGCTAGCTCCGCACACCCATTAGAACTCATTCATCTGGACGCACATCTGGACCTAGGACGGGGCTAACGCGTTAGCTACAGGCTAAATGCGCACGAGCCCCTATCCCCGCACGCGCTGATTGGCTGCTAATTGATCAGTTATCGATCCAGCTGCGCTCACCGGAATTCACACCCCGAAAACAAAAACCACGAATGTGCGTGTTTAGGTCCGGACCCCGGCGCTGGGGGCCTCACACCCCCGCCCGAGGCTCCAGGGCGCGCTCATCTCGGAGGGTCTCAGGCTCCGCCGCCGCAAAGCGAGGGTTGGACGGGAATAAAAACGCAAAAAGACTGGATTTGTAGCAGGAGACGCGGGATGTCCCAGCGCGGGCGCCGTAGAGCTGCGGAGTGAAGCGGGGAAACGACGACATCTGGCGGCTGAGGAGGGGAACTGCACATGCGGCGGAAAAACAAAACAATTCCGCAGAAATAAATAAGTCCGTGGAATGAAGGTTGTGAAACAAACACAGTGAGGATGAGGAGGACGGGAGGAGGAGGGCGGGAGGAGGAGGACGGGAGGAGGAGGGCGGGAGGAGGACGGGAGGAGGAGGGCGGGAGGAGGACGGGAGGAGGAGGACGGGAGGGGCAGATAACGGGACAAAGCTGCACATAAAACACAGATACATGAGGTAGAACATCACGGATCCGTTATCCGGCGGCTACAAACTATTTCTGCCATTTTTCCGTCTCCTTATGACGTAAAAATACGTCCAATGACCGAGGGTTCAACTCAACACGTGTCTGTGCACGCGCGTAGCATTGGCTTGAGAGATAAAATAAATGATTAGTTATTAAACAAACTTGATTACAAACGTTACGTCATTATATATGGCTCAATAAACCTAATGCAAACCATGTTCATAACCCTGACCTTCATCGTCCTCGTTCTAAACGTTTAACTCCTGGCCCTAATTAACCAGGTCCACATCAAACACTGACACAGATACAGTAGGGTCACGTGGGGTCCGAACTGGGAATTCCTCACATATTGTTCTCAGGGTTTCTGTCACAGAAATGTATTTAAATGCTTTATAATTAGATTTATAACAAAAACACTTTAAAACGTTTAGCCACAACTTCAACCGGTATTTCGGGCAATAACACGTAATAACACGTAATAACACGTAATAAAACGTAATAAAACGTAATAAAAGTGCATCTTCGCAGCATAAACAGAGCCGAGAACAAAATACATTTTTATTTCGCTCCGTGTCAACTTTCATCCCCGTCCTCTCATTACCGATAAACGCTCGCGCTGCAGAGCTCGTGCGCAGACGTAACGGGAAATGTCCCTTCAGAATAAAAGTGCCAATGATCAAACCGGATGTAGCTGCGATGTACTTTCCGTTCCTACTATTTTAATATTTGTCGTGTCTTCTTCATTACTATAACATTTTATTACGTTTTGTTGCTACGTTATTTCTTGATAGCCTTGTTTGTTTATCGTTAAGTATATCTGACTAATGTAACGTTATCCTCATTGAAATAAGCACATTTGAACTTTCGAACAGTATATTGTGTAACATCTTGAATCTACATAGGCCTCTCTAATGTCATCTTGTCATGAATGGAACTATGTGTGTTTGTTTTCTTGGATGAATGATCATGGCAGGTTTATTTTGTAGCATATTAGATGCACAGATACAGTAGTATGAGGGAAATGTAGATTTTACTTCAATTAATGTTATTAAAATTAGGCATAAATGTATGGTTTTGCTGAGAGGGATTATTGGTGTTTTTGGAATTTCAAAACCTCGATAACTCCGATAAGAATGGCATAATGAAAGTCTGTACTGTGAAGTTTGGAGTCTCTCTACAGTGTCAGGGACAGCTGACTCGTCCACAGCAGCTGCGTCTGAAGCTGCTCGTCCACACGTTACGAGTCTGAACGTTTAAGATCCAGCTCTTCTTTCAGACGATGTCGACCAGAACCATCCACTTCCTGGTGAACGGGCGCGAGGAGACGGCGGAGCTCAGGCACGACTGCTCGGACTCAGAGGTCAAAGGTACAAAAGCTTTTCTTTGTTTATCACAGCCGGTTTGTGAACCCGTCTGACCTTTAGGAGGAAATGATTGGACCGCAGAGACATCACGAGGAATAAAAGTGTTTTATGTTGGATTTGTCTAATCATTTCTCTTATTGTAATGAATGAATGTGATTGTATTTCTTTTGCACTTCGTGTAACGGGCCGATCTCACCGGCCTGGAGACGACCTGGAGACTCCAGATAAGGCGAGTCTCCAGGTCGTCTCAGTGAAAACAAACAGGTCTGAGACGTCTCCAAGGTCCTCGACCTGTGAGACGTTTCTGTGACGTCCCTGCAACGTCTGCGACAGTGTTGGGAAAGTTACTTTAAAATATTATATATATAATATTAAACATATTCTATATTAGTAGTTACAGCTTTAAAAATATATATGTTTGTATTACGAATATACAACTGCTCGAGACCGCGGAGACTTCTCAGAGACCTCTCAGAGACCTCTCAGAGACTTCTCAGAGACTTCTCAGAGACTTCTCAGAGACTTCTCAGAGACCTCTCAGAGACCTCTCAGAGACCTCTCAGAGACCTCTCAGAGACCTGTTGAGACTCTGCTGAAATGGAACCTGCAGATTGGCCTGGTCTCTAGTGGACGTGTCTGAGACATCTCTGACCAGTGCCAACTCGGGTCTCCACTAGTCTCCAGATGGTGCCTCTAACCTCTTAACGCTGAATGTAGAGTTTCTGTTTTTGTCCCCAGAGCTGTTTCGAGCGGCGGCCGAGGTGGGACCTCAGCACATCCTGAAGCTCTTCAGCTCAGACGGACGACTCTTGAAGATCTCTCCGGCGCTTCAGCAAAACGACAGGAAGTCCGCGTACACGCTGCAGCTCGCCTCCGACTGTGAGGACGTCTCTGTGGCTCAAATGAGACTAAAGCTAAAGTAGTTCATGAGACTGTGACCACAATCTGCAGGTTAAATAAAAACATGAGACCTTCAGCGACTGCAGAGACATGAAGGAGCTGCAGGACATTCACGTTCGGTCCAATGAAGAGGCTTCTGTTCTGTCATGTGATAACGTTGTCAAGGAAACGGGAGAGACAGTTTTGGAAAGAAAAGTCTAAATGTTTATGTTTTACAGAGATATTAACCAGAAACCAATCGTTCTGAAATGTGCAAAACAATTAGGAAAAAGAAGGGAAACATTTTGAACAAATGTGGAAGAAAATTGTGTAAAATTTAGCCAAAAATTTGGGAAAATTTGAAAAAATGTGCAGGAATAATAAAAATAATAAAAAAGAGGAATAATGGAGGAATAATGGAGGAATAATGGAGGAATAATGGGGGAATAATGGAGGAATAATGGAGGAATAATGGAGGAATAATGGAGGAATAATGAAGGCTCGGTCCAGCCGTTACAGAGATATTAACCATGAAGCCAGTCCCGTTACCACAATAGGCTAAACTAGACTAAAGTGCGGCGGTGTCGTTGCAGGCGTGGCCGCGCCCTCGCAGCTGGTTGCCATGGAGACGAGGCTGCACCACCTGGAGCGCCGCGTGATGGAGCTGAGCCAGAGTCCGGAGCCGCTGAGGGACCTGGACCGACAGGTGGAGGGCTTCAAGAGGAAACTGCAGGTGACAGCTCTGAGAACATAAGCTCAAAACGCTTTATGCTAACGTGTGTGTGTGTGTGTGTGCACGTGTGTGTGTGTGTGTGCGTGTGTGCACGTGTGTGTCTGTATATATGGTTTATGGAGCCAATTGACCTGACTACTCACCAGCACTACGAGAACCTAAGGGGATTAGCAGGACTATGCTACGGTCCTCATAAACCAAGATTTTGTATTTTAATTTTTAGCATATAAAGAGCATAATTTCATTGTTTTTCTGAAGTCCTTTTAATGCTCAATGATAATATATCATGCACATATCAAGTTTTTTTAAATTCTTAGCTTTTAAAGACCATAAATTGAAAGTTTATTTGACGTCCATATAATACCCCAACCTGACTTCTTGTGTATGGAGTGTATGATGTGCTCCCCCTACCCTACTCTGGCGGTATTGAAGGCTCCATTGTGATTGGTTCTTTATGGGGACACGTGCGGGATATGTGTCCGGGCATGTTGAGTGATTTCGGAAGACATCTAATGGTAATGCGAAGAAGAAGGACCAAGAGAAAGTTCACTCCAAAGAAGACAAGAAAATATATTGGTAAGTATCTAGTCCTTGTTAAATATACGTTATCAAGTATTTTCTGAATGGAACTTAGCCCCGGCCTGGAGGATTTATCCCCGGGCTGGATGATATGGGGACCGGGCTATTGGGTTTTGGAGCTGGCTGTGGAACTTAGCCCCAGCCTTGGTGAGTTTTCCCCGGCCTGGATGAGTTGGGGGGTGTAGTCCGAGGAGGGGTGCTTAAGAGTGGGTCCGAGATGTGGGCTGTGTGTCCCCGGAGGTCCAGAGGAGCCAGGGGGGCGAGTGTGTGCACGTAGGCCGGGGTAGGAGTGCCCTGAGCCGGGTAGTGTAAGTGGAGTAGAGGGTGGGTCATTGTGGTGGATGTCGGTGCGGAGCTGGTAGCTTTAGGAGCAGGCTGGTCAGAGGAGGTCCAGAGGAGCCAGGGGGGCGAGTGTGTGCACGTAGGCCGTGGTAGGAGTGCCCTGAGCCGGGTAGTGTAAGTGGAGTAGAGGGTGGGTCATTGTGGTGGATGTCGGTGCGGAGCTGGTAGCTTTAGGAGCAGGCTGGTCAGAGGAGGTCCAGAGGAGCCAGGGGGGCGAGTGTGTGCACGTAGGCCGTGGTAGGAGTGCCCTGAGCCGGGTAGTGTAAGTGGAGTAGAGGGTGGGTCATTGTGGTGGATGTCGGTGCGGAGCTGGTAGCTTTAGGAGCAGGCTGGTCAGAGGAGGTCCAGAGGAGCCAGGGGGGCGAGTGTGTGCACGTAGGCCGTGGTAGGAGTGCCCTGAGCCGGGTAGTGTAAGTGGAGTAGAGGGTGGGTCATTGTGGTGGATGTCGGTGCGGAGCTGGTAGCTTTAGGAGCAGGCTGGTCAGAGGAGGTCCAGAGGAGCCAGGGGGGCGAGTGTGTGCACGTAGGCCGTGGTAGGAGTGCCCTGAGCCGGGTAGTGTAAGTGGAGTAGAGGGTGGGTCATTGTGGTGGATGTCGGTGCGGAGCTGGTAGCTTTAGGAGCAGGCTGGTCAGAGGAGGTCCAGAGGAGCCAGGGGGGCGAGTGTGTGCACGTAGGCCGGGGTAGGAGTGCCCTGAGCCGGGTAGTGTAAGTGGAGTAGAGGGTGGGTCATTGTGGTGGATGTCGGTGCGGAGCTGGTAGCTTTAGGAGCAGGCTGGTCAGAGGAGGTCCAGAGGAGCCAGGGGGGCGAGTGTGTGCACGTAGGCCGTGGTAGGAGTGCCCTGAGCCGGGTAGTGTAAGTGGAGTAGAGGGTGGGTCATTGTGGTGGATGTCGGTGCGGAGCTGGTAGCTTTAGGAGCAGGCTGGTCAGAGGAGGTCCAGAGGAGCCAGGGGGGCGAGTGTGTGCACGTAGGCCGGGGTAGGAGTGCCCTGAGCCGGGTAGTGTAAGTGGAGTAGAGGGTGGGTCATTGTGGTGGATGTCGGTGCGGAGCTGGTAGCTTTAGGAGCAGGCTGGTCAGAGGAGGTCCAGAGGAGCCAGGGGGGCGAGTGTGTGCACGTAGGCCGTGGTAGGAGTGCCCTGAGCCGGGTAGTGTAAGTGGAGTAGAGGGTGGGTCATTGTGGTGGATGTCGGTGCGGAGCTGGTAGCTTTAGGAGCAGGCTGGTCAGAGGAGGTCCAGAGGAGCCAGGGGGGCGAGTGTGTGCACGTAGGCCGTGGTAGGAGTGCCCTGAGCCGGGTAGTGTAAGTGGAGTAGAGGGTGGGTCATTGTGGTGGATGTCGGTGCGGAGCTGGTAGCTTTAGGAGCAGGCTGGTCAGAGGAGGTCCAGAGGAGCCAGGGGGGCGAGTGTGTGCACGTAGGCCGGGGTAGGAGTGCCCTGAGCCGGGTAGTGTAAGTGGAGTAGAGGGTGGGTCATTGTGGTGGATGTCGGTGCGGAGCTGGTAGCTTTAGGAGCAGGCTGGTCAGAGGAGGTCCAGAGGAGCCAGGGGGGCGAGTGTGTGCACGTAGGCCGTGGTAGGAGTGCCCTGAGCCGGGTAGTGTAAGTGGAGTAGAGGGTGGGTCATTGTGGTGGATGTCGGTGCGGAGCTGGTAGCTTTAGGAGCAGGCTGGTCAGAGGAGGTCCAGAGGAGCCAGGGGGGCGAGTGTGTGCACGTAGGCCGGGGTAGGAGTGCCCTGAGCCGGGTAGTGTAAGTGGAGTAGAGGGTGGGTCATTGTGGTGGATGTCGGTGCGGAGCTGGTAGCTTTAGGAGCAGGCTGGTCAGAGGAGGTCCAGAGGAGCCAGGGGGGCGAGTGTGTGCACGTAGGCCGTGGTAGGAGTGCCCTGAGCCGGGTAGTGTAAGTGGAGTAGAGGGTGGGTCATTGTGGTGGATGTCGGTGCGGAGCTGGTAGCTTTAGGAGCAGGCTGGTCAGAGGAGGTCCAGAGGAGCCAGGGGGGCGAGTGTGTGCACGTAGGCCGGGGTAGGAGTGCCCTGAGCCGGGTAGTGTAAGTGGAGTAGAGGGTGGGTCATTGTGGTGGATGTCGGTGCGGAGCTGGTAGCTTTAGGAGCAGGCTGGTCAGAGGAGGTCCAGAGGAGCCAGGGGGGCGAGTGTGTGCACGTAGGCCGGGGTAGGAGTGCCCTGAGCCGGGTAGTGTAAGTGGAGTAGAGGGTGGGTCATTGTGGTGGATGTCGGTGCGGAGCTGGTAGCTTTAGGAGCAGGCTGGTCAGAGGAGGTCCAGAGGAGCCAGGGGGGCGAGTGTGTGCACGTAGGCCGGGGTAGGAGTGCCCTGAGCCGGGTAGTGTAAGTGGAGTAGAGGGTGGGTCATTGTGGTGGATGTCGGTGCGGAGCTGGTAGCTTTAGGAGCAGGCTGGTCAGAGGAGGTCCAGAGGAGCCAGGGGGGCGAGTGTGTGCACGTAGGCCGGGGTAGGAGTGCCCTGAGCCGGGTAGTGTAAGTGGAGTAGAGGGTGGGTCATTGTGGTGGATGTCGGTGCGGAGCTGGTAGCTTTAGGAGCAGGCTGGTCAGAGGAGGTCCAGAGGAGCCAGGGGGGCGAGTGTGTGCACGTAGGCCGGGGTAGGAGTGCCCTGAGCCGGGTAGTGTAAGTGGAGTAGAGGGTGGGTCATTGTGGTGGATGTCGGTGCGGAGCTGGTAGCTTTAGGAGCAGGCTGGTCAGAGGAGGTCCAGAGGAGCCAGGGGGGCGAGTGTGTGCACGTAGGCCGGGGTAGGAGTGCCCTGAGCCGGGTAGTGTAAGTGGAGTAGAGGGTGGGTCATTGTGGTGGATGTCGGTGCGGAGCTGGTAGCTTTAGGAGCAGGCTGGTCAGAGGAGGTCCAGAGGAGCCAGGGGGGCGAGTGTGTGCACGTAGGCCGTGGTAGGAGTGCCCTGAGCCGGGTAGTGTAAGTGGAGTAGAGGGTGGGTCATTGTGGTGGATGTCGGTGCGGAGCTGGTAGCTTTAGGAGCAGGCTGGTCAGAGGAGGTCCAGAGGAGCCAGGGGGGCGAGTGTGTGCACGTAGGCCGGGGTAGGAGTGCCCTGAGCCGGGTAGTGTAAGTGGAGTAGAGGGTGGGTCATTGTGGTGGATGTCGGTGCGGAGCTGGTAGCTTTAGGAGCAGGCTGGTCAGAGGAGGTCCAGAGGAGCCAGGGGGGCGAGTGTGTGCACGTAGGCCGTGGTAGGAGTGCCCTGAGCCGGGTAGTGTAAGTGGAGTAGAGGGTGGGTCATTGTGGTGGATGTCGGTGCGGAGCTGGTAGCTTTAGGAGCAGGCTGGTCAGAGGAGGTCCAGAGGAGCCAGGGGGGCGAGTGTGTGCACGTAGGCCGGGGTAGGAGTGCCCTGAGCCGGGTAGTGTAAGTGGAGTAGAGGGTGGGTCATTGTGGTGGATGTCGGTGCGGAGCTGGTAGCTTTAGGAGCAGGCTGGTCAGAGGAGGTCCAGAGGAGCCAGGGGGGCGAGTGTGTGCACGTAGGCCGTGGTAGGAGTGCCCTGAGCCGGGTAGTGTAAGTGGAGTAGAGGGTGGGTCATTGTGGTGGATGTCGGTGCGGAGCTGGTAGCTTTAGGAGCAGGCTGGTCAGAGGAGGTCCAGAGGAGCCAGGGGGGCGAGTGTGTGCACGTAGGCCGGGGTAGGAGTGCCCTGAGCCGGGTAGTGTAAGTGGAGTAGAGGGTGGGTCATTGTGGTGGATGTCGGTGCGGGGCTGGTAGCTTTAGGAGCAGGCTGTGGAACTTAGCCCCAGCCTTGGTGAGTTTTCCCCGGCCCTGATGAGTTGGGGACCGGGGTATTGGGTTTAGGAGCTGGCTGTGGAACTTAGCCCCAGCCTGGGTGGTTCTTTGTAGGTTCAAGTATTGTCTGTTTATCTTTCAGAGTGACACTGGGAAGGACCAAAGGCAGGAGATGGCACAAGAAAAAAACAACCCAGACTCAGACCCAGACTATGTGGGTGATGAAGATTTAGATGAGCTCCCCCATCCAAATATATGGCTGACACAAAAGTCGGATACAAGTCTTGCTCCTGCTTCTAGTGCACCGGGAACCAGCCAGCAAGGTAGTTCTTCATACACCTCAGAGTTGCATTCAGAGAATGGTCCACGAAGAGGAGACCCACAGCGGACAAGTTCCATAAATTACTGCTTTGTCTGCGGTAAGCCCCAGAAGAAAATATCGAGACATCTTAAAACACACAAGACCAATGCAGAGATTGTACAAGTCTTTTCCCTTACTGATGTCAAGGAGCGCAACAAACGGATTGAAAAAATTAGGAATAAAGGGAACTTTTTACATAATCAAGCAGTATTACAAAGTGGGAAAGGGCAATTGAAAGTGAAGCGACGATGCAAAAAAAAAGCTTTGGATGGAAAGTTTATTCACTGCATGTATTGTCAAGGCATGTTTCTCCGCAAAGAACTATGGAGGCATACTCGCAGGTGCCCTCACAAACCCGAAGATGCAAACCAAGAAGAGACGTCTGGAAGGAGAAGGATCCTCGGCTCTGCATCAGCTCAGGATGCCGCCTTATGTGCGCAAATCTCGGGTGGGGTTTGGAAGCTTCTCAGTGTTATGAACGTGGATGAAGTTGGATCAGTTGTGCGAAATGACTTCTGTATTCTCCAGTTTGCCCAGTCACTTTACAACATTCATGGACAGGATACAACAAAGTATGAATACATAAGACAAAAACTGAGAGAAGTGGGACGTCTGCTGCTGTGCTTGCGGACAGATTTCTCTGTGCCGACCCTGGAAGATGCTGTTAGGCCTGCAAACTTTGAGAAAGTGGTACAAGCGGTCAAAAAGGTAGCAGGTTTTAATGATGACAATCTTTCGTACAAAACCCCGAGCCTTGCTCTTAAACTCGGCCACACACTGAATAAGATCTGCGACATCATCCACTGCCGGGGCTTGATGGCAGAAGATGAGAAGCTGGTGAAGTATACTGAAACATTTAAGAAGTTGCTCAGTACCAAGTGGAAAGAATATGTATCTCACAATGCCCTTAACACACTGAGTGATGCCAAGTTTAATAAACCGTTAACCTTACCATTCACTGAAGATGTTGTGAAACTTCACAAGTTTTTGGAAAAGGCAGCAGAAGAGGCCACAAGCAAACTGCAAGAAACAGATGATGCTCAAACTTATGCCCGTCTTGCCATGGTGTTGCTCACACAAATCATTGTGTTCAACCGTCGGCGAGCTGGAGAGGTTTCCAAAATGCCTCTGAAACATTTTCTGGAGAGGGATAATCAACAACTTCATGCGGATGTAAGCCTTGGTTTATCGGACACAGAAAAGAAGCTCTGCCGGTATCTAAGTCGCGTGGAAATTATGGGTAAAAGAGGGAGAAAAGTTGCAGTTCTTCTCCCCCGACCTGTTGTCAATGGTCTTACACTACTCACAAATAAGAGGAAAGAATGTGGTGTGTCTCCCTCAAACCCATTCTTATTTGCACGACCCAAAGCACCAACCCATTATAGAGGAAGTGACTGCCTGAGACGTTTCTCCACACAGTGCGACACAAAGTACCCCGAGCACCTCCGGTCGACGGGTCTCAGGAAACATGTGGCCACGCTATCTCAAGTCTTAAACCTCCAGGAGAATGAGCTGGATCAGGTGGCAGACTTCCTTGGACATGATATCCGCGTACACAGGGAATTCTACAGACTGCCTGTTCCAACAACACAACTTGCAAAGATATCCAAAGTATTGCTTTTAATGGAGAAGGGATCCATTTCCTCGCTAAAAGGAAAGACGCTGGAGGAGATTGAACTTGAAGGTTTGTTAAATGTATCTCTTATCTGGGTGTGCATGTAGGGCCGGGGTAGGAGTGCCCTGAGCCGGGTAGTGTAAGTGGAGTAGAGGGTGGGTCATTGTGGTGGATGTCGGTGCGGAGCTGGTAGCTTTAGGAGCAGGCTGGTCAGAGGAGGTCCAGAGGAGCCAGGGGGGCGAGTGTGTGCACGTAGGCCGGGGTAGGAGTGCCCTGAGCCGGGTAGTGTAAGTGGAGTAGAGGGTGGGTCATTGTGGTGGATGTCGGTGCGGGGCTGGTAGCTTTAGGAGCCGGCTGGGGATCTTAGCCCCAGCCTTGGTGAGTTTTCCCAGGCCTGGTGGCTTTAGGAGCGGGCTGATTGAATTGAATCCCCCTTTTGTTTTTAGATGAAATTCCCATCAGTGCAGATGAGGCCGAAGAGGAGAGTCACAGTGACTCGGGGGACTCTGCTGAGAAACAAGCGGCAACTGTGGTTATAGATGATGACCCGATCGACATAGCTGATGGAGATACCTCTGATTTTGAAGGCAAGTTCTTCTGTTTACTCTTGTAGTAGTCTTGCTCTGACTTATTCACATTGTTTTGTTTAAATTAATTCCTAATTTTCCTTTTCAGAGGCAGCACAGAGGCCTGCAAAGCAACCTGGACCAAAACGCAGAGTGACAAAAAGAGCATGGTCAAAGACTGAAGAAGCAGCTGTAATGCGGCATTTTAAAAAACACATCAAGAGAGGAAAACTGGCCACAAAAAATGAAGTAACTCAGTGTAAGCAAGCAGAAATGGCCTTAAGTCAGAGAACACTGCAGAATATAAGAGACTTTGTGAGAAATCGTGGACTAGCACATAAAAGACAACTAAAGGTAAAAGATGGATAAGCATGGAGTGTATGTATGAAGAACATTAAAACTTTTCCAGCCTCTAATTGTGGTTCATCCATCCATCCATTTTCTCCCACTTGTCCGTTGCCGGGTCGTGGAGGCAGCCGTTGGAGCTGCCCAAATCACATAGCACCAGTCCCCTATGGCTCCTCCTGCAGGTGGTGGGTCCACGGAAGGACGGCCTCATGGTTCCAAACGGGCCTGTTGGTCTCTCATAGGGGAATTGTGGTTCAGTTATGTTTAAAGTCCTCATAATTCATCTTTGGTCCTCATGAACCACCTTCTGGTCGGTGGCTGTGTATAGACAACCGTAGCTGATACAAGGATGTTAAATAGACCTACATTTTTTTCAGATTTTTTACAGTTAGTCTATCCAGAGCTTATCTCTCTAGGACCTTGGGAAACCATAGTCCTCTTAAACCACACCAGGGTTGGTTTTTCCAAAAGGTCAACATAAACCATAAAACCACGTATGTGTGGGTGCATGTAGGTGTTGGGACTGTGTTGAAGGTTTTGGGGGCCCGGCTGGAGTTGTTAGACCCGGACGAAGGCGTCTGGGAAGTGGGCTGGAGGTGTTAGACCAGTGGTGGAGCTTCTTGGAGCTTCGTGGAGCTCCGTGGAGCTCCATAGAGCTTTATTTCGGGCTTAAACTGTGGATAAATGCGCTCGGGGGCCGCGGGGGTTAGGCGGTTAAGGCAGGCGCTCGGCATCAGCACCTCGGACAGCTCGCGGGGGTTAAGCGGTTCTCGCCCTTCCCGCGGCAGCAGACGCCTAGTCCTGGGTTATTCTTTCGAAAGGTGGACACGGTCCGGTCCGGGAGAGTCTCCCGGACACGTAGATGTGCGTGTCCGCGCGGTGGCTCATTTCCCCGCGGAGTTATTAGCTCCGGAGTCCCCAGTCCGGAGGACTTATCCCCGGCGTGGATGAGTTCTCCCCGGCCTGACTGAGTTGGGGACCGGGCTGGAGTTGTCCAACCCGGCCTGTAACACTGTCCTGTATTCGGTGTCCAGTGGCGGGGCTTCCTGGAGCTTCCTGGAGCTTCCTGGAGCTTTATTTCGGGGTAAAACCGTGTATAATAGCGCTCGGCGGAGGCGGGGGTTAAGCGGTTAGGACCGTCGCCAGGACTAAGCGCCAGCCGGAGCGAGGCAAAAGCACACCCCAAAACGCCCTTAAATCCACACCAAAAGTATCCAGGGTTATAGAGTCGACCCTTGCGCACACGCTGGTACCGGAACCGGGCCGATGCGAGCCCGTTAACGGCCCCGTTTAACGGTTCTCGCCCTTCCCGCGGCAGCAGACGCCTAGTCCTGGGTTATTCTTTCGAAAGGTGGACACGGTCCGGTCCGGGAGAGTCTCCCGGACACGTAGATGTGCGTGTCCGCGCGGTGGCTCATTTCCCCGCGGAGTTATTAGCTCCGGAGTCCCCAGTCCGGAGGACTTATCCCCGGCGTGGATGAGTTCTCCCCGGCCTGACTGAGTTGGGGACCGGGCTGGAGTTGTCCAACCCGGCCTGTAACACTGTCCTGTATTCGGTGTCCAGTGGCGGGGCTTCCTGGAGCTTCCTGGAGCTTCCTGGAGCTTTATTTCGGGGTAAAACCGTGTATAACAGCGCTCGGCGGAGGCGGGGGTTAAGAGGTTAAGACAGGCGCTCGGCTTCAGCACCTCGGACAGCCCAGGAACAAACCAACCCCCCCCCCCAAAAAACGACTTTCAATCCACACTAAAAGTATCCAGGGTTATAGAGCCGAGCCTCCCGAACACGCCTGTGCTGGAATTGGGCCGGTGGGACACCGTTAAAGGCCCCTTTTAACGGTTCAAAGTTCCGTAGCGCTAGGTTCTCGCCCTTCCCGCGGCAGCAAACGCCGAGTCCTGGGTTATTCTTTCAAAAGGTGGACACGGGCCGGTCCGGGAGAGTCCCCCGGTCACGCTGATGTGCGTGTCCGCGCGGTGGCTCGCACCCCCGCGGAGTTATAGGCGTACAGCACCCGCGGAGAAAAAAAATGCCAAAAAATAGAAAAACGCTTTTAATCCCGGAAAGAGTGGTACCGGCGGGTAGAGGGTGACCGCCCGGACCCGTGGATGTGCAAATCTCAAAGGTCGATTCCGTGACCCTGATACTCTTTGAGTATCAGGGTCACGGATCTGGTTTTTGCACTAAGTGTTTTCAGCGCGGAAGCCCGGGACGATCTCCGGGCATTTGACGCTGCTCCGGGCGGATTGGCTATACACCCCCAGAGCCAAGGGACAGTCGGGCGGTTTTTGGGAATGACGTTTTTCAAAATCGAAAATGGTCAGAATCCTGGTTCTTTTTGATCCGGGATCCCAGCTCGACCTGTGGGCATGCAAAATCCGCCACCTCCGGGCCTCTGGCTGGTTCTATTCCAGCGCGGTCGGCTCCGGAGCACTGCGGACATGAGCGCACTCGGGCCGGGGCTGAACGGAGCCCCGCCGCCCGGTCCTTTCGGAAGCGAGACCGAGACGACCCGTCTGACCCAGGGGCCTTACGACGGCCGCCCCCCGCCACGGTAGAGCCGGCCCGCGGGCCCTCTCCGTTCCAGAGCAGGGGTATTTGCGGCCGTTTAACGCATTTTCTCGAAACCTCCGCACAGAGACTCCCACGCCCGGGGAGCTCGCCTCCAGGAGAGCGTACGCTTCGCCTCCACGGCCCCGCGTGCCCAACCACGGGGCGCGGGGCCCCGTTTTCGGCCCACGGCCAGCCCTGGCCACGGCCGACGCGGTTCTTCCCGAACCGCAGCCACTCTGGGCTACCTGGTTGATCCTGCCAGTAACATATGCTTGTCTCAAAGATTAAGCCATGCAAGTCTAAGTACACACGGCCGGTACAGTGAAACTGCGAATGGCTCATTAAATCAGTTATGGTTCCTTTGATCGCTCTACCGTTACTTGGATAACTGTGGCAATTCTAGAGCTAATACATGCCAACGAGCGCTGACCTCCGGGGATGCGTGCATTTATCAGACCCAAAACCCATGCGGGGTCGCCCCTCGGGGCTCCCCGCGCGCTTTGGTGACTCTAGATAACCTCGAGCCGATCACTGGCCCTCGTGGCGGAGACAACTCTGCCCTATCAACTTTCGATGGTACTTTCTGTGCCTACCATGGTGACCACGGGTAACAGGGAATCAGGGTTCGATTCCGGAGAGGGAACATGAGAAATGGCAACTACATCCAAGGAAGGCAACTGGCGACCACATCCAAGGAAGGAATATTGAGGGCCTGTAATTGAAGCGGTAATTCAAACTACAATAGCGTATATTAAAGTTGTTTCGTACGTAGCAGAGCAGCTCCGTCGCTGCGCTCTATTGAAAGTCAGGCCCTTGATCCAAGCTTTTGTCGGCCGGCCTCCGGGTCCCTCCCTCCTCCCCTGGGTAGAGAGTACCAGGGGAGGTGTGGGAGTTGGTTTTACCCAGGTTTCTATGTGTTATGTGTATGACAGAGTATCAGGGTCACTTGGAAAAGTTTCTAAGTGCTGAGCCACTTAGAAAAAATGTCCAAAGAGTATCAGGGTAACATGGAAAAGTTTCTAAGTGGCTCAGCACTTAGAAATTTTTCCAAGTGACCCTGATACTCTTTGGACATTTTTTCTAAGTGGCTCAGCACTTAGAAAAAATGTCCAAAGTGGCTCAGAGTATCAGGGTCACGGACTTCCTCCGGGCCGGGTCTTGGGGTGTAGTCCGAGGAGGGGTGCTTAAGAGTGGGTACCCGGGTCCGAAAGGTGCGCCGGGTGTCCCCGGAGGTCCATAGGAGCCATGCGGCCGAGGTTGTGCAGGTAGGCGGTGTTGGGGGAGCCCTTAGCGGGGTAGGGTTAGTGGATGAGAGCGGTGGTGGGTGTTGTTCCGGTGCTGTGGTTGTGTGTATGGGCCTGTAGGTGTTGGGACTGGGTTGAAGTTTTTGGGGGGCCTGGCTGGAGGTGTTAGACCCGGACGAAGGCGTCATGGAAGCAGGCTGGAGGTGTTAGACCAGGCCTGGAGCTGTCATGACTGGGGGCTGGGCTGGAGCTGTTGGTTAGGTGATGCATTTTCAGGTTTAATTCCTGATTTCAACCACTGGCCTCTGGCCTATCTCGCTCATGGTTGCATTGCAGGTCGGGATCCCATCCCTGACTGGGCTGTAGGTCTCAGACCCAGCTGCCTGGAGCTGTTGGTTAGGTGCTGGAGGTGGTAGACCCAGCTTGGAGCTGCCCTGACTGGGCTGTAGGTCTCAGACCCAGCTGCCTGGAGCTGTTGGTTAGGTGCTGGAGGTGGTAGACCCGGCTTGGAGCTGTCATGACCGGGCTGCAGGTCTTAGACAAGGCCTGGAGCTGTACTGACCGGGCTGGAGCTGTTGGTTAGGTGCTGGAGGTGGTAGACCCGGCTTGGAGCTGTCATGACCGGGCTGTAGGTCTTAGACAAGGCCTGGAGCTGTACTGACCGGGCTGGAGCTGTTGGTTAGGTGCTGGAGGTGGTAGACCCGGCTTGGAGCTGTCATGACCGGGCTGTAGGTCTTAGACAAGGCCTGGAGCTGTACTGACCGGGCTGGAGCTGTTGGTTAGGTGCTGGAGGTGGTAGACCCGGCTTGGAGCTGTCATGACCGGGCTGTAGGTCTTAGACAAGGCCTGGAGCTGTACTGACCGGGCTGGAGCTGTTGGTTAGGTGCTGGAGGTGGTAGACCCGGCTTGGAGCTGTCATGACCGGGCTGTAGGTCTTAGACAAGGCCTGGAGCTGTACTGACCGGGCTGGAGCTGTTGGTTAGGTGCTGGAGGTGGTAGACCCGGCTTGGAGCTGTCATGACCGGGCTGTAGGTCTTAGACAAGGCCTGGAGCTGTACTGACCGGGCTGGAGCTGTTGGTTAGGTGCTGGAGGTGGTAGACCCGGCTTGGAGCTGTCATGACCGGGCTGTAGGTCTTAGACAAGGCCTGGAGCTGTACTGACCGGGCTGGAGCTGTTGGTTAGGTGCTGGAGGTGGTAGACCCGGCTTGGAGCTGTCATGACCGGGCTGCAGGTCTTAGACAAGGCCTGGAGCTGTCATGACCGGGCTGGAGCTGTTGGTTAGGTGCTGGAGGTGGTAGACCCGGCTTGGAGCTGTCATGACCGGGCTGTAGGTCTTAGACAAGGCCTGGAGCTGTCATAACCGGGCTGGAGCTGTTGGTTAGGTGCTGGAGGTGGTAGACCCGGCTTGGAGCTGTCATGACCGGGCTGTAGGTCTTAGACAAGGCCTGGAGCTGTACTGACCGGGCTGGAGCTGTTGGTTAGGTGCTGGAGGTGGTAGACCCGGCTTGGAGCTGTCATGACCGGGCTGTAGGTCTTAGACAAGGCCTGGAGCTGTACTGACCGGGCTGGAGCTGTTGGTTAGGTGCTGGAGGTGGTGGACCCGGCTTGGAGCTGCCCTGACTGGGCTGTAGGTCTTAGACAAGGCCTGGAGCTGTCATGACCGGGCTGGAGCTGTTGGTTAGGTGCTGGAGGTGGTGTGTCTGTATATATGGTTTATGGAGCCAATTGACCTGACTACTCACCAGCACTACGAGAACCTAAGGGGATTAGCAGGACTATGCTACGGTCCTCATAAACCAAGATTTTGTATTTTAATTTTTAGCATATAAAGAGCATAATTTCATTGTTTTTCTGAAGTCCTTTTAATGCTCAATGATAATATATCATGCACATATCAAGTTTTTTTAAATTCTTAGCTTTTAAAGACCATAAATTGAAAGTTTATTTGACGTCCATATAATACCCCAACCTGACTTCTTGTGTATGGAGTGTATGATGTGCTCCCCCTACCCTACTCTGGCGGTATTGAAGGCTCCATTGTGATTGGTTCTTTATGGGGACACGTGCGGGATATGTGTCCGGGCATGTTGAGTGATTTCGGAAGACATCTAATGGTAATGCGAAGAAGAAGGACCAAGAGAAAGTTCACTCCAAAGAAGACAAGAAAATATATTGGTAAGTATCTAGTCCTTGTTAAATATACGTTATCAAGTATTTTCTGAATGGAACTTAGCCCCGGCCTGGAGGATTTATCCCCGGGCTGGATGATATGGGGACCGGGCTATTGGGTTTTGGAGCTGGCTGTGGAACTTAGCCCCAGCCTTGGTGAGTTTTCCCCGGCCTGGATGAGTTGGGGGGTGTAGTCCGAGGAGGGGTGCTTAAGAGTGGGTCCGAGATGTGGGCTGTGTGTCCCCGGAGGTCCAGAGGAGCCAGGGGGGCGAGTGTGTGCACGTAGGCCGGGGTAGGAGTGCCCTGAGCCGGGTAGTGTAAGTGGAGTAGAGGGTGGGTCATTGTGGTGGATGTCGGTGCGGAGCTGGTAGCTTTAGGAGCAGGCTGGTCAGAGGAGGTCCAGAGGAGCCAGGGGGGCGAGTGTGTGCACGTAGGCCGTGGTAGGAGTGCCCTGAGCCGGGTAGTGTAAGTGGAGTAGAGGGTGGGTCATTGTGGTGGATGTCGGTGCGGAGCTGGTAGCTTTAGGAGCAGGCTGGTCAGAGGAGGTCCAGAGGAGCCAGGGGGGCGAGTGTGTGCACGTAGGCCGGGGTAGGAGTGCCCTGAGCCGGGTAGTGTAAGTGGAGTAGAGGGTGGGTCATTGTGGTGGATGTCGGTGCGGAGCTGGTAGCTTTAGGAGCAGGCTGGTCAGAGGAGGTCCAGAGGAGCCAGGGGGGCGAGTGTGTGCACGTAGGCCGTGGTAGGAGTGCCCTGAGCCGGGTAGTGTAAGTGGAGTAGAGGGTGGGTCATTGTGGTGGATGTCGGTGCGGAGCTGGTAGCTTTAGGAGCAGGCTGGTCAGAGGAGGTCCAGAGGAGCCAGGGGGGCGAGTGTGTGCACGTAGGCCGGGGTAGGAGTGCCCTGAGCCGGGTAGTGTAAGTGGAGTAGAGGGTGGGTCATTGTGGTGGATGTCGGTGCGGAGCTGGTAGCTTTAGGAGCAGGCTGGTCAGAGGAGGTCCAGAGGAGCCAGGGGGGCGAGTGTGTGCACGTAGGCCGTGGTAGGAGTGCCCTGAGCCGGGTAGTGTAAGTGGAGTAGAGGGTGGGTCATTGTGGTGGATGTCGGTGCGGAGCTGGTAGCTTTAGGAGCAGGCTGGTCAGAGGAGGTCCAGAGGAGCCAGGGGGGCGAGTGTGTGCACGTAGGCCGTGGTAGGAGTGCCCTGAGCCGGGTAGTGTAAGTGGAGTAGAGGGTGGGTCATTGTGGTGGATGTCGGTGCGGAGCTGGTAGCTTTAGGAGCAGGCTGGTCAGAGGAGGTCCAGAGGAGCCAGGGGGGCGAGTGTGTGCACGTAGGCCGTGGTAGGAGTGCCCTGAGCCGGGTAGTGTAAGTGGAGTAGAGGGTGGGTCATTGTGGTGGATGTCGGTGCGGAGCTGGTAGCTTTAGGAGCAGGCTGGTCAGAGGAGGTCCAGAGGAGCCAGGGGGGCGAGTGTGTGCACGTAGGCCGTGGTAGGAGTGCCCTGAGCCGGGTAGTGTAAGTGGAGTAGAGGGTGGGTCATTGTGGTGGATGTCGGTGCGGAGCTGGTAGCTTTAGGAGCAGGCTGGTCAGAGGAGGTCCAGAGGAGCCAGGGGGGCGAGTGTGTGCACGTAGGCCGTGGTAGGAGTGCCCTGAGCCGGGTAGTGTAAGTGGAGTAGAGGGTGGGTCATTGTGGTGGATGTCGGTGCGGAGCTGGTAGCTTTAGGAGCAGGCTGGTCAGAGGAGGTCCAGAGGAGCCAGGGGGGCGAGTGTGTGCACGTAGGCCGGGGTAGGAGTGCCCTGAGCCGGGTAGTGTAAGTGGAGTAGAGGGTGGGTCATTGTGGTGGATGTCGGTGCGGAGCTGGTAGCTTTAGGAGCAGGCTGGTCAGAGGAGGTCCAGAGGAGCCAGGGGGGCGAGTGTGTGCACGTAGGCCGGGGTAGGAGTGCCCTGAGCCGGGTAGTGTAAGTGGAGTAGAGGGTGGGTCATTGTGGTGGATGTCGGTGCGGAGCTGGTAGCTTTAGGAGCAGGCTGGTCAGAGGAGGTCCAGAGGAGCCAGGGGGGCGAGTGTGTGCACGTAGGCCGGGGTAGGAGTGCCCTGAGCCGGGTAGTGTAAGTGGAGTAGAGGGTGGGTCATTGTGGTGGATGTCGGTGCGGAGCTGGTAGCTTTAGGAGCAGGCTGGTCAGAGGAGGTCCAGAGGAGCCAGGGGGGCGAGTGTGTGCACGTAGGCCGTGGTAGGAGTGCCCTGAGCCGGGTAGTGTAAGTGGAGTAGAGGGTGGGTCATTGTGGTGGATGTCGGTGCGGAGCTGGTAGCTTTAGGAGCAGGCTGGTCAGAGGAGGTCCAGAGGAGCCAGGGGGGCGAGTGTGTGCACGTAGGCCGGGGTAGGAGTGCCCTGAGCCGGGTAGTGTAAGTGGAGTAGAGGGTGGGTCATTGTGGTGGATGTCGGTGCGGAGCTGGTAGCTTTAGGAGCAGGCTGGTCAGAGGAGGTCCAGAGGAGCCAGGGGGGCGAGTGTGTGCACGTAGGCCGGGGTAGGAGTGCCCTGAGCCGGGTAGTGTAAGTGGAGTAGAGGGTGGGTCATTGTGGTGGATGTCGGTGCGGAGCTGGTAGCTTTAGGAGCAGGCTGGTCAGAGGAGGTCCAGAGGAGCCAGGGGGGCGAGTGTGTGCACGTAGGCCGGGGTAGGAGTGCCCTGAGCCGGGTAGTGTAAGTGGAGTAGAGGGTGGGTCATTGTGGTGGATGTCGGTGCGGGGCTGGTAGCTTTAGGAGCAGGCTGTGGAACTTAGCCCCAGCCTTGGTGAGTTTTCCCCGGCCCTGATGAGTTGGGGACCGGGGTATTGGGTTTAGGAGCTGGCTGTGGAACTTAGCCCCAGCCTGGGTGGTTCTTTGTAGGTTCAAGTATTGTCTGTTTATCTTTCAGAGTGACACTGGGAAGGACCAAAGGCAGGAGATGGCACAAGAAAAAAACAACCCAGACTCAGACCCAGACTATGTGGGTGATGAAGATTTAGATGAGCTCCCCCATCCAAATATATGGCTGACACAAAAGTCGGATACAAGTCTTGCTCCTGCTTCTAGTGCACCGGGAACCAGCCAGCAAGGTAGTTCTTCATACACCTCAGAGTTGCATTCAGAGAATGGTCCACGAAGAGGAGACCCACAGCGGACAAGTTCCATAAATTACTGCTTTGTCTGCGGTAAGCCCCAGAAGAAAATATCGAGACATCTTAAAACACACAAGACCAATGCAGAGATTGTACAAGTCTTTTCCCTTACTGATGTCAAGGAGCGCAACAAACGGATTGAAAAAATTAGGAATAAAGGGAACTTTTTACATAATCAAGCAGTATTACAAAGTGGGAAAGGGCAATTGAAAGTGAAGCGACGATGCAAAAAAAAAGCTTTGGATGGAAAGTTTATTCACTGCATGTATTGTCAAGGCATGTTTCTCCGCAAAGAACTATGGAGGCATACTCGCAGGTGCCCTCACAAACCCGAAGATGCAAACCAAGAAGAGACGTCTGGAAGGAGAAGGATCCTCGGCTCTGCATCAGCTCAGGATGCCGCCTTATGTGCGCAAATCTCGGGTGGGGTTTGGAAGCTTCTCAGTGTTATGAACGTGGATGAAGTTGGATCAGTTGTGCGAAATGACTTCTGTATTCTCCAGTTTGCCCAGTCACTTTACAACATTCATGGACAGGATACA
Organism: Proterorhinus semilunaris; assembly: GCA_021464625.1. NCBI lineage: Eukaryota > Metazoa > Chordata > Actinopteri > Gobiiformes > Gobiidae > Proterorhinus > Proterorhinus semilunaris. The sequence continues at coordinate 774,456 of CM038365.1, read as the reverse complement.
ACAAAGTATGAATACATAAGACAAAAACTGAGAGAAGTGGGACGTCTGCTGCTGTGCTTGCGGACAGATTTCTCTGTGCCGACCCTGGAAGATGCTGTTAGGCCTGCAAACTTTGAGAAAGTGGTACAAGCGGTCAAAAAGGTAGCAGGTTTTAATGATGACAATCTTTCGTACAAAACCCCGAGCCTTGCTCTTAAACTCGGCCACACACTGAATAAGATCTGCGACATCATCCACTGCCGGGGCTTGATGGCAGAAGATGAGAAGCTGGTGAAGTATACTGAAACATTTAAGAAGTTGCTCAGTACCAAGTGGAAAGAATATGTATCTCACAATGCCCTTAACACACTGAGTGATGCCAAGTTTAATAAACCGTTAACCTTACCATTCACTGAAGATGTTGTGAAACTTCACAAGTTTTTGGAAAAGGCAGCAGAAGAGGCCACAAGCAAACTGCAAGAAACAGATGATGCTCAAACTTATGCCCGTCTTGCCATGGTGTTGCTCACACAAATCATTGTGTTCAACCGTCGGCGAGCTGGAGAGGTTTCCAAAATGCCTCTGAAACATTTTCTGGAGAGGGATAATCAACAACTTCATGCGGATGTAAGCCTTGGTTTATCGGACACAGAAAAGAAGCTCTGCCGGTATCTAAGTCGCGTGGAAATTATGGGTAAAAGAGGGAGAAAAGTTGCAGTTCTTCTCCCCCGACCTGTTGTCAATGGTCTTACACTACTCACAAATAAGAGGAAAGAATGTGGTGTGTCTCCCTCAAACCCATTCTTATTTGCACGACCCAAAGCACCAACCCATTATAGAGGAAGTGACTGCCTGAGACGTTTCTCCACACAGTGCGACACAAAGTACCCCGAGCACCTCCGGTCGACGGGTCTCAGGAAACATGTGGCCACGCTATCTCAAGTCTTAAACCTCCAGGAGAATGAGCTGGATCAGGTGGCAGACTTCCTTGGACATGATATCCGCGTACACAGGGAATTCTACAGACTGCCTGTTCCAACAACACAACTTGCAAAGATATCCAAAGTATTGCTTTTAATGGAGAAGGGATCCATTTCCTCGCTAAAAGGAAAGACGCTGGAGGAGATTGAACTTGAAGGTTTGTTAAATGTATCTCTTATCTGGGTGTGCATGTAGGGCCGGGGTAGGAGTGCCCTGAGCCGGGTAGTGTAAGTGGAGTAGAGGGTGGGTCATTGTGGTGGATGTCGGTGCGGAGCTGGTAGCTTTAGGAGCAGGCTGGTCAGAGGAGGTCCAGAGGAGCCAGGGGGGCGAGTGTGTGCACGTAGGCCGGGGTAGGAGTGCCCTGAGCCGGGTAGTGTAAGTGGAGTAGAGGGTGGGTCATTGTGGTGGATGTCGGTGCGGGGCTGGTAGCTTTAGGAGCCGGCTGGGGATCTTAGCCCCAGCCTTGGTGAGTTTTCCCAGGCCTGGTGGCTTTAGGAGCGGGCTGATTGAATTGAATCCCCCTTTTGTTTTTAGATGAAATTCCCATCAGTGCAGATGAGGCCGAAGAGGAGAGTCACAGTGACTCGGGGGACTCTGCTGAGAAACAAGCGGCAACTGTGGTTATAGATGATGACCCGATCGACATAGCTGATGGAGATACCTCTGATTTTGAAGGCAAGTTCTTCTGTTTACTCTTGTAGTAGTCTTGCTCTGACTTATTCACATTGTTTTGTTTAAATTAATTCCTAATTTTCCTTTTCAGAGGCAGCACAGAGGCCTGCAAAGCAACCTGGACCAAAACGCAGAGTGACAAAAAGAGCATGGTCAAAGACTGAAGAAGCAGCTGTAATGCGGCATTTTAAAAAACACATCAAGAGAGGAAAACTGGCCACAAAAAATGAAGTAACTCAGTGTAAGCAAGCAGAAATGGCCTTAAGTCAGAGAACACTGCAGAATATAAGAGACTTTGTGAGAAATCGTGGACTAGCACATAAAAGACAACTAAAGGTAAAAGATGGATAAGCATGGAGTGTATGTATGAAGAACATTAAAACTTTTCCAGCCTCTAATTGTGGTTCATCCATCCATCCATTTTCTCCCACTTGTCCGTTGCCGGGTCGTGGAGGCAGCCGTTGGAGCTGCCCAAATCACATAGCACCAGTCCCCTATGGCTCCTCCTGCAGGTGGTGGGTCCACGGAAGGACGGCCTCATGGTTCCAAACGGGCCTGTTGGTCTCTCATAGGGGAATTGTGGTTCAGTTATGTTTAAAGTCCTCATAATTCATCTTTGGTCCTCATGAACCACCTTCTGGTCGGTGGCTGTGTATAGACAACCGTAGCTGATACAAGGATGTTAAATAGACCTAAATTTTTTTCAGATTTTTTACAGTTAGTCTATCCAGAGCTTATCTCTCTAGGACCTTGGGAAACCATAGTCCTCTTAAACCACACCAGGGTTGGTTTTTCCAAAAGGTCAACATAAACCATAAAACCACGTATGTGTGTGTGTGTGTGTGTGTGTGTGTGTGTGTGTGTGTGCAGAGCGTGGGTCACCTGAGCTGGATGGGGATGTTCAGAGACGACTCAGAGAAATCCGTCCCCAAATCCAAACCCAAACTGACCAATAAAGGTGAGTCTGAGATCATAAATCTCTGTGTGGACGATCATGATCATTGGGGGGGGGGAATATAATGGGGGGGGGGGATATAATGGGGGGGAGGGGTTCTGAAACAAATCCAACATTTGGGGAAAGTGTTTTTTCTGCCCTTTTGACATATTTCCGATGTTTGTAAAAATATCGTTATCGAGAAAGTTCTAATTGTTTTTGTCCCCCCCCCCCCCAGATCCACAGACGAGCGTGCACGGACCCCCCGCGAGCGTGCACGGACCCCCCGCGAGCGTGCACGAGCAGCGGAAGAACGTGCGCGCTCAGTTTCTCGACATGAGGTCTGACGTTAAACCAGACTCGTTCTCCTGTTTGATGGATCTTCATCATGTGTGGCTTTAAATATCGAGGATTAACCTCTTCACTGAGCACATGTTCTCCAGTTCGGCATGTTGCTATTTTGACCATTTTTCAAGAAGCTTTTGGATTTGGGTAAAGCCGAACTGGACAAAATGTGACCTGAGTGTGTTGTAGTTCTCTGCAGGTGAACGAGGAGGTCAGGGAGCACCTCCGCACGCCGATGTTCGACAACTGGTGAGTGAACTTTCCCAAAGCGTTCCTCTGTCCTTCTGCCCTGACCCCGCCCTCTGCCCTGACCCCGCCCTCTGCAGGCAGTGGGAGGAGCCTGAGATGCTGCTCCTGATCCAGACGATGTTCGTGGACCTGGACCTGGTGAGCGAGTTCCACATGGAGAGCCGGGTCCTGCAGAACTTCCTCCTGGAGGTTTACGGACGCTACAACAACATCCCCTTCCACAACTTCCAGCACTGCTTCTGCGTCACACAGATGGTACTACTGCAAATACTACAATATACTACTACTACTACTGCAATAACTACAAGTACTACTGCAAATACTAATAAATACAACTACTACTACTGCAATAACTACAAGTACTACTGTCAATGCAAAACCAAGCTCTTTATGCCGCACTTACATCGAGAGCATCAGTTTTAACATTAGACTTTCATCAGGAGCTGCAGGACACCGGGCAGTGAGTCAGACCTGTTCCCAGTGCATGTTGGTTTCCACAGGGCTGCGCTTTGTCACCGCTTCTGTTCATTATTATGGACAGTAGGTGGTTCCTCATCTCAGCTGTTTGCAGATGTTCTTTTGCACTGGGGCAGTTTGAAAAGCCACTTAGAGATTCGCTGACGTTGAGCGCGTTTTCCCTGTGATGTCACTTCCTGTGCGTGTGCCTCTTCCCGCAGATGTACGGCCTGATCTGGCTGACGGAGCTGAGGAGCCGACTGGGACGAACCGAGCTGCTCGTCATGTTAACGTCCGCTCTGTGCCACGACCTGGACCATCCGGGCTACAACAACGTCTACCAGGTACGGCACGTCTACCAGGTACGGCAACGTCTACCAGGTACGGCAACATCTACCAGGTACGGCAACGTCTACCAGGTACGGCAACGTCTACCAGGTACAACAACGTCTACCAGGTACGGCAACGTCTACCAGGTACGGCAACGTCTACCAGGTACAACAACGTCTACCAGGTACGACAACGTCTACCAGGTACGGCACGTCTACCAGGTACGACAACGTCTACCAGGTACGGCAACGTCTACCAGGTAGGACAACGTCTACCAGGTACGGCAACGTCTACCAGGTACGGCAACGTCTACCAGGTACGGCAACGTCTACCAGGTAGGACAACGTCTACCAGGTACGGCACGTCTACCAGGTACGACAACGTCTACCAGGTACGGCACGTCTACCAGGTACGACAACGTCTACCAGGTACGGCAACGTCTACCAGGTAGGACAACGTCTACCAGGTACGGCACGTCTACCAGGTACGACAACGTCTACCAGGTACAACAACGTCTACCAGGTACGACAACGTCTACCAGGTACGGCACGTCTACCAGGTACGACAACGTCTACCAGGTACGGCAACGTCTACCAGGTAGGACAACGTCTACCAGGTACGGCAACGTCTACCAGGTAGGACAACGTCTACCAGGTACGACAACGTCTACCAGGTACGGCAACGTCTACCAGGTACGGCAACGTCTACCAGGTACGACAACGTCTACCAGGTACGACAACGTCTACCAGGTAGGACAACGTCTACCAGGTACGACAACGTCTACCAGGTACGGCAACGTCTACCAGGTACGGCAACGTCTACCAGGTACGACAACGTCTACCAGGTACGACAACGTCTACCAGGTACAATAACGTCTAGCAGGTACGGCAACGTCTACCAGGTACGGCAACATCTACCAGGTACGACAACGTCTACCAGGTACGGCAACGTCTACCAGGTACGGCAACGTCTACCAGGTACGACAACGTCTACCAGGTACAATAACGTCTACCAGGTACGGCAACGTCTACCAGGTACGGCAACATCTACCAGGTACGGCAACGTCTACCAGGTACGACAACGTCTACCAGGTACGACAACGTCTACCAGGTACGGCAACGTCTACCAGGTACAATAACGTCTACCAGGTACGGCAACATCTACCAGGTACGGCAACGTCTACCAGGTACGGCAACGTCTACCAGGTACAACAACGTCTACCAGGTACGGCAACGTCTACCAGGTGTGTTTCTCCCCAAGGAAAAACTGGTAATAAAAGGGAAATCATCCTTTGTCACATTTTTTCCCAATGATGAGAACAATTGCTCTTTCTGATAAAAAGTTCGGGGAATCATAAATTTCCGTTTATTCCCGTGGGAAATGTTCCTGTTGTTGCAGATAAACGCTCAGACGGACCTGGCTCTCAGATACAACGACATCTCTCCTTTGGAAAACCATCACTGCGCCGTGGCCTTCAGCATCCTCGCCATGGTCAGGTTTACAGCAGGTTTACAGCAGGTTCAGTCCCAGCTCAGTCCGGTCTCTCCTTGTTTTGCAGCCCGAGAGCAACATCCTGAAGAACGTGACGAGTGAACAGTACAAACAGATCCGCTCCGGGATAATCAAGTCAGACTCGCACTTTAACACAAACATACAAGAACAAATCCGTTTGAATAAGTGTGAGGGAAACAAGGTTTGCAGCTTCAGAAACACGAAGAAAGAAATCTACTGACAGGAAACACCTGGTCATTCAAGATGTTCAGGTCGTGGGGAGAAACTGGGGAAAACTAGGAATAAACTTGGGAAAGCAATCTAAGCAATCTAGGAAAAATATCGGAAATATGGGAAAATATAGTTTTTCTGCCCTTTTTGAGCGTTAAAGTGATGTAAATGTAGATGTTTGCTGTTGCTATAGCTCCACATGGCAGTGGTGATGGTGAACATATTTATACAAAACAATAATATGTGTAAACATATCAGTGCCGGTGTTGCAGGTGCATCCTGGCCACCGACATGGCGCGACACAACGAGATCCTGAACAAGTTCCGCTCGATCCAATCGACGTTCGACTTCAACAACACGGAGCATAAGGAAGTGGTGAGAACGAGCTCGAACACGTCTCCACAGTCAGAGTCTGGTTAGTAAGACCCGTCCGTGTCTCTGCAGCTGATGAAGATCATGGTGAAAGTCAGCGACATCTCCAACGAGGCCAGGCCCATGTCCGTGGCCGAGCCCTGGCTGGACTGTCTGCTGCAGGAGTTCTTCAACCAGGTATGGACTCAACTATTCAAGCAGGTATGGACTCAACTCTTCAACCAGGTACGGACTCAACTCTTCAACCAGGTACGGACTCAACTCTTCAACCAGGTATGGACTCAACTCTTCAACCAGGTATGGACTCAACTCTTCAACCAGGTATGGACTCAACTCTTCAACCAGGTATGGACTCAACTCTTCAACCAGGTATGGACTCAACTCTTCAACCAGGTATGGACTCAACTCTTCAATCAGGTATGGACTCAACTACTCAACCAGGTATAGACTCAACTACTCAACCAGGTATGGACTCAACTACTCAACCAGGTATGGACTCAACTCTTCAACCAGGTATGGACTCAACTCTTCAAGCAGGTATGGACTCAACTACTCAACCAGGTATGGACTCAACTACTCAAGCAGGTATGGACTCAACTCTTCAACCAGGTATGGACTCAACTATTCAACCAGGTATGGACTCAACTCTTCAACCAGGTATGGACTCAACTACTCAACCAGGTATGGACTCAACTACTCAACCAGGTATGGACTCAACTACTCAACCAGGTATGGACTCAACTACTCAACCAGGTATGGACTCAACTATTCAAGCAGGTAGAAGGTAGAAGAAGGTGAGGTCAGTAAAGTTCTTTCTTCCAGAGCGACTCGGAGAAGCTGCGCGGTTTGCCGGTGACTCCGTTCATGGACCGAGACAAAGTGTCCAAACCCTCGTCTCAAACCAACTTCATCCGCTTCGTCCTGGTGCCGCTGTTCACCGAGCTCACCAAGCTGTTCCCGTGTCTGGAGGTACGTCAGGACTTGAACCCGTGACTAATGCTTCAGACCAAACGAGTGAACGGCCTTTGTTTCCGCAGCAGCACATCCTGGAGCCGGTGCGTCGCGCTCTGGACTATTACTGCGAGCTGGAGAAGAGCAGCAAAGCGGACAAGGAGCCGGCCAGTTCATGAAGCAGGAGCTCTGGTGGTCCTGAACTTTAAACATGAAACTCTGGAGGAAAACTTTAAGGCCAGACGCTGCAGGAGAACAGAGGAGATCAACTATCGTAGAGATACTAGAAACTAGACCCCGTTTGACCTGCAGCTCTAACTCTTCGTCTGCCGTGTCCTGGGGAAGTGGACTTAAACTCTGGGAATGACTTAAAGCAGAACTAAGTAACTCATGCCCCTAGAGGTAATAAGCGCCACTGCAGGTGTTGTACATGTTGTGTTTTTACTCATGAATCGTCCGTGAGAGTAAATACTACGCTGTTCATCCAGTTACACAATGGAGATCTTTTCTTTCACTCAAACTTGGCTGTAAATACTGTTTAAGTGGCGCTAGCCCGCAGTTAGCTTAGCCCGTTAGCTTCTTCTTCGTGATTCCATTAGTGTGTATTGGTGACTCTGACCCAGAGACACCAGGGGGGGATCATCCCATTAACACTTGTATTACCCCAGAGGGACGACGGGGAGGATTTATTTAGGTAAACGAGTTACTCAGTTCTGCTTTTAGATTTATCCGGTTTGTGTGGTTTTGTTTGTGTTCCTTTTCAAGTGCCATCGTCACCGTCAGACAGATTTCACAATAAAAGCCCAGTTTCAAAACATTTCCTTCCTTTATTTCTTTTACAAAGTGCAGCTGTTCGTTTTGCAATAAATATCGGACAAAAACACGATTTCACATTCACAAACGTGGACTTGTTCTATTTACATGATATTTCTACATTTAAATACAGCGTTGGGACGAGGTCAGGGCGTTTTCACTCGTGTGGGACCCGAGGCCTCCCTAGTTCCAACCGCATTTACTCCAAAGCGCCGCTCTCGGGTCGACCCGTGTGGAAACGCCCCGTGAAGCTTTTTAGTGTTTGACAACTCACAGAAAGCTCAGCAGAGACGTCCCGGGCCCAGAAACATGGCACCGTTAGAGCCGGAAACACGGATTTTTTATTTATTTTTTTATAGGGGGAAATTTAAATAAAATCGGCAGAAAAAAATATGGAGAAAAACAGTGAGGAAATTGAGAAGTGAAGAGAAACGTCAAGAAAATAGAGGAAATTTTGAAAGAAATCGGGGGGAAATTCTAAAGAACAAACTAATCCGATCTTTTGGCATCGTTTTCATTTACTTTAGTCGTAACAGTGGCAGAGTGGTTAACACGTGAATGGAAACACGCTGCTCGGGACGTCTCTGACACAGATATGGCGACAAAACGAAGGGAAACTGAAAAGTGCATTTAGTTTTAAACGTGATTCCTCTCGTCTCCACCTGGTCCCTCATTTTTTACAGATTTACAATGAACTGGATTTTCACATTTCGCCAGTAACGTTTTGTCAGTTTTTTCATGTTTTTAGTCTGAAATCTAAAATGATAAAAACGGGGGAAATTGTGTTTGTACCGTTTATAAACCTTTAAAGTATTTTGCTTTAGCGTCCGTCGATTTAGCAGCAAATTAAAGTTGGGGATACATGTTGGACCAGGAGTAGATTTCTAAAGGTGATTCTCCTGCTTCAGACCTGCTCCACAGAGTCTTCTCCTGGGTCCGGTCTAGTTGAACATGATGGACTCCGGGTCCTGGTTCATCATCTGGGCCATGTGGCGGAGCACGTCCTTCTTCGTGACGATCCCCAACAGACGCCTGAATGAGAGTCGCGTTAGTGCCGCAGATCAGACCAAACACAACAGAGATACAGGACTTGGTTCGTCTGGGACAGATGGAGCAATGGGAGCTTTTGCTGAGCCACGCCCTCCTTATAATGGCTCCTCTCTGTCAGGGCTCATTATTGGGGAAACAGCTCCCCCTGGTGGCCATGTATTATGCACTCTGTAACATCTTTAATGGCTAAATATTCAGACTTATTTGTCCTGATTAATGATTCTCTGGGTTTTAAACACACAGTCACGTTAGCATTAGCATTAGCAGCAGTAGCTTTGCTCTAAAGCTATCGTGGCTGCAGGAGAGGAGCTGTAGTGGCATTATAAAGCAACCATAAGGTTTTTCACATTCGATAAATAAATAAAACATATGAAACGCTTTCATGTGTAAATTAGAAGTTCTCAGCTTCAGTTCCTCTAAAAATCCCAAACTGCTCTGGCTCATGTAGAATCCAGAATTTGAGATCAGCTTTCTGCAGTGAATGTAAACGCATCAGATGGGATTATAATCTGACTTCTCCAATTATCTGACTGTTCCGGCCACGTAACCCTCCCCCTGTGGGACGGACTGAGAGGCCGTTTACCCGCTCCTGGTGACGAGGCACTGCCGCAGCCCCAGCTTCCTGAAGATGTCCACCACGGTCTCCATGGGCGTGTGGTCGGTCACCGTGAAGGGGCTGAGGTTCAGGACGCGCCGCAGTTTCAGAGGCTGAGGGTTGGACGCCGGGAGCAGAGGAGCGTCTTCAGTGAAATACACCACGGAGCTGCTCACCACGCCGTCCTGCTTCTGCCGCGCGTTCTCTGCAACGGGACAGGACACCCAGACTCAGACAGGACACACGTGAGGAACATCAAACCCAGACTCAGACAGGACACACGTGAGGAACATCAAGCCCAGACTCAGACAGGACACACGTGAGGAACATCAAGCCCAGACTCAGACAGGACACACGTGAGGAACATCAAACCCAGACTCAGACAGGACACACGTGAGGAACATCAAGCCCAGACTCAGACAGGACACACGTGAGAAACATCAAGCCCAGACTCAGACAGGACACACGTGAGGAACATCAGGCCCAGACTCAGACAGGACACACGTGAGGAACATCAAGCCCAGACTCAGACAGGACACACGTGAGGAACATCAAGCCCAGACGAGTCTTTATCTGAGACATAAGTTCTTACTGCTGGCGAGTTCTTACTGAGGGCGAGTTCTTACTGATCTCGAGTTCTTACTGATGGCGAGTTCTTACTGATCTCGAGTTCTTACTGATGGCGAGTTCTTACTGAGGGCGAGTTCTTACTGATGGCGAGTTCTTACTGCTGGCGAGTTCTTACTGATGGCGAGTTCTTACTGAGGGCGAGTTCTTACTGAGGGCGAGTTCTTACTGAGGGCGAGTTCTTACTGATGGCGAGTTCTTACTGAGGGCGAGTTCTTACTGATCTCGAGTTCTTACTGAGGGCGAGTTCTTACTGATGGCGAGTTCTTACTGAGGGCGAGTTCTTACTGAGGGCGAGTTCTTACTGATGGCGAGTTCTTACTGATCTCGAGTTCTTACTGAGGGCGAGTTCTTACTGAGGGCGAGTTCTTACTGAGGGCGAGTTCTTACTGCTGGCGAGTTCTTACTGATGGCGAGTTCTTACTGATGGCGAGTTTTTACTGAGGGCGAGTTCTTACTGATCTCGAGTTCTTACTGATGGCGAGTTCTTACTGAGGGCGAGTTCTTACTGATGGCGAGTTCTTACTGAGGGCGAGTTCTTACTGATGGCGAGTTCTTACTGATGGCGAGTTCTTACTGATGGCGAGTTCTTACTGAGGGCGAGTTCTTACTGAGGGCGAGTTCTTACTGATCTCGAGTTCTTACTGATGGCGAGTTCTTACTGATCTCGAGTTCTTACTGATGGCGAGTTCTTACTGAGGGCGAGTTCTTACTGATGGCGAGTTCTTACTGATGGCGAGTTCTTACTGAGGGCGAGTTCTTACTGAGGGCGAGTTCTTACTGATCTCGAGTTCTTACTGATGGCGAGTTCTTACTGAGGGCGAGTTCTTACTGATGGCGAGTTCTTACTGATCTCGAGTTCTTACTGATGGCGAGTTCTTACTGAGGGCGAGTTCTTACTGATGGCGAGTTCTTACTGATGGCGAGTTCTTACTGATGGCGAGTTCTTACTGAGGGCGAGTTCTTACTGATGGCGAGTTCTTACTGAGGGCGAGTTCTTACTGATGGCGAGTTCTTACTGATCTCGAGTTCTTACTGAGGGCGAGTTCTTACTGATGGCGAGTTCTTACTGAGGGCGAGTTCTTACTGATGGCGAGTTCTTACTGATGGCGAGTTCTTACTGATGGCGAGTTCTTACTGAGGGCGAGTTCTTACTGAGGGCGAGTTCTTACTGAGGGCGAGTTCTTACTGAGAGCGAGTTCTTACTGATGGCGAGTTCTTACTGAGGGCGAGTTCTTACTGATGGCGAGTTCTTACTGATGGCGAGTTCTTACTGATGGCGAGTTCTTACTGATGGCGAGTTCTTACTGATCTTGAGTTCTTACTGAGGGCGAGTTCTTACTGATGGCGAGTTCTTACTGATGGCGAGTTCTTACTGATGGCGAGTTCTTACTGATCTTGAGTTCTTACTGAGGGCGAGTTCTTACTGATGGCGAGTTCTTACTGATGGCGAGTTCTTACTGATGGCGAGTTCTTACTGATGGCGAGTTCTTACTGATGGCGAGTTCTTACTGAGGGCGAGTTCTTACTGATGGCGAGTTCTTACTGATGGCGAGTTCTTACTGATGGCGAGCGTGAGGTCCCGGCGCTGCACGAAGCCGATGAGGCGCTCGGACTCGCGCGACACCACGACGGGGAAGCCATTGTAGTCGGTGTCTTTGATGAGCGCCTCCACGTCCTCCACCGTGGTGCTGTCCTGGGTCAGCACGGCCAGGGGCGGGTCACTGCGCCGCGGCCGCATCACGTCCGCCGCCAGCGTCCTGCGGAGAGTCGAGAACACAGCCATAAAGCAAAGACTTTACAAAAGCACGGTCCAGTCGTCGTACCCGTGGGTGAACCCGGTCCAGTCGTACCCGTGGGTGAACCCGGTCCAGTCGTACCCGTGGGTGAACCCGGTCCAGTCGTACCCGTGGGTGAACCCGGTCCAGTTGTACCCGTGGGTGAACCCGGTCCAGTCGTACCCGTGGGTGGACCCGGTCCAGTCGTACCCGTGGGTGGACCCGGTCCAGTCGTACCCGTGGGTGGACCCGGTCCAGTCGTACCCGTGGGTGGACCCGGTCCAGTCGTACCTGTGGGTGAACCCGGTCCAGTCGTACCCGTGGGTGAACCCGGTCCAGTCGTACCTGTGGGTGAACTCGTCGCGGATGTCCAGGTAGGGGTATCCGTTGAGCTGGATGTGCGACTCGTAGATCCCTTCTTTCCCGAAGGCGTCGGCGACCCATTTACTGGTGACGGCGGCCGCCATCAGAGGAACGATGTACTCCAGCCCTCCGGTCAGCTCGAACATGATGACCACGAGGGACACCGTCATGCGGGTCACGCCACCTGCAGGAGGGACAGGGAACTGCTAATCTTTTCACCCTCCCATCAGACAGAGGTCCACCCGTCTTACCCAGGCAGGCCGCGGCGCCCACCATGGCGTACAGCCCGGGCGTCACGCAGTCGGCCCCGGGGCGACACCAGCTCCTGAAGATGATCCAGTCGTGATGATGATACGCCATCTGCTCCACCGCGATGCCCACGATCCGCCCGGCGATGGCGCCCACCGCCATGGAGGGGATGAAGAGGCCCGAGGGGATCTGCCACAGAGGAACAGGACTTTAGACGGGGCTGGAAGAATGAAGCTTTCAGGTGAGCATCACTCGCCTTCATGCCGAAGGTGAAGATGGTGATGAGGATCTTGAAGCCCAGCGCGAGCGTGAGCTGCCACAGGGCAGAGTAGACTCCGGGCCCCGCTGGGCGGTCGGGGATGTCGTCCAGGGGGCGGCTGGTGTTGTTGGTGTTGATGTAGTCGCAGAGCTGAGACGACTCCAGGGCGCCGCAGTCGTTAAACAGTTCTGAGATCAGCTGTGACGTGGAGCGCCGCGTGTACGGGTTTGGAAACGCCAGGAGCGCCGTGAGGCCGGTCACCACCAGCACCTGTGAGGACCAGGAACTATGTTTAGAGCGGTCCCTGTGGCCTCATGGCGGTCATGTGGTACCTCTATGACGGGGTATTTGCCCAGGATCGTGGTCTTCCTGCGGCGGCACCAGGCGATGTTGGCGCGGATGAACAGCGCCCCCCACAGGCCGCCGAACACGCCCAGCAGGATGAAGGGCACGAGCTCCGCCATGTACCAGGGCGTGTGGTACTCCACGTAGAACAGGACCAGCCGACTGTTCCCAAAGGGGTTTATGGAGCGCAGCGTGAAGGCGGCCACCAGGGCGGCGAAAAACGAGCGCCACAGCGTCTTCAGCGGGAAGTAGTAACTCACCTGGAGGAGAGAGGAGAGAGTCACTCACCTGGAGGAGAGAGGAGAGAGAGTAACTCACCTGGAGGAGAGGAGAGAGAGTAACTCACCTGGAGGACAGAGGAGAGAGAGTAACTCACCTGGAGGACAGAGGAGAGAGTAACTCACCTGGAGGAGAGAGGAGAGAGTAACTCACCTGGAGGACAGAGGAGAGAGTAACTCACCTGGAGGAGAGAGGAGAGAGAGTAACTCACCTAGAGGAGAGAGAGTAACTCACCTGGAGGAGAGAGGAGAGAGTAACTCACCTGGAGGACAGAGGAGAGAGTAACTCACCTGGAGGAGAGAGGAGAGAGAGTAACTCACCTGGAGGAGAGAGAGTAACTCACCTGGAGGAGAGAGGAGAGAGTAACTCACCTGGAGGACAGAGGAGAGAGTAACTCACCTGGAGGAGAGAGGAGAGAGAGTAACTCACCTGGAGGAGAGAGAAACTCACCTGGAGGAGAGAGAGTAACTCACCTGGTTGTTCTATCGAGCTGCTGTGAGAGTTCTTTTTATTAAATCAGGTGGAAATGTTTTGTAAAAATGTGGGAATTTGTTGGTAAAATAAAAATAAAAAAGTGAGAAAAATGGGGAAACAATTAGGGCAAAAATATGGGGAAAATTTGGGAATAGTTATTTCTGCAATTATATGTTCTGAGCAACAAAGCTAATTTTTACATATTTCAGATGTTTGCTAAAATCCTGCTCCATCCTCTTCATGGAGAACGTCCCAAACATATAGAGATATTACACCTGTGACATTTGCCCCAGTGTCTGACCCCCGGGGCGGACATGGCGGCTCGTACCTCCTCCAGGCTGAAGAGCACTCCCCCGATGGGCGCCCCGAAGGCCACGGACACCCCGGCCGCCGCCGCCGCCGACAGCACCTCCCTCCTCTTGACCTCGTTCTTGCTGTACTTGGAGAACAGGGAGCAGAAGAGGTTCCCGCAGCAGCAGGCCACGTGCACCAGGGGGCCCTCTTTCCCCAGACTGAGCCCCGACGACACGGCCAGGACCAGAGTGACCGTCTTAATGAGGAGCGTCCACTTCCCCAGGTACCCGCGGATGATGAAGCCGCTCAGGATGGTTTTAATCTAGGGGAAGCAGACCAGAGTTAGGGCTTCACACATAACTAAACCAGATTAAAAAAAAGAGGAACAAAAAGTGGAAAAAATTTGAAAATAAATAAATAAAATGGGGAAACATTTTGGGGGGAAAAATATCCAAAATCCCACTGAGCAGATCTTTGGAATTAATAAATCACAAAATAAATCCACACATTTAAACCTGACTCTGAACATTATTTAGATTTCGTTGCAGAAACTATCAGCAATTGTTTCCTGGGGCAGTTAATCGAAATCTCTACTTTGGCCGATCTCAATAATCGTCGTCGTGGGACTTTATAATCGTCAGGTTAAGTTTGAGACAATGGAAGATCTTTGTGTTAAATGAAACTGGAGCTGAGGAGTGAATAAAAGGAATTAGCTGCAGGCATTTTTATATTTTTATAATTTATCAAATGGAATCGAGATTAAGGCTGGGTCCCAAGTTTTGATGCTGGACCGGATTAAAGGAAGTCACTTTGTTCCCCCCAGTTTTTTCAATTATTCCTATATATGAAACATCTCATAAAAATGTGAATATTTTCCCTCCATGTTTCCACCCATGTCTTGACATTGGAGAAGAACCCGATATTGTAAAAGTGCAGATCTTCCTCACATTATTGTTCTGAACGATTAAAATTTGAGTATAGATATCGGAAAAAGTATCGTTCAGGTATCGGTATCGAAGAAACGATTCCCAGCCCTAATGGAGACTGATGGCGGCACGGTAGCACAGCGGTTAGCGCTCGTGCTTCACAGCTAGAAGGTCCGGGTTCGATTCCCACCTGGATGTGGCCTTTCTGTGTGGAGTTTGCATGTTCTCCCCGTGTCTGCGTAGGTTTCCTCCAGGTTCTCCGGTTTCCCCTACCACTAAAAACATGTACAATAGGCCCAGAGACTGCAGGTGCTATAATAATATATAATATATAACCTGGTACAATGCATCTCTCCTTTCTGAGGCTGATGTAGATCGTACACTGTCCCTGTTCAAAAATAAAATAAATAAATAAAATAAAAATAAAAATTGACATGTCCCGCCTTGAGCGCCTGTGGCGAGCGCCGCACTGACCTCAGGGATCCCGGAGCCGCAGGCGTAGGGGGCGAACACTCGCACCAGCGACACGGCCAGGAAGGAGAAGAGCAGCGCCCACATCGTGTACAGGAAGTAGTTCAGGACGTAGGCTCCGGCGCCCTTCAAAACAAAACACACGTTCAGGAACATTTCAGGAGCGTTTTAGGCGTTTTCTACCTCCACGCTCCCGGTCATGAGCTCCGCCCACTTCTGCCACTGCGGGCACTTGTCGCGGTCGGCGAAGGTGGTCAGGTTGGACGTCCAGCAGCACTGCTCGTGACTGTACCAGAACGCAGACAGACACACGCCCTCCTTCAGGTCCGTCATCCAGTCCACGGCCAGGTCGATGACTCCGGCCAGCGAGCCTGAGGAGGCGGGGTTACAGCAGTTTTACCCAAATCTAAAAGCTTCTCGGACATGAGAACTTAGACCCTAGAGGCCAATGTAATGCCTCATTTGAAGCTAAGATCTACGAAACTCATCTGAGCTTCTTCTGCGTTTTTGTCAAGCTTTTTTTAAGTTAAGTTTTACCCAAATCCGAGTCACTTCCTGGATAAACCTCCAGCTCAAAGACACAGGATGAACTTTGTAAAGAAAGAGTTGGTCTGTTTTTTCCTCCTCATTGTTCAGGAGGAACTGAGCTCAGACTGACCTGATAAGAGTCCGATGAGGAGCATCACGACCCATCCCGACCAGGCGTCCAGCAGACTCTTGAGGAGCTCCCACAGAGACTCCTTACTCTTGCTGGTGATCTGCAGCACATCCACGTTTAAACCCACACATTTAAACATCATATCCATGTTCTCAGCGAGTGGAACCTTGCGGTGCCGGTCGGTGTCTCTGGATTTCTCCCGGAGCCAGTCGATCGTGTGGAAGTCTTCGTACGTTTGGACGTCCGGAAACGGTTCGTCCAGGAAGTCCATGAGGTTCCCAACGCCGTTCATCTCCTCCGTGACCACTGAGCTCCCGCTCGCTCCTGCAGAAGAAGATAAACGTGGTCATGAAGTCAGAAATAACCAGCGCCTGAACCGAGCACATTTCCTCCAGTTTGGCTTTACCCAAATCTAAAAGCTTCTTGACTTGTAGGCCAGTAATGCCTCATTTGAAAGCTAAGACCTACACAAATCATCTAAGCTTCTTCCCTGTTTTATTTTAATCTATGTTTTATTGCATTTTTGTCACGTTCTCATTGCTTTTATCGGTGGCGTTTTGGCCGCTCTCGTTTTTTTGTGTGTAACTGTAATAAAGCAACAATAACGTGACGAAAACTTGACAACAGAAGCAAGGAAAGAGGGTCTGAGCTTTCAGATGAGGCGTTACTCTGGCCTGTAGGCTGTAAACTCTCACGTCAAGAAGCTTTTAGATTTAGGTAAAGCCGAACACCGCAGTTTAGGCGGGGGGTAAGCGGTTAAAACATTAAAATGTACTGGTTACCTGCACAAACCCTGTAAAGAAAGACAGGTTTAAAGAAAAAACAGGGGTTACATGTTAAATATCATCTTGTCATGCATTTATTTTGGCCGTTTTTACCACAGACGCGTTAATACTTCATGTTATCGCTCGTTAACAGTAGATTACAATTTTAAAAAACGGCTTCAGAAGCAAATCTTAATTATTTCCACGTTGATTTTTGCTTCTCATGCGCATTAACAGCTCGTAAACGCCCTGCTGTGTGAATTAACATCAATATTCGGCTTTTTTCCTGCTCTACGAAAGCGTGTGAGCCTCTACATCCCTCTGCTTTCATCTCCTTTAATGTTAAGTATCATAAGTCATAAATTCTAACGGGCAACGTTCGCGTTAGCCGCCGAAGCTAACTAGCATACGCAGTGTTTCCTTACCTTCTCCCGCCTCCATGTTCGCGCCAAAAGGTTCTGGAGGATTTTAGATTAATATTTTTACACTTTCTCCAAATGTTCGCTCATTTTAGCCCCAGGTCGTGGAGGAAACGTGGTGTTTTGGTGCAGAAATGGGGCGGCGGAGGCAGGGATTGATGCTAACGCAGCTGCTCCGCCTCAGAACTACAAAGATGGCGGCCGATTTTCTTCTACAGCGGCCGCGGTGTAGCTGCGGGTGTCTGGAGTAAAGGAGCGCCCCCTCTGGTGTCACAATACAGCGACATTGAGACAGTTTTAGATTTATAAAGTGTTTTTGGAGTCTGAGAGAGAGAGAGAAATACTTTATATTTAGTTTTTCTAGTGGTGAAGTCGGAGTTCAGTGAAGGGTTTTGAGTCATCGTCTGTACTCTGTAGTTGAAGTGTCAAACGTTTCGCCTCTTCATCCGAAAGACTTCGTCAGCGACACTAAAGTTTCATTTCAGCCCACAGACTAGACACAGACCAGGGAGGAGTTCAGTTTAGCCCAGTCCCTCCCCTGTCCTAACCTCTTAACCCCCACTTTAACCACTGTAACTTACCCATATCTAAAAGCTTCTGGCCTGGAGCTTACAGCCTATAGACCAGTGTAACGCCTCATTTGAAAGCTAAGATTTCTCCTTGCATTGTTGCCACATTGTCACGTTTTTGTCTCATTTTTGTAAACTTTTGGTGGCTTATTTGTTGCTTTTTCCTCACTTTTTTTGTCATGTTTTTGTTAAATTCCCCCCCCCCCCCCCGTGTTTTCATTGACTCTTTTGAGAAACTTGTAGATTTGGGTAATGCCAAACTGGAGAAAATGAGCGCGGTTAAGGTGTGGGTTTTAACAGCCACTCCCACTACAATACTGGCCTATTGTACATGTTTTCAGTGGTAGAGGAAATATACACAGGCACAGGGAGAACATACAAATTCCATAGAAAGGCCCCGTCCAGGTGGGAATCGAACCCAGGACCTTCTCGCTGTCGAGCATGAGCCGCCGTGCAGACCGGTTCCCTCGCCACAAGAGTGGTTTACCAGCGCTTTGAGAGACTCGGGAACACGGGCTTGTAAAGCGCAATGCAAGTGTAACACGGTCTCCTCAGATCTCCGTGACGTCACCTGGAACCTGCAGAAGATCTGGACGAGGCCGCAGACCTCGGAGAGAGCCCCGTGTCCTCGGGCTAAGTGCTCGGGCCTAATGGCGGCTCAAGGTCGCGCTAATGGACGAGGCTCCATTAGCGGCCGGTCAACATCCGGCGCCGCGAGACATCGGACAAACGTAACCGATTATGAAAGTCCGGAGCTCATGAGTCAAACACAAACCAGTCCTCCACATGTCAAGATGTCTTAGAACTGTTCGGCTCAGCTTGACCCAAATCTAAGAGCTTCTCGACTGGTTTAAGCCCACGGGCCAGACTGACGCATCATTTGAAAGCTAAGCCCTACAAAACTCATCTAATATTATCAGCATGTTTTATATCGTCTAAACCGAAGCCCGAAAGTAAAGTGTGAACAAATATCCTTCACCTCACAGCTGCGGCAGATCCAGATGATCAGACACAGAGGCTGTCTACAATAAAAGAGCCCTCTGAAACCTCCGTGTCAGGTGTGCAGGTCCTTTAGAGCGAGAGTCTCTAACGGGGAGATCAGCGTTTACACAGATACGGAGAGTTTAGTTTATACAGAAGAGGAATAACCAGAGGAAGCGGTGCGGTTTTGAAGCGGTGCTTAAATCATGAACCAGAATGTCCGTGTGTCGACCCCGTGACCTTTCACCCAAGTGTCGTTTCCTAAACTTGACTTTATATTTCGGTGACGCTTTTGTGCCGTCGCAGTGAAAGATCAGATTCTTCACGGACGCGGCTCGTTTCCCACTCGCTCTTTGACTAGATTAATCTCTTAATCCCGTCGCCCGGTCTGGTCCTGGTCTGGTCCTGGTCTGAACCTGGTCTGATCCTGGTCTGGTCCTGGTCCTGGTCTGGTCTGGTCCTGGTCTGGTCCTGGTTTGGTCCTGGTCTGGTCCTGGTCTGGACCTGGTCTGGTTCCGGTTTGGTCCTGGTCTGGACCTGGTCTGGTTCCGGTCTGGTCTGGTCTGGTCCTGGTCTGGTCTGGTCCTGGTCTGGTCCTGGTTTGGTCCTGGTCTGGTCCTGGTCTGGTCCTGGTCTGGACCTGGTCTGGTCCTGGTCTGGTCCTGGTCTGGTCTCGGTCTGGTTCTGGTCTGGTCCTGGTCTGGTCCTGGTCTGGTCTCGGTCTGGTTCTGGTCTGGTCCTGGTCTGGACCTGGTCTGGTCCTGGTCTGGTCCTGGTCTGGTCTGGTCTCGGTCTGGTTCTGGTCTGGTCCTGGTCTGGTCCTGGTCTGGTCTCGGTCTGGTTCTGGTCTGGTCCTGGTCTGGCCCTGGTCTGGTTCTGGTCTGGTCCTGGTCTCGGTCTGGTCCTCATTGCGTTGATCCGGGCGTCAGGTTTCAGTGCAGATGAAGGCCGCGGCCGTGACGCAGTGAAGACCAGGTGTCAATCCTCTGATTGTCTCTGACATTTACACTGAGCTCCGGTCACTTTTTCTCCAGTTCAGCTTTACCCAAATCCGTGAGGTCACATGGGCCAAAGGACGAGAGTTTATAATGATCCTGAAGAAGCAGCTTTTTAAAAGTTAACAGCAGTTTATGAGCTAAAGACATTTCTTCTTCAAAAAAAACATGACAAAAAACATGACAAAAAACATAACAAAAAAACATGACAAAAAACATGACAAAAAAACATGACAAAAAACATGACAAAAAACATGACAAAAAACATAACAAAAAAACATGACAAAAAACATAACAAAAAAACATGACAAAAAACATGACAAAAAACATGACAAAAAAACATGACAAAAAACATGACAAAAAACATGACAAAAAACATAACAAAAAAACATGACAAAAAACATGACAAAAAACATGACAAAAAAACATGACAAAAAACATGACAAAAAAATGACAAAAAAAGAAGACAAAAAACATGACAAAAAACATGACAAAAAAAATGACAAAAAACATGACAAAAACATGACAAAAAAAATGACAAAAAAAATGACAAAAAACATGACAAAAAACATGACTAAAAAACATGACTAAAAAACATGACAAAAAACATGACAAAAAAACATGACAAAAAAACATGACAAAAAAACATGACAAAAAACATGACTAAAAAACATGACTAAAAAACATGACAAAAAACATGACTAAAAACATGACTAAAAAACATGACAAAAAACATGACAAAAAACATGACTAAAAAACATGACAAAAAACATGACTAAAAAACATGACAAAAAACATGACAAAAAACATGACTAAAAAACATGACTAAAAAACATGACAAAAAAACATGACAAAAAACATGACAAAAAACATGACGAAAAACATAACAAAAAAACATGACAAAAAAACATGACAAAAAACATGATAAAAAAACAACAAAAAAACATGACCAAAAAACAAAACAAAAAAACATGACAAAAAACATAACAAAAAAACATGACAAAAAAACATGACAAAAAACATGACAAAAAAACATGACAAAAAACATGACTAAAAAACATGACGAAAAACATAACAAAAAAACATGACAAAAAAACATGACAAAAAAACACATGACCAAAAAACAAAACAAAAAAACATGACAAAAAAACATGACAAAAAACATGACTAAAAAACATGACGAAAAACATAACAAAAAAACATGACTAAAAAACATGACAAAAAACATGACAAAAAAACATGACAAAAAACATGACAAAAAAACAACAAAAAAACATGACTAAAAAACATGACAAAAAACGTGACAAAAAAACATGACTAAAAAACATGACAAAAAAGTGCAGAAAAAGCCTCAAACTGACAACAAAAATATTACAAAAACACAACGAAAAAGTGACGACAACACAGCAACATAGAAGGAAAACCCTTAGTTTTTTGTCATGTTTTTTGTCATGTTTTTTGTCATGTTTTTTGTCATGTTTAGGCGCATTGAGTTGCCTTGTGTACGAAATGCGCGGTATAAATAAAGTTGCATTGCCTTAGTTATGTAGGTCTTAGCTTTCAAATGCGGCGTTACCCTGGCTTATTGACTGTGACCTTTTAGATTTGGGTAAAGTCAAGCAGGGGTAAGAGGCTAAAAGTTTGAATTGTGTTTCCCTGCGTCTCGTCTCGAGGGAAAAACCGAGCGCTTCCTGTTTTCTGTTTTTTTCGGGGGGGTGGGGGGGGGGGTTGTGCTTTGACAGATATCGATTTCCGGTTTCCACGGCGACCCCTCGTCCCCTCCCACCTCGTGATGTCACGGGGGGGCAGCGTGTCCTTGGTGCGTTTCTATAAAAGCCGCGGTCAGCTCTGGAAGTGACCACAGCCTGAAGTTCTTTTCTGCTTCTGCTCAGAGTCGGAAACAGCGGGACGAGGACGAGCGGTAAGAGCTACTTTATATTACTTTATATTACTTTATATTACTTTATACAAATCTGAACTTTCAGCTGGAAACAAAACACAGAAATAGATAAAAAAAAAATTAAAATCCTGAAAAAAATAAGAATTCAAAACAGTTTAAATATTCCTGACGTTTATTTTAACCCTAAATGTTTTTTCTATGTTTGTGTCTCCTGTGCTGTGATTGGCCAGCGTCATGTCTCCTGCGTGGTTATTGGTGGCGGTGGCGGCGGTGGGCGGGCTCTCGGCGGCGGCGGGTCAGTGCTGGGACGCTCCGAGCTGCCGGGACCTGAGCTCTGACTCCGCCCTCATGGTCAGTATTCGCCTTTACTACTTTATACGACATCACCGAGAGTTTTACCCAAATCTAAAACCCTCTGGAGCTCACAGCCTACAGGCAGCGCCTCATTTGAAAGCTAAGACCTACAAAACTCATCAAGATGGTTCCGTGCACTGTCACTTTTTCATTGTATTTTTGTCACATTTCTGATGCTTTTTTTCAAGAAGAGATTAACCTCCTCCTTCACCTCCTCCTCCTCCTTCACCTCCTCCTCCTCCTCCTCCTCCTCAGTGCCCGTGCAGTTGTGGTGAACACATTAGGACATTACTGGAGGGTTGGAGCTGCTGTGAGTTTGATGTTCCTGTAGATGTTCATCTATCGGCTGCAAAACGAACAAGTCCAGTTGCATCTTTAGAAACTCAAAGGTTCCCTCACACCAGGAGATCATCTCAGGCGGTCCTCTCAGGCGATCATCTCAGGCGGTCCTCTCAGGCGGTCCTCTCAGGCGGTCCTCTCAGGCGATCATCTCAGGCGGTCATCTCAGGCGGTCATCTCAGGCGGTCCTCTCAGGCGATCATCTCAGGCGGTCCTCTCAGGCGGTCCTCTCAGGCGGTCCTCTCAGGCGATCATCTCAGGCGGTCATCTCAGGCGGTCCTCTCAGGCGATCATCTCAGGCGGTCCTGGTGGAGCAGGTTTAGGACCATTGAGCGTTTCTACTTCTGTCGGCAAACGAGCCGGAAAAACGTGTTTGTGAAAAACAAACGGAAAACCTTTTTCAGGACGAGTTTAGTTTGAGCTCAGGATCACGGACTTCAGTTTATATTGTGTCTTATCCCTGTTTTAAATGTTTAAATGTTTAAATGTTTAAATGTTTTAAATGTTTAAATGTTTAAATGTTTAAATGTTTAAATGTTTAAAATGTTTAAAATGTTTTAATGTTTAAAATGTTTAAATGGTTTAAATGTTTTAATGTTTTAATGTTTAAATGTTTAAATGTTTAAAATGTTTTAAATGTTTAAAATGTTTTAATGTTTTAAATGTTTTAAATGTTTTAAATGTTTTAAATGTTTTAAATGTTTTAATGTTTTAAATGTTTAAATGTTTAAATGTTTAAATGTTTAAAATGTTTAAAATGTTTAAAATGTTTAAATGTTTAAATGTTTAAATGTTTTAATGTTTTAATGTTTAAATGTTTTAAATGTTTAAATGTTTTAAATGTTTTAAATGTTTAAATGTTTTAAATGTTTTAATGTTTAAATGGACTTCTCTGTCGTCAGGACTGCATCGAGGTCTGTCGATCCGATTTGTCGGCCGAGACGCCCGTCATCCCTGGCCCCTCCCACCTGCAGGTCACGCCCCCTGACCTGTCTGACCCCGCCCCCTCCTTCACAGACTCCGCCCCTCAGGCTAAGCGCTCGTACTCCATGGAGCACTTCCGCTGGGGCAAACCGGTGGGACGCAAGCGCCGCCCCATCAAGGTACAAGTATCTATATACTGTATATACATCTACTTCAACATCTATGTACTGTATATACATCTACTTCAACATCCATGTACTGTATATACATCCACTTCAACATCTATGTACTGTATATACATCTACTTCAACACCTATATACTGTATATACATCTACTTCAACATCTATGTACTGTATATACATCTACTTCAACATCTATGTACTGTATATACATCTACTTCAACAGCTATGTACTGTATATACATCTACTTCAACATCCATGTACTGTATATACATCTACTTCAACACCTATATACTGTATATACATCTACTTCAACATCCATGTACTGTATATACATCTACTTCAACACCTATATACTGTATATACATCTACTTCAACATCTATGTACTGTATATACATCTACTTCAACATCCATGTACTGTATATACATCTACTTCAACACCTATATACTGTATATACATCTACTTCAACATCCATGTACTGTATATACATCTACTTCAACACCTATGTACTGTATATACATCTACTTCAACATCCATGTACTGTATATACATCTACTTCAACACCTATATACTGTATATACATCTACTTCAACACCTATGTACTGTATATACATCTACTTCAACATCCATGTACTGTATATACATCTACTTCAACACCCATGTACTGTATATACATCTACTTCAACATCCATGTACTGTATATACATCTACTTCAACATCCATGTACTGTATATACATCTACTTCAACATCCATGTACTGTATATACATCTCTCGTAAACGTGCAGAACTTCCAAACAGCTGTTTCGATAAGATCGTGTGGCCGATTTATCGCCGATCTCTCCGTGAAGCTCTCATGCTAAAGTTCTGTCCCGTGTGAAGGTCTACACGTCCAACGACCTGGAGGAGGAGGAGTCTGTGGAAGTGTCTCCCTCTGAGATGAGACGCGCCTTGGCCAATCAGCTGCCGGAGCTGTATCTGGAGAACGAGGCGGCGGCGGCGGCGGCGGAGGAGAGCGCCGGCCTGCAGCAGAAGAAGAAGAACGGAGATGGCGCTTACAAGATGAAGCACTTCCGATGGAGCAGCCCGCCGGAGTCCAAGCGCTACGGCGGCTTCATGAAGAGCTGGGACGAGCGCAGCCAGAGGCCGCTGCTCACGCTGTTCAAAAACGTTATCAACAAAGACCAGCAGCTGCCCATGTGAGCGCGAGGAGGGCGGCCATGTTGGGAAGGTCACACAAAGGAGGGCGGCCATGTTGGGAAGGTCACACAACGAGCGCTCGCTTCACTTCGAATAAAAGCAGAAATACCAGCCGTCTGACCTTTCCAACATGGCTGCTCTGAGGAGAAGGGCGGCCATGTTGGAAAGGTCAGGCTGCTTGTGTTTCCATTGAGAACTTCCTTTGACTAAAGTATAAAGTTGTCCCTGTGTTTTGTCCTGTTGAAAGCTAACCCTTTAGCCGTCACCTATGTGAAGTTGGCCCCTGATGGCTCCGATTTACTTTCGCTCTCCCCACACACAGATCGAAGCAGGTCATAAAATCCTTTAATCCGGAAAGTTCTGACACAATATTTTACATTTTATGCAAGATTAGATTAAGCCACGGTATGGAGTCACATTTGGATATTCAGCAAATAAATGCTGAAATATCAGACTTTTTCATTCGCCCAGACTTCCTGGTGTTTCCATCCAAGTACTGACCAGGCAAATCAGCTCCAGAACCAGCTAAAAGGAACTAAGTGAGTTTGAACTAAAACGGCACCTTCATGAGCTCCTCCTGTACTTTTAGTTTGGGGGTTTTGTGACCTCTGGAGATGCGATAGATCGAAGGGCGACCTTAGTGACGCTGGTCCCCGTCGCGTCAGTGCAGTGTTGACCA
Organism: Proterorhinus semilunaris; assembly: GCA_021464625.1. NCBI lineage: Eukaryota > Metazoa > Chordata > Actinopteri > Gobiiformes > Gobiidae > Proterorhinus > Proterorhinus semilunaris. The sequence goes on along the minus strand of CM038365.1, from coordinate 748,979 downwards.
TCCCAATATGGGAAAAGAAGAAGCGACCCTTCCAAAATGGCGTCCATGGCTTTGGAGGTTTCAGAGCTGATTTTGTAGCCGATGAAAGGTTTTGAAAGTTGGCGATGAGAAAGAGAATGTTTTGATATTTATTGTTTGATGTAAATAAATGTACAATAAAACCATTTGCAAAAGAATGAGTGTCAGTGTTATATGAACACACAGGAATAATATAATATATATGTTATTACAATTTAAGTGAATCCAGTTACAAGTTCAGGTAAATCGAACGTCATCAAAACAAAACAAGGAAATCAGAACTTTTATCACTATTTTCACTTTATATTACGCTAAAAGTAACTTCAAAGTAACTCAGCGACATCGACAGATGTTCAAATACTTATTTGCAGCTGTATCGTATAAATAGTTATAGATGATGTCTCTCACAGTGGACATGCACCTACGAGGACCGTTTCAGACCCTCCATGATCTCTAAGTGGGAGAACTTTTAAAATAGCAGGTGTTCAAATACTTATTTTCCTCAGTGTACACAAACAAAATACATCTGGAACATCTGGAATCACGACTTTGGAGAGAACGACTCCAAAACTCCAACACGGAGGCGACACGAGTGAAGGAAAAGGTTTAGTCCTGGTTCAGTCCTGGTTGAGTCCTGGTTCAGTCCTGGTTGAGTCCTGGTTCAGTCCTGGTTGAGTCCTGGTTGAGTCCTGGTTTAGTCCTGGTTTAGTCCTGGTTTAGTCCTGGTTTAGTCCTGGTTGAGTCCCGGTTTAGTCCCGGTTTAGTCCTGGTTTAGACCTGGTTTAGTCCCGGTTTAGTCCTGGTTTAGTCCCAGTTCAGTCCTGGTTCAGTCCCGGTTCAGTCCTGGTCTTTTCGTCAGTAGACACAGAGGTCGGGGAAGTGCATCTCGTAGAGCGGCGTGGACTTGGCGGCGGACGGCGAGGGCGGAGCTCGGATCATCAGGTCAAAGATCTGCTGCAAACCGGACTGAAGCAGTGACTGCAGAGAAACATCAGGAGAAACATCAGGAGACACATCAGGACAAACATCAGGAGAAACATCAGGACAAACATCAGGAGACACATCAGGAGAAACATCAGGAGAAACATCAGGAGAAACATCAGGAGACACATCAGGAGAAACATCAGGAGAAACATCAGGACAAACATCAGGAGAAACATCAGGACAAACATCAGGACAAACATCAGGAGAAACATCAGGAGACACATCAGGACAAACATCAGGAGAAACATCAGGAGAAACATCAGGAGAAACATCAGGACAAACATCAGGAGACACATCAGGAGAAACATCAGGAGAAACATCAGGAGAAACATCAGGAGACACATCAGGAGAAACATCAGGAGAAACATCAGGGCCCTCGTGGCTCCATCACTGTATCGTCCTAAAGTCTGACCTTGGCTCCGCAGAGCGCCGCGATCTCCTCAAACGGCGCCGTCTGAAACCTCTGTGTGACTTGTCTCCGCCTCCTCTGCTCCTCCTCTTCATCACCGCCGTCCTCTGCATCAAAACAGCATCGGTCACATGACTGCAGACCTCCATGTCACATGACTGCAGACCTCCATGTCACATGACTGCAGACCTCCATGTCACATGACTGCAGACCTCCATGTCACATGACGGCTGACCTCCATGTCACATGACTGCAGACCTCCATGTCACATGACTGCAGACCTCCATGTCACATGACGGCTGACCTCCATGTCACATGGCTGCAGACCTCCATGTCACATGACTGCAGACCTCCATGTCACATGACTGCAGACCTCCATGTCACATGACTGCAGACCTCCATGTCACATGACGGCTGACCTCCATGTCACATGACTGCAGACCTCCATGTCACATGACTGCAGACCTCCATGTCACATGACTGCAGACCTCCATGTCACATGACGGCAGACCTTCATGTCACATGACTGCAGACCTCCATGTCACATGACGGCAGACCTTCATGTCACATGACTGCAGACCTCCATGTCACATGACTGCAGACCTCCATGTCACATGACTGCAGACCTCCATGTCACATGACGGCTGACCTCCATGTCACATGACTGCAGACCTCCATGTCACATGACGGCAGACCTTCATGTCACATGACTGCAGACCTCCATGTCACATGACGGCAGACCTCCATGTCACATGACTGCAGACCTCCATGTCACATGACAGCAGACCTTCATGTCACATGACTGCAGACCTCCATGTCACATGACTGCAGACCTTCATGTCACATGACTGCAGACCTCCATGTCACATGACGGCAGACCTTCATGTCACATGACTGCAGACCTCCATGTCACATGACTGCAGACCTCCATGTCACATGACGGCAGACCTTCATGTCACATGACTGCAGACCTCCATGTCACATGGCTGCAGACCTTCATGTCACATGACTGCAGACCTCCATGTCACATGGCTGCAGACCTTCATGTCACATGACTGCAGACCTCCATGTCACATGGCTGCAGACCTCCATGTCACATGACTGCAGACCTCCATGTCACATGACTGCAGACCTCCATGTCACATGACTGCAGACCTCCATGTCACATGGCTGCAGACCTCCATGTCACATGGCTGCAGACCTCCATGTCACATGACTGCAGACCTCCATGTCACATGACTGCAGACCTCCATGTCACATGACTGCAGACCTCCATGTCACATGGCTGCAGACCTCCATGTCACATGGCTGCAGACCTCCATGTCACATGGCTGCAGACCTCCATGTCACATGACTGCAGACCTCCATGTCACATGACTGCAGACCTCCATGTCACATGAGGTGTCACTCACCGAAGGTGCTCTTCAGACTCTGGAAGGTGATGTGCGGCGTGTGAGGCGTCTGTGGAGCAGAGCACAGTTACACAAAGATAAAAGCAGAAGCTCTAACTCCTCGCCATAAGGACCTGAGCTCCTCCGCTCTCTGAGACCAGGTGGATCTGGACGGAGATGACGTCGCCCACGCTCTTCCTGCGCGACAGTCGATCCTCGTCTGAAACAAACACATGAAGAGATTTGATGTCACCAAATAAAAACAGATACAACATGGCCATTTGATTAGAAGGTTCCTGTTGGGCCGTCAGAGGAGGAGGTCACATGACCACAGAGCTGGAAGTCACATGACCACAGAGCTGGAGGAGGAGGTCACATGACCACAGAGCTGGAACTCAAACACAAGCATAGCCGTATAAAAGTACAACTGGTAAACATTTCAACTCAATTCTATGCAAATATCTAAACATGCGTTTCCAATGACATCACGCATAGTTCCGGCAGCCATTTTGAATACCGCAGTAGCATTATGCAGTACTACAACATGTCACAATATCTCTACTCAGGATGAAAATGAAAGAAACTGATGGACAGTGGCATTTTTATGTTCTCGTAATCATTGCTCAATAAGAAACAGTAAAAACACGGCCCAGCTGCTTCACTCTGAAGACTAAATTAACTCATCAAAGAGATAACACAAAACTTTTCTCTGGGATTTTTACAGTTTGTCATGTCAACAGAGTCTCAGTCTGAGTCAGTGTTTAAGCTGCTCAAGACGTTAGCATGCTACCGGTTAGCAACTGTCAACACGATAAACACACGTGTGGCTCACATGTATGAACACTGAGGAAATACTCCAGTAACAGCTCAGAGCTAGCTAAATGCTAACCGGTAGCATGCTAACATCTTAAACACTGACTCACTGGTTTCTTCACATAAACCTGCGTCTCTGGGGCCGAGTTTTTACTGTTTTCTTCTTGAGCAACAGTTACGAGAACATAAAAATGCCCCCGTCCATCAGTTTCTTTCATTTATAGAGTAGAGATATTGTGACATGTTGTAGTACTGCATAATTCTACTTTGGTATTCAAAATGGCCGCCATAACAACAAAAGTCACATGACTGAAAGGCCTGTATACATTAGCTACAGAGTCCACGCTACGACACCGCGACAGAAACTGGGTAAAATCTTAAATATAATTGTGTCTTTAAGGTAAATGTCCTGTCGCCGTGGTAACCATACTGTACATAAGAGTCTGACCTGAGAGCTGCGGCGTGTACGGCGAGCCCAGGCGCTCGCTCAGGGCGCCGTAGCTACTTCCTGTCAGCGCCTCGCGGACGTCTGATTGGACGAACAGGCAGCACGGCTCCGCCTCCAGCGACCCCCACGGCAAACTGTCGGAAACACGGCTTTAAATGTGTGTTCTTCATGTGTGTTCTTCATGCGTGTTCTTCATGCGTGTTCTTCATGCGTGTTCATCATGCGTGTTCATCATGCGTGTTCTTCATGCGTGTTCTTCATGCGTGTTCTTCATGCGTGTTCTTTATGCGTGTTCATCATGCGTGTTCTTCATGCGTGTTCCTCATGCGTGTTCCTCCTGTGTGTTCTTCATGTGTGTTCCTCATGCGTGTTCCTCATGCGTGTTCTTCATGCGTGTTCTTCATGCGTGTTCTTCATGCGTGTTCTTCATGCGTGTTGTTCATGCGTGTTGTTCATACGTGTTCTTCATGCGTGTTGTTCATGCGTGTTGTTCATGCGTGTTCTTCATGCGTGTTCTTCATGCGTGTTCTTCATGCGTGTTCTTCATGCGTGTTCATGGCGACGTTTACCTCGGGGAGTCGGAGAAGACGAACTCCGGCAGCAGGAACGGGGCCTTCCTCTGACGGCTCTGCACCACCTGCAAACGCCAGCGCAGCAGTACAAGTACAAGTACAAGTATACGTATACGTATAAGTATAAGTATACGCATACCTGTGAGACGTATGTCCTCAGGGCGGGCGTCGGTCCGAGCTGACAGAGCAGACTCATGAACGCAGCACAAACCGCCTGGATCCCACAGCGATTAAACGCCGACAGCTCCTCCTCCTGATTGGACACGGCCAGCTCCTGTCGGCCAATCACAGCGCAGAGAGCGGATATATCACAATATTGACCGGGCAGCAGGGGGCAGCACTGGGCGTCAGACCCGGTTTTAAGCGTCAGACCCGTTTTTAAGCGTCAGACCCGTTTTTAAGCGTCAGACCCGTTTTTAAAGAGTCAGACCCGTTTTTAAGCGTCAGACCTGTTTTTAAGCGTCAGACCCGTTTTTAAGCGTCAGACCTGTTTTTAAGTGTCAGACCCGTTTTTAAGCGTCAGACCCGTTTTTAAGCGTCAGACCCGTTTTTAAGCGTCATACCCGTTTTTAAGCGTCAGACCTGTTTTTAAGTGTCAGACCCGTTTTTAAGCGTCAGACCCGTTTTAAGCGTCAGACCTGTTTTTAAGTGTCATACCCGTTTTTAAGCGTCAGACCTGTTTTTAAGTGTCAGACCCGTTTTTAAACGTCAGACCTGTTTTTAAGTGTCAGACCCGTTTTTAAGCGTCAGACCCGTTTTTAAGCGTCAGACCCGTTTTTAAGCGTCAGACCCGTTTTTAAGCGTCAGACCCGTTTTTAAGCGTCAGACCTGTTTTTAAGTGTCAGACCCGTTTTTAAGCGTCAGACCCGTTTTTTTAAGTGTCAGACCTGTTTTTAAGTGTCATACCCGTTTTTAAGCGTCAGACCCGTTTTTAAGCGTCAGACCCGTTTTTAGAGTCAGACCTGTTTTTAAGTGTCATACCCGTTTTTAAGTGTCAGACCCGTTTTTAAGTGTCATACCCGTTTTTAAGCGTCAGACCTGTTTTTAAGTGTCATACCCGTTTTTAAGTGTCAGACCCGTTTTTAAGTGTCAGACCCGTTTTTAAGCGTCAGACCCGTTTTTAAGCGTCAGACCCGTTTTTAAGCGTCAGACCCGTTTTTAAGTGTCATACCCGTTTTTAAGCGTCAGACCCGTTTTTAAGCGTCAGACCCGTTTTTAAAGAGTCAGACCTGTTTTTAAGTGTCATACCCGTTTTTAAGTGTCAGACCCGTTTTTAAGTGTCATACCCGTTTTTAAGCGTTAGACCTGTTTTTAAGTGTCATACCCGTTTTTAAGCGTCAGACCTGTTTTTAAGTGTCATACCCGTTTTTAAGCGTCAGACCCGTTTTTAAGCGTCAGACCCGTTTTTAAAGAGTCAGACCTGTTTTTAAGTGTCATACCCGTTTTTAAGTGTCAGACCCGTTTTTAAGTGTCATACCCGTTTTTAAGCGTCAGACCTGTTTTTAAGTGTCATACCCGTTTTTAAGCGTCAGACCTGTTTTTAAGTGTCATACCCGTTTTTAAAACACCAGACCCGGTTTAAAGAGTCAGACCCGGTTTTAGAGTCAGATCTGGTTTTTAGAGTCAGATCTGGTTTTTAGAGTCAGACCTGTACGGCGAGCGTCAGACCCGGTTTAAAGCATCAGACCCGGTTTTAAGCGCCAGACCCGGTTTTTAGAGTCAGACCTGTACGGCGAGCGTCAGACCTGGTTTAAAGAGTCAGACCCGGTTTTAAGTGTCTGACCCGGTTTTTAGAGTCAGACCTGTACGGCGAGCGTCAGACCCGGTTTAAATAAAGAGTCAGACCCGGTTTTAAGCGTCTGACCCGGTTTTTAGAGTCAGACCTGTACGGCGAGCGTCAGGCGCAGCAGCTCCACCACCGCCTCGTCATTGGCCAGTTCCAGGAGCACCACGGCCAATAGGACGAAGAGGGCGCGGTAATGGTCCCGCCCACTGCTCGGCTCTTTAAACGCCAGGTAGACGTGACGGAACAGACTCGGAGCGTTCTGTAAAAACACAGGAACTGCAGGAGAAGATCTACCACAGAGTGAGAACAACAGGATGACGGACCTTCCTCATGAAGAGCGCGTCCTGGCGACTGCTCAGATCCTGCTTCAGCTCCAGCTCCAGCTCCGACACGTCCATCTCCACACTGAAACACAGCAGCACCACCAGCTTCTCCTTTAATCTCACAAACACACTTAGGGCCATGGAGGTCCAGATACAACCCTACGGTCCTGGTTTGACCTGACGCGCTGCAGCTTTTCCGCGTTGTGCCGTCGGTCCAGCAGCTCCGTGAGGATCTTCAGCACCAGGAGCCTGATCTCAGGGTCTTCCATCAGTGTGAAGGACAGCAGCGGCTCCAGGAAAGAGCAGGGCAGCGCCACCAGGAGGTTGGAGCTCTCGTACCTCCACGACACCTGGGAACAAGGTTGGATCTGGACTTTCTGCTCCTCAGCGTTTCTAAAGAAGCTCCAGATAAACATTATTTATAAAAGCATGGTGTGGTTTTCTGACCTGCAGCAGAGACTTGAGGAGCATCACTTGGATCATGCGACTTCCTTCAAACCTAAAGCACACGTGAAGCACACGTTAAGCACACGTTAGAAAGCGTGTTCCTGCAGGTGGGTCGTACCCGGCGGTGGGAGGGCCCAGGGCGGGGTAGATCCCGGGCACTGGGATCTTTCCCATGATGAAGAGCATGACCTCTGACCTCTGGTAGACGGGCAGCGTGTTGGCGAAGGAGCCTGCGGGCACAAGGCGGCCATTTTTATCTCATTACTAAACATTTACTTATGCAGCCTATGCAGTTCTGCTTAAGGACAGTAGGGGGAGCCCTTGGCTTGAGGCCCAACTGAGTGGATTTGTGGATTTTTAAAGAATAACCAGAATGCTCTCCAGCCACTAGGGGGCATCTTACATTTAAAAAAGGAAATAATTCTACACGTGTCCAGCAGAGGGCACTGACATAATAAGAGATCAGGATACAAACAACATATTAAAGCCATGTGGTATATAGACAGTCTGCCCCAGGGCGGCTGTGGCTACAATAGAAACTTACTGCAATCGAGTGTGGAGTGAATAATAACTATATGTAGCTCTTTGAGAAACGTGACACAGGCAGATAAAGCACAATAAGTGAGAGCTCCTTTATAATAGATCCGGCCCGCGACCCAAAAGGAGTTCGACACCGCTGTTGTAGACAGTAATGAATTCACTGTTACCATGGAAACCCGCCATGTTTGTAGATACACTTTCCATAGACTAAACTGCCTGACTAGAGTCTCGGCTGATGCTGCGTTCATGTTTGTTTGTGTCTTTTATCACTGATTAGCGCGTGACCTTTGACTTCCTGTCAGCTTGATCCGCTGCCGTTGACTTTCTAAGATCGCGGACGCCGTACCGGACCTTAACCGGACCTTAACCGGACCTTAACTGGACCCTAACCGGACCTTAACCGGACCCTAACCGGACCTTAACCGGACCTAATGTGAGGCGGGGCTGAGGCTGCGTGATGTGAATGTGAAGATAAACTCTCGTCTGGGCTGATGCTGTTGTTGCGCCAGAAGGAAGATCAGCCTGTAAGTGAATCCCCTGTGTGTGACAGCGCCCCCTTGTGGCGTGTGAGTGCGTAACAGCCTTCAGGAGAGACCGAGTTCTGACCGATGGTGCGTATGACGGCGTCCTGCAGCCGCCGCTCCTCCGCCGAGCTGGTTCTGCTTTTGGCGGCGTTGTCGTAGTAACCGGTCAGCTGGTAGTCCACGCTGTGCCTCAGCTGACGCAGCAGAGTGTTGAAGACCTCCAGCACCGTCGGCCCTGAGCGAGACACCACAAACATATACACAAATATATATATATATATATAAATATATGTGTATACACATATATATATATATATATATATATATATATATATATATATATATATATGAGCCAAAGCTAAAGGAGAACAGACCGATGGAGCCCGTGGCCTCGATCACAGCCGCCTCCGATAAAACCTCCACGATCCCGGCCCTCACCGACGCCGGGCTGCGGCTGTTAGCGTCCAGGTGCCCCAGGAGCTGCTGCACCACCAGGTGAGAGTGCTGCGGCTGCAAATACAGGAAGTACTGCATAAATATCATCAAACATATGGGGAATACTGCATAAATATGATCAAATACACAACTGTGTCTACAATAAACCTGTATGGAGGACATGGTGATATTAAAGCACCTGTATGGAGGACATGGTGATATTAAAGCACCTGTATGGAGGACATGGTGATATTAAAGCACCTGTATGGAGGACATGGTGATATTAAAGCACCTGTATGGAGGACATGGTGATATTAAAGCACCTGTATGGAGGACATGGTGATATTAAAGCACCTGTATGGAGGACATGGTGATATTAAAGCACCTGTATGGAGGACATGGTGATATTAAAGCACCTGTATGGAGGACATGGTGATATTAAAGCACCTGTATGGAGGACATGGTGATATTAAAGCACCTGTATGGAGGACATGGTGATATTAAAGCACCTGTATGGAGGACATGGTGATATTAAAGCACCTGTATGGAGGACATGGTGATATTAAAGCACCTGTATGGAGGACATGGTGATATTAAAGCACCTGTATGGAGGACATGGTGATATTAAAGCACCTGTATGGAGGACATGGTGATATTAAAGCACCTGTATGGAGGACATGGTGATATTAAAGCACCTGTATGGAGGACATGGTGATATTAAAGCACCTGTATGGAGGACATGGTGATATTAAAGCACCTGTATGGAGGACATGGTGATATTAAAGCACCTGTATGGAGGACATGGTGATATTAAAGCACCTGTATGGAGGACATGGTGATATTAAAGCACCTGTATGGAGGACATGATGATATTAAAGCACCTGTATGGAGGACATGATGATATTAAAGCACCTGTATGGAGGACATGGTGATATTAAAGCACCTGTATGGAGGACATGGTGATAGTAAAGCACCTGTATGGAGTACATGATGATGCTGAAGCAGCGCACGGCGAAGCTTGGCTCCTCCCACAGACTGTGACGGTCCAGGTGCCTGTGACACAACAGCGTTTACATGAGTCTGGATCCCCCTAATGACACCGAAATGAGCACAGAGCGCATGATGGAGCTGGCGAGTTTCTGACGTAAATATATGCTGTATATGTTGGTTGGGCGTGGTCTGTGGTTGTGGCCTGTGGTGTTAAGTCTCACATGAGTACAGGACGCACGGCGTTGGTGATGTGGCCGTAAGCGGCTCGTCCCAGCAGCTCTCGGAAACACACCTCGGTCTGTTCACACGGAGCCCCACTGGAACAAACACAACACTTTAGTCTCACACAGAGTCAGCAGGACCAGAGACACAGCCCTGAGGAACACCTCGGTCTGTTCACACGGAGCCCCACTGGAACAAACACAACCCTTTAGTCTCACAGAGTCAGCAGGACCAGAGACACAGCCCTGAGGAACACCTCGGTCTGTTCACACGGAGCCCCACTGGAACAAACACTTTAGTCTCACAGAGTCTGCAGGACCAGAGACACAGCCCTGAGGAACATCTCGGTCTGTTCACACGGAGCCCCACTGGAACAAACACTTTAGTCTCACAGAGTCTGCAGGACTTCAGTAGTAGTAAATATACTTCAGTAGTAAATATACTTCAGTAGTAGTAAGTATACTTTAGCACCTGTCTGACGTGTCGCTGAGGTTGACCAGCAGAGCCGGGATGATCTGCTCCATGTGACGAGACTCCCAGATGTTCACGTGAAGCTCGTTATCCACCGTCTTCCTCACTACGCCCTGAAGACCTCTGATCCCGGACACTCGCATCCTACAGAGACCAGATGAAGACACGTCCTACACAGGCCAGATGAAGACACGTCCTACACAGACCAGATGAAGACACGTCCTACACAGACCAGATGAAGACACGTCCTACACAGACCAGATGAAGACACGTCCTACACAGACCAGATAAACACACGTCCGGACTCCGGTCCAGGTTTATCACTGACCTGTTCTGGGACTCCGGTCCGGGTTTTATCACTGACCTGTTCTGGGACTCTGGGTCCAGGTTTATCACTGACCTGTTCTGGGACCCTGGGTCCGGGTTTTATCACTGACCTGTTCTGGGACTCTGGGTCCAGGTTTATCACTGACCTGTTCTGGGACTCCGGTCCGGGTTTATCACTGACCTGTTCTGGGGACTCCGGTCCGGGTTTATCACTGACCTGTTCTGGGACTCTGGTCCGGGTTTATCACTGACCTGTTCTGGGACTCCGGTCCGGGTTTATCACTGACCTGTTCTGGGACTCCGGGTCCGGGTTTTGGGAGTGGCACATCTGGCTGAACCTGGAGACGAAGAAGTCGTAGCTGCGATGATACGACGGCGTGTCCTCCTCGATGTTCGCGAACTTCACAAACTGGAAACACAGTAACAGTGAAACATGTTTCAGACGATAAGTTTGGTATTTTCTATGAACTAATACGGTAACATTTTAGTACTTGTAGTAGTACTTAGTAGTAGGAGTACTTAGTAGTAGTAGTAGTACTCACGGCGTTCGTAGCCAGCTCGTGCAGCTGAACTCGCTCTGCCTCCAGCAGAAGTTGCAAAGTCCTGAGGAAACTCTCCACCAACAGGTTGATGCTCTGACAGTGACAGGCCGACAGCAGCTGCTCCAGCGCCTCCATCGCCATCTCCACGTACCTACAGGAGCAAATACTGCAGTACTCTGAGGACAACTGCAGTACCCTGAGGACAACTGCAGTACCCTGAGAACAACTGCAGAACTCTGAGGACAACTGCAGTACTCTGAGGACAACTGCAGTACTCTGAGGACAACTGCAGTACTCTGAGGACAACTGCAGTACTCTAAGGACAACTGCAGTACTCTAAGGACAACTGCAGTACCCTGAGGACAACTGCAGTACCCTGAGAACAACTGCAGAACTCTGAGGACAACTGCAGTACTCTGAGGACAACTGCAGTACTCTGAGGACAACTGCAGTACTCTAAGGACAACTGCAGTACTCTAAGGACAACTACAGTACTCTAAGGACAACTGCAGTACTCTGAGGACAACTGCAGAACTCTGAGGACAACTGCAGTACTCTAAGGACAACTGCAGAACTCTGAGGACAACTGCAGTACTCTAAGGACAACTGCAGAACTCTAAGGACAACTACAGTACTCTAAGGACAACTGCAGTACTCTGAGGACAACTGCAGTACTCTGAGGACAACAGCAGTACTCTGAGGACAACTGCAGAACTCTGAGGACAACTTCAGAACTCTAAGGACAACTGCAGTACCCTGAGGACAACTGCAGAACTCTGAGGACAACTGCAGAACTCTAAGGACAACTGCAGAACTCTGAGGACAACTGCAGTACTCTAAGGACAACTGCAGAACTCTAAGGACAACAGCAGTACTCTGAGGACAACTGCAGAACTCTGAGGACAACTGCAGAACTATGAGGACAACAGCAGTACTCTGAGGACAACTGCAGAACTCTGAGGACAACTTCAGAACTCTAAGGACAACTGCAGTACCCTGAGGACAACTGCAGAACTCTAAGGACAACTGCAAAACTCTGAGGACAACTGCAGAACTCTAAGGACAACTGCAGAACTCTAAGGACAACTGCAGAACTCTAAGGACAACTGCAAAACTCTGAGGACAACTGCAGAACTCTAAGGACAACTGCAGAACTCGAAGGACAACTGCTGAACTCTAAGGACAACTGCTGAACTCTAAGGACAACTGCAAAACTCTGAGGACAACTGCAGAACTCTGAGGACAACTGCAGAACTCTAAGGACAACTACAGAACTCTAAGGACAACTGCAGAACTCTAAGGACAACTGCAGACCTCTAAGGACAACTGCAGAACTCTAAGGACAACTGCAGAACTCTAAGGACAACTGCAGAACTCTAAGGACAACTGCAGAACTCTAAGGACAACTGCTGAACTCTAAGGACAACTGCAGAACTCTAAGGACAACTGCAGAACTCTGAGGACAACTGCAGAACTCTGAGGACAACTGCAGAACTCTGAGGACAACTGCAGAACTCTAAGGACAACTACAGAACTCTAAGGACAACTACAGAACTCTAAGGACAACTGCAGAACTCTAAGGACAACTGCAGAACTCTAAGGACAACTGCAGAACTCTAAGGACAACTGCAGAACTCTAAGGACAACTGCGACGGTGGCGCAGATGGTAGAGTGGGTCGTCTCGTGATCGGAAGGTCGGGGGTTCGAATCCCGCCTCCTGAAAGTGCACATTGTCGTTGTGTCCTTGGGCAAGACACTTCACCCTCCTTGCCTCCAGTGTCTGCGTACCCTGGTGTATGAGTGAGTGGCAGGTGGTGGGCCGATGGCGCAGACTGGCTGCCCCAGGGCAGCTGTGGCTGCAACAGCAGCTCACCACCAAGTATGGAGTGAATGAATAATGACGACAGTGTAGCGCTTTGAGAAACTTGGTAATACAGGCTTGTAAAGCGCAATATAAGTGTAAGGCATTATTATTATTATTAGAACTCTAAGGACAACTGCAGAACTCTAAGGACAACTGAAGAACTCTAAGGACAACTACAGAACTCTAAGGACAACTGCAGAACTCTAAGGACAACTGAAGAACTCTAAGGACAACTGCAGAACTCTAAGGACAACTGAAGAACTCTAAGGACAACTGAAGAACTCTAAGGACAACTGCAGAACTCTGAGGACAACTGCAGAACTCTAAGGACAACTGCAGAACTCTAAGGACAACTGAAGAACTCTAAGGACAACTGCAAAACTCTAAGGACAACTGCAGAACTCTGAGGACAACTGCAGAACTCTAAGGACAACTGCAGAACTCTAAGGACAACTGCAGTACTCTGAGGACAACTGCAGAACTCTAAGGACAACTGCAGAACTCTAAGGACAACTGCAGTACTCTGAGGACAACTGCAGAACTCTAAGGACAACTGCAGAACTCTAAGGACAACTGCAGAACTCTAAGGACAACTGCAGAACTCTAAGGACAACTGCAGTACTCTGAGGACAACTGCAGTCCTAATGCAGTTATTATTCTAAATGAAACAGCTCTCGATCGTCCAGCGCCGGTGAGCTCATGTGATGTAAGTGAGACTGGACTTTCCTACAGTATCTGCTCCCAGAGGGGGCGGGGCCTCTGAGGAAGAGTAGTAGTAGTGGGGGTAATAGTAGACATTGTAGTAGTAGTAATATAATATACGTCGTACCCGTAGCGGTGGCGGTGCAGTTCCCTCGTCAGCCTCTCGGACAGATACGCAGCGATCCGATCCAGTTTCTCCGGCGCCGACAGAGCGAAGAACGTCAGCTTCTCCATGTTGGCCTTCACCAGCCCGTCCTGGACAAAGTACTCCAGTATTTACAGGAAGAAGTACTCCAGTATTCAAAGTAGAAATACGTGTGAGGAAATGTCGCCCTTTATAGAAATGTAGTGGAATGAAAATCCGGTCCTGGTTTTACCTCCGGGTTTTCGGGGAAGATGTTGTCCACCAGACGCTTGTACCGGGGCCGGAGCGCCCAGCAGCACGAGCACACACCTGAGCGGGACACAAGAGCAGATGTTATTACAACGTCCCATCAGCTCCGGGACGAAGCTCCACGGGACCAGGATGTTCCTCATACATATGTGCTGCACGGGACCAGGATGTTCCTCATGCAGATGTGCTGCACGGGACCAGGATGTTCCTCATGCAGATGTGCTGCACGGGACCAGGATGTTCCTCATGCAGATGTGCTGCACGGGACCAGGATGTCCTTATGCAGATGTGCTGCACGGGACCAGGATGTTCATTATGCAGATGTGCTGCACGGGACCAGGATGTTCCTTATGCAGATGTGCTGCACGGGACCAGGATGTTCCTTATGCAGATGTGCTGCACGGGACCAGGATGTTCATTATGCAGATGTGGTCCACGGGACCAGGATGTTCCTCATGCAGATGTGCTGCACGGGACCAGGATGTCCTTATGCAGATGTGCTGCACGGGACCAGGATGTTCATTATGCAGATGTGCTGCACGGGACCAGGATGTTCCTTATGCAGATGTGCTGCACGGGACCAGGACGGGGCCTTTCTGTGTGGAGTTTGCATGTTCTCCCCGTGTCTGCGTAGGTTTCCTCCGGGTACTCCGGTTTCCCCTACCACTAAAAACATGTACAATAGGCCGGGATGAATGATGTGAGTTGGTGGTGGTCGGAGGGGCCGATGGCGCAGATTGGCTGCCTCGCTTCCGTCAGTCTACCCCAGGGCAGCTGTGGCTACAACAGTAGCTTACCACCACCGAGTATGGAGTGAATGATTAATGACGACAATGTGGCGCTTTGAGAAAAACTTGGTAATACAGACTTGTAAAGCGCAATACAAGTGTAAGGCATTATTATTATTATTATTATGCAGATGTGCTGCACGGGACCAGGATGTCCTTATGCAGATGTGCTGCACGGGACCAGGATGTTCATTATGCAGATGTGCTCCACGGGACCAGGATGTTCATTATGCAGATGTGCTGCACGGGACCAGGATGTTCCTTATGCAGATGTGCTGCACGGGACCAGGATGTTCCTTATGCAGATGTGGTCCAGAGCTAATCCCAGACTTATGTAACGCATTACTGCGCTTTAGTCACATGACGTCAACAAATCACCTGAAACAGTTTCATCAACAGGAAACACGTCTGATATTCAGGCTCTGGACAAATAGAGAGTCTGATTTATTGAAGTTCATCTAAACATCTGGAATGATCTGAGCAAACGTATGAAACTAATCTGCCCCAAAAAGAAACATCTGGTCCGTCCGTTATTCAGACGTCGTTATATTTCTGTCACTAATCTCCACGCTGATGCGTCTCGCCTTCAATCACCGCTGGGTCAGTCCTGGCTTCAGGTTTGTAACAGACGCTCTTCGTAGTGGAGGCGATTTGAGAGCTGAACAGGGTTAAAGCCACGCTGTGGAACGTTAGAGGACGAGGAAATGGGAGAAAGATAAAGAGATAAAAGCTGCTCACCAAACATGAGTGCGGCGCCTCCGTCTGCTCTAAAGCCTCTGCTCTCAGGACTCCGCCCTCCTCATGAATATGCATCAGCACACTCAGGACTCCGCCCTCCTCATGAATATGCATCAGCATACTCAGGACTCCGCCCACTCTCATGAATATGCATCAGCATACTCAGGACTCCGCCCTCCTCATGAATATGCATCAGCATACTCAGGACTCCGCCCACTCTCATGAATATGCATCAGATCATACTAAGGACTCCGCCCACTCTCATGAATATGCATCAGATCATACTAAGGACTCCGCCCACTCTCATGAATATGCATCAGATCATACTAAGGACTCCGCCCACTCTCATGAATATGCATCAGATCATACTCAGGACTCCGCCCACTCTCATGAATATGCATCAGATCATACTCAGGACTCCGCCCACTCTCATGAATATGTATCAGATCATACTCAGGACTCCGCCCACTCTCATGAATATGCATCAGAATACTAATACTACTGCTACAGATACTCATACTACTGCTCCTGGTACTAAAAAAAAACACTTTCTACATTTTTGTCCCATATTTTATTATTCTTTTTTAAACACCAGTTTCCCCATATTTTTTGTAAAAAAAAAAGTATTTTCTATTTTTTAACAATATTTTTCTTTTCTTTTTTATTATGAATTATTTTTTTTTATTTCCACCAATTTTGTTTAATATTTTACCCTTTTTCCCACATTTTGTAAATTTGCAAACAGCTGTTTAATATTTTTCCTGCAGACGACGTTTGTGTGAAATTTGAAAGCTAAGAACATCCAGCGTTCAAGATTTCACGACTTGTAGTTATATTTACTTAAATAAGGGCAGTAGTAGTAGTAGTATTTCCTACAGCAGACACAGTACTGCAGTAGTAGTAATAGTATTTCCTACAGCAGACGCAGTACTGCAGTAGTAGTAGTAGTATTTCCTACAGTGGACGCAGTACTGCAGTAGTAGTAGTAGTATTTCCTACAGCAGACACAGTACTGCAGTAGTAGTAGTAGTATTTCCTACAGCAGACGCAGTACTGCAGTAGTAGTAGTAGTATTTCCTACAGCAGACGCAGTACTGCAGTAGTAGTATTTCACAGTCCAGACGCAGTACTGCAGTAGTAGTATTTCACAGTCCAGACGCAGTAATCCCGGGTGCTCATGTGCCGGGGTTTAGTATAATCTGGATTATTCTCGGACTGAGGAAAATTAATCTTTCAGCGGAAAAAACCCAGATCTGTGAAAAGTAGCGATACTTCAGCTCAAATATTACTCCGAGTACTCGGATGTGGATGTACTGCAGTATTTGCCCACCCTCTGGAGCTGGAGGTACTTGACATGTAGTGGAGCGGAAAGTGTTTCTCTTTCAAATGTGACAAATACTACTCGAGTAAAGTACAGATCTGTACTGGAGTATATTTACTTTGACTCCTCTGACTGTGAAAGAACATCGGCGTCGTACCGGCGCCGCCCTGGTGGTCACACACGGAGAAGCAGTCCTGGAACAGACGCCGCGGGGCCGAGGAGGCGGTCGTCAAGGCAACGATGATGGACGACGGCAGGCGTGGCAGGGACACGCCCACCCGAGGCAGGGACACGCCCACCCGAGGCAGGGACACGCCCACCCGAGGCAGACTGGGGAATCGGGGCAAAGAGCCGGACATGCTGAGCTGTAAAGGAAATAAAACATTCACTATAGGCTCCCTGGTCGTTCCCACTGACATGTTCGGTATCCACGTGTAGCAAGAAAGGCTGTGACCGAGATAACGCTGTGATCCAAATATGGGCATTTCCTTTGTGGGAGACAGAGCGGCTAAAGACGGGAGGAACATCCACATCTGCACTTTAGGAGCTCCATCAGACCCAGAAAAACAGGAACATCTAAAGTCTCTCTGAGCAAATCTTTGGAACCAACGTCCCAAAATAAAACCATTTAAACCTGGACGGGATTTAGATTTGGAAATATCTGTTGGGACATTTTTATGCATAAAATTTGCAGCATCTCACCTTAACCCACTCCCTGGACTCACCTGGGCTTCCTCACACTTCAGTCCTGGTTCAGTCCTGGTTCAGTCCTGGTTCAGTCCTGGTTTAGTCCTGGTTTAGTCCCGGTCTAGTCCTGGTTTAGTCCTGGTTTAGTCCCGGTCTAGTCCTGGTTTAGACCCGGTTCAGTCCCGGTCTAGTCCCGGTTTAGACCCGGTTCAGTCCTGGTTCAGTCCCGGTCTAGCCCCGGTCTAGTCCCGGTCCAGTCCCGTGTCAGTGGTTCCCGTTGAAAGAGCAGAGTGAGAGCTGGTTCAGTCCTGGTCTAGTCCTGGTCTAGTCCCGGTCTAGTCCTGGTCTAGTCCCGGTCTAGTCCCGGTCCAGTCCCGTGTCAGTGGTTCCTGTAGAAAGAGCAGAGTGAGAGCTGGTTCAGTCCTGGTTCAGTCCCGGTCTAGCCCCGGTCCAGTCCCGGTCCAGTCCCGGTCTAGTCCCGGTTCAGTCCCGGTCCAGTCCCGGTCCAGTCCCGTGTCAGTGGTTCCCGTTGAAAGAGCAGAGTGAGAGCTGGTTCAGTCCCGGTTCAGTCCTGGTTCAGTCCCGGTCCAGTCCCGGTCCAGTCCCGTGTCAGTGGTTCCCGTTGAAAGAGCAGAGTGAGAGCTGGTTCAGTCCCGGTTCAGTCCTGGTTCAGTCCCGGTCCAGTCCCGGTCCAGTCCCGGTCCAGTCCCGGTCCAGTCCCGTGTCAGTGGTTCCCGTTGAAAGAGCAGAGTGAGAGCTGGTTCAGTCCCGGTTCAGTCCTGGTCTAGTCCCGGTTCAGTCCCGGTTTAGACCCGGTCTAGTCCCGGTTCAGTCCTGGTCTAGTCCCGGTTAAGACCTGGTTTAGTCCCGGTCCAGTCCCGGTCCAGTCCCGTGTCAGTGGTTCCCGTTGAAAGAGCAGAGTGAGAGCTGGTTCAGTCCCGGTTCAGTCCTGGTTCAGTCCCGGTCCAGTCCCGGTCCAGTCCCGGTCCAGTCCCGGTCCAGTCCCGTGTCAGTGGTTCCCGTTGAAAGAGCAGAGTGAGAGCTGGTTCAGTCCCGGTTCAGTCCTGGTCTAGTCCCGGTTCAGTCCCGGTTTAGACCCGGTCTAGTCCCGGTTCAGTCCTGGTCTAGTCCCGGTTAAGACCTGGTTTAGTCCCGG